>VWZK01009733.1:0-93790 GCA_013396935.1 Baryphthengus martii
CCATTACCTCTGGTCCTGCCACACGCCACAGGGAGAAGAGGTTGTCCCTCTCCTTGCTACAACCTCCTTTCAGGTAGTTGTAGAGAGCGATAAGGTCTCCCTGGGCAACCTCTTTCAGTGTTCCACCACTCTCATAGTAAAGAACTTCTTTCCAATGTCCAATCTAAATCCACCCTTCTCTAGTTTAAAACCATTGCCCCTCATCCTATTGCTACAAGCCCTTGTAAATAGCCCCTCTCCAGCTTTCTATTATATTAACGTGTTGTGCTATACAGCTAAAATTGTGTAACTCAGTGATCTCACGCACTGTCTTAGACAGCAAGAATAGTATTGTGATCTATATCAGAATTTCATTTCTGACAAATTGATCCTAATTAGCTATTTAACGTTTCCAGTTACGGACATGTACAAGAATAAAAAAAAAATGCATTAGAATGTTCAGCTGCCTTCAGCTTGAAAGACTAAATGTCACCTCACAGTTGTTCTATTGTTAGTAAGACACTGCAGCACGAGGAAATAGCGGTGGTTTTCATGAAGATTAACCTTAGCCTAATGAAGCTAATCTGCCTGGATATCTTCAACAAAATGCAGAAAGGTAGATTCTTGCAGAACAAAATTCAGATTTAGTCACTGCTCACTGCTTTTGAGAGATCCTGCCCATCTGCTGACAACAGGAGATGAGAGGTTAGCACAATAAGGCTGCAAGTAGTTTTCATGATATCACCTCTCTGCTCTTTCTCCAGATGTATCTGTGTAAAGGCTGCTCACATCAAGGCAGAATGCTGCACAGCGTTAATCAGTGTGGTGACTGCCCAGCTATTTCCACAAGCAAGATGAGGATTGCTGCAGATTGTTGATTACATGACATTTCTGGGAAGCACAGCCTGTGACTTCCCAGCCAATGGCTAAGTGGCCCTTCCGCACGTAGCACATACCAAGGCAACACTGCCAGCTCGAACAGCTTCAATTTCATTTGTCAGGTAATGCCAGGACACCACACTCTTCATGTTTACATGTGACTCATGCCAAAGGGCCAGGACATTCTGAAACTGCTGCTCAATCCTGAAATATAAAAAGACTCCAAATTTAGATTAGAGTAACACATGAGAAGGCCGGGGAGGAGCTACATGTTATTTTAACCCAAGCTTCATGTAAATGAACTTTAAAAGAAAATGAGTGGTTTTATTTTGTCCCTACCTGTTGGCTGTATCTATTGCTTCTTTGTTTGGTGGAGGAATTGTAAAGCACACAGACGGAACCATGGCCTCATTACCACTTGGGCTAATGACTTTCCATTTAGCACGATGGGAGTTGTTTGCTAATACACATTCATCATCTTTGTAAATAGTTATCTAGTATTAAAAGAAAAGCAGAATAATTTAATGAGCTAAGCATTACAAAATAGTTCTACAAAGCACTTCTGCAAATGTTGTCAACAAATAAGCAAGAGAACAACAAAAACAATGTTCAATACAAGGATTTGCTCTTGTTTACTAGGGTGGAAGAAATTTAGTGCTCAGTGTTCTCCAGGAACATGGTAATTAATGAAACTTCAGTTGAATTCTCACGTCTGTAATTGATTTGAGGAAATTCAAGTTTCTAACCTCAATTTGTCTATAGTCACAGATGGCTTTAATTGGGATGGATGTTTTGAGTATGCAGTCAGGGTTCCTTGGCTCCAGTTGAATTATTGCCTTTGCTCTCCCCACAAGGCTTGCTACTGTGCTCTTATACTGCAAGAGTTGTTCTTTCTCTTCCTAAAACAGTTAAGAAAAGAATACTTCATAAGAGATGGCCAGAATACAGTGCTGCTTCTTTGATCCTGTTAAGCATTTTTTTTTCTGACTTCTTTTACTGTGTTTCTTAAAAGTAACACATTTTACAAGAACAAAGTTATCTTTCTGAAACCACTGTTTTCCTACAACATCTGGTATTGTAAAGATATGGATAGATGCAATTATTTAATGATAACTTCTAAAAAATAAATCTTCCTTTTTTTCCTTTACTTTAAACGAATAATTCTAACATATATTTTATATCCAACTATAATCTACACGTTTCTTGTTTAATTGTAACTCACATTAGTAGTATCCATGAATTCTTACCATAGACTCCTGGACAAGGTCTTCCAGCCTATGAAGGCTGCTTGATCTATCACAACTGTATTTGCGGTGTATGGTATCTTTCAAATTCTTTAAATATTCCATGGCTTCTTTGGCATCACTGAAAAACTAGGATGAGATAAGTATTTGAGTTAGTTTTAAATGACCTTAACAGTATATAAACAGCTACACTATGATGTTTTCTTTAAGTACTGTTTTCTAAAAAAGAATCTTTTCTAGTAGCTTTAAGTGACCACTGCACCACACAACACTACTCATGATCTCATGTCTTAACGTATTCTTCAAGAAGGTACGTGTCGTAACATCAGTTACATGAAAAATTAATTCAGCACTTATTGAACCTTAGACAATTACTGTTTCTGCAATGGAGGAAAAATCTGAAGTGATTCTTACTTCCCTTGGAATTACAGTTACTTTCATATATAAAGAACAGACAAGGCCTACAAACTGTAGCAAAGTAGCTGCGAAATTCAGCAAGCACACTGGAGCAAACATTTTGTGCAGGAGGGAATATGAGCTGGCACACTTGGCAGTTCTATGTAAGCATCTGCATCCGCAAGCTACGGTCCTGGTTAAGCACGACTGGCAAGGAAAATGTCCTGTTCTGTCCCTGGAACCTCAGTTCTTAAATCTAGAATTCCCATTTCTTCCCCCTATCAACAGAAGCCCAAATCGCTCGACTTTGTCTTCTCCAGTGTACTTTTCCTAACTCTGGGCTCTCACCACTCTCAGTCCGAAGGCATCTCATCCCAACATCATACTCCGCTTCTTCTTCAACCACTCAACCCAGAAGACACTAAGCATTAATCTTTATAATTTAAATATTAAAAAGAGCATTTAAAAAAAACAACAACAAACAACACAACAAAACAAAACTAAACAAAAAACTTCAATTCTCACACAAGTAATTGAATACTGCATCATTTACTGCATATGTAAAACAGTGATAATGAGAAAGGTGTTTCGTTAGGCATGTCTGCTGTCAGGGTGTTCTCTGCTCCACTTATTATTAATGCTGTATGTTCCATTTCTACCTGGATAGATCTGGAATAACCACCTAGAATATATTGTCCCTTGGCCACCACTAATCACTCTCCACTCTACATCATCTGCAGAAGCTGTACTGATGACAGCTGTGCATGACGAAGCAAACACAGCTTCATTCTCAGAATCTCTACTTGCAGCCGCAGCACTCTGAGAAAATGTTAGGCCAGATTTTCATCTGCTGTCAACAGATTTAACTGTAGCAAAGAGAATAAATGTGTGGTAACCCTGTGGGATCATGGCTTATCATCTAATAACTGCACATGACAAATATCAATTTTACAACTATTGAAAAGAGCAACTAGTACTTTTGGTGGAGCTTTTTGACTCTGGACAAAACTTAAAATAGTTCAAATTGTTATTGTTTTCCTTTCTTACCTCAAAATATGCAGCATTTTCTCTCAAATGTTGTTCAACACAGTGGCAGAGCTGAAGAATCCAGCTCCACTGTGTCTGCATTGCAGCTCTATAAGCCTTTAAAGAAGAGGGATATAAAAAAGGAAATGGAAATTAAAACATGCGTATCTTCACAGAATTAAGAAAACACCAAAGCAATGTAGCAAACACAAGCATCTAAACCTGACCTAACCCAGCAAAAGCAAGCTGCAGCAAGGAAAATTCCAATTAGACAGGAGAAAAAAAATCTGTCACTACAGCCTAGTCAAACATAAGAAAACTTTCCCAGAGGGGCTGTGAGATCACTATCCTTAGGCACATTCAGAATTCAGTTGAACAAAGCCCTGACACTGCTCTAAACAAGGGCTGGACTATGTCTCCTGAGGTTTCCCCAGCCTAAGCTCATCTACGATTCTATGTCTCTACTTACTCAGTCAAAACAGCTGGATTCTTGTCTGGATACAAAACAGATATTAAAGCAACACTGAATACACAATAAAAATAATTATTCTGGACTTGCTGCAATGCATAATTTTGTGTTACCAGTTGCAAAGAAATTCAAAAAACCTAACCCCACTCGAATGACACCTCCTTCACCACTTGCAGGGTGCTGCCAACAGTTTTCACCAGCAGAGGGTACTCTTGACTTTGTGAAATCAGCCAAAAATCTCAAATTTTTCAGTTACCTAAGATTCTCAGGGAATTCGAAAGAGTTTTTTATATTGGCTTCAATGAATTTCAAACTGATGCATTAGTGCATCAATTATGCTGTAGAAAAGGCTGGCATTTTTCTTTTTGTTTTTAAATAACCTAATACAGCATTATTGCAGATAGCGCAACTTGCATAGTCATGTTCACTGTGATAGCCTGGTTTCATAATATACTTACTACATGAATATACTGAAGATACATATTACACTGTTAAGAACCCATTAGAACCACATAGACTTTTAAAGAGCAGAATTCCCCACATTACATAAAAAGTCATTTATGACTCCAAGTAAATGTCATTTACTCTTTCCTTGAAGATGTACAGGGAAAAGTGTTTTACATTCTCCTTTGGAAACTTGTTATGACCCTACAACAGCTATAATAAATTTTCTGTAAACTCTTTACCTATAATATAGAGCTTGATTCAAGCCTGAAATAGATCACATCACCTGGTCAGATTTTTAACATTCAAAAAACATCACTGGCAAAAAAGTTATGAAATCAACCCTAAAACACAACAGGAACCCATACATATAGTAAACGACTAGAAAAATCTCTGCTGAACCTTCTTTCAATCCAACAGAAGAGAAACCACATAAGGACTGTGCTGTGCTCTCATTTTGCCAATGTGATAAAACTTTATCAATAACTCTAGGAGTAAAAAATTCCCTTCTTTTCCCCCAAAATCTAAGGTCTACTATATCACAAAAACTATTTTTGTGTTTGTGTGCTTACCTCAATGGTTAGCCTGGCTGGGTGATTTTCAAGAAGCAACTGCTCAGCTATTTCTTGTACTGATTTAATAACAACTTCTTTTTGATTAAGTTCTCTCATTAATTCCTTTTTTCCAGACAAAAAAAAAAAAAGAGAGAGAGGAGACTTTTAGGAATCTCTTAAATTCTTAAACATGATTTCATTATTCCCTCTGGTTTATACTGGCAATACATACTGCATGGTATTCTTTTTTTCTCATTATATTGGGGTTTCTTTCACTCCAGTCATATGCAACCTCCTCTTCTTCTTTTTCATTCAGCCATATCAGCTCTCTAGTAGCACGAGACACAAAATTGTGAAGAGTATCTAGATGCCTTTCCTGATTTCTTGATGTGTGCTTTATTTAAAAAAAAAAATTAAAAAAAATACAAAAATCAGAATTTAAAGCTCATGTATTACCAAAGGTGATGTACATTGAAAAACTGAGCATTGAAGAGTCATGATAAACTTACCAAGAGTTTTGAATACTGACTTTCCAGTTTGTGCAATTTTTCTGCATAACTGAGTTTAAGTTGGGTAGTCATTTGGATCTGTGGTTGGTACACAAGGTCAAAAGACAACAAAAAGGTTAGATATGTTAAACCCTCCCAGTTTCATGATATGTCATCTAGTGATCAGAAGTAAAAGTAAGTCTGTGAAACCCAAACACAACTCTAAAATTTAACTTTAGTTTCAGTAACCAGTAAGAAAGTAACCACAAAATAAAAGAATACGGTGCTGTACCTCACTCATTTTAGCTTCTTTAAGGCTGAATTCAAATTCTTCAATAGCTTTGTGGACATTTTTGTGATTTTCTAAATGGCTTTCAACACTTGGTAAATCTGAACCCCATTCTGCTCGATCAAGTTGCATCTCACAAACAAAAAGGAAACATTAGTCATGATCTACAAGGAGTAAATGTAGCTATTAGAAACAGACTGTTCCTGTAAAAGATCATTACCTGCATTTCTTCTACCCAGTTCAATAGGTCCTGGACAAATCTCATGTTCACCTCTTCTTCTGTTAAATTCTGACCCTCAAAAGCTGATTTCAGAAGAGGTTTTCTGATTTGCATCAGTTTGAGTGTTTGCAGAGGCCCACTGTCTACTCCTGTCACATAGCTTTGAATTAACCATGGTGGGACGCCTGGTGTGTAAGTGGGAGTGATGGTTGGTGTCAGTCTGGAAGTAAGACCTGATGAAAGGCCAGATGTCAAGCCAGAAGGAGTCAAAGTAGGTGCTAAACCTTGGGTCATTACAGCATTTAATTCAGGGGTTAGGTTTGTTGTCAATCCCGAGTTTAAGCTTTCAGTTATTCCTGATATCATAAGCTTTGTCTGCTCTGTTGTCAGTGCGTGCCTCTTGTTGTACACAGAAGAATATTCGGCCCGCACAGCCACGAGTTCATCATTAAGCTTTGAAATCCTATTAAAATAAAACAAAACACATAAATAAAAATAATTTCAACAAATGCTTATGATTAAGGTTTATCATGCTGAACTGAATAGAGATACACATTCACATGATCTCTTACACTTTAGTTGTACTTAAATACTTATAATCAAGCATTTGCATTAGAAAGTATAGGGTATGTCAGCTTATACTTCTATAAATACACATAACAGATGAAGAAATCAGGCAATGACCAGGAAATTATCATGGTGTGGGTACTAGCATGCATCACACACAATTCCGGGAAACAATCAGCAAAGCAGAAGTCTAAGAAAATACTGCATGTTGTAGTAGATCATTCATTGCCAAGAAGCTGTTATGTACTTGATCTCACCCAGTCCAGATGAAATCTTGAAATTCTTTGGAGTCACTTTGTCATAAAATTGAATTAGGCTCTTTAAATGCCTCTTTCTGCCAAGGCTGTACACGTTGCCACATATAAACTAATGTTACCTCATTTATTAGCTGTTAAGACACCTACAACTATCACCTGAAATCTCGCCTCCATTTTCAAAATCAGTTAGTGAATTCTAAAAGCATTTAGGTGCAATGAAACAAGCTAACATCTTTACAGTCTAGTAAACATTAAAATCATTTTCTGCTGAATGACTTAATTTTCACAAATGAGTACAAGCAGCTCCTCTTGTCTTCAACAACGTTTGTGGACCATGCACTCACCAGAATACCTGATAATCTTCATCTGGGTGCCCAGTGACAGACTGAGAAGTTTATTCATATAGGAAGATTTGAAAATGTTGTCCATAATGGATATTCACATTTGGGACATTTATTTATTCATATAAATGCACTGTAAAGTACCTTTGCACAAGCTGGTTTGCCTGGTAGTATTTTCCATCAATAAGAATTTGGCCATCGATCACCTGCTGGCGGATAAGGTTCTCAGATTCAAGAAGATACCCGGCTATCTCCGCTTCACACTGGAACTGGAGCCCTGACTCTAATCGCTTGATGTCCTGAATAAAGAAGAGAAAGCCATTAAGTTCTGCAGCTAAACCAAAGAGAAATGAACTACTAGAATTTTATTTTTTTTTTTTGTAAAAATCTCTTTTGATCTTGAAACAATTGTGAAGTATTTTACGTAACTAACAACAATAACAACAAAAATAGAACTCACTCTAGGCAATTTTTGGTATTTTCTTGAAGAAATGCCAAATTAAAAATAAAAGTACAATGAAAATAGAAGTAGCAGTTATTAAGCATGCACTCAAAAATCCTAAAGAATTAGGTTTTTAAACTAACTGTTCCACCATTCCACTGCAGTAAATGCAGGAACACAGACATGTAAAATCACCAATTGACTTACAGACTGCAGAGCATTCTTGGCAAGTATTAGTTTGTCCTCACAGCTCTGGCTGTCCCGTTGAATTCTGTTTGCAATCTGCTGCAGTGTTTCCAACCTAGGTGATGTCAAAGCATTTCAGAAAAAATAAGTATTAACGTTCTTTATATTTACTGTACACATCGAAAGACTTTAAAATCAAACAAACATCTAACAGAAAGCACAAATACACACAAGTTACCTGTTTCCTTCTAAGGCACCATTACCAAAGCTTATACAAGACTTAATCATTGTGGGACCACAATTAACAGAAAGAAAATTCTCATTAGAGTCAACACTGGTTCGAGCACTAGTACTGTTGCTAAAAAGTGAATCACTGCTATGGTAGCTATAACTACTGCTATTCATTGTTACATTCAGAGCACAGTCCTTCTGGCTGTTTACATTTGCTGAAAAATGAAAAGATGAAACTCCTACAAAACGTACAGCTTCTAGGGGTGAAATTTCACTACTGGCTTTTGAAACATTTAGCACTCCTCCTTTAAATAGGGTTCAGTATGCATATTCAAAACCCAGCAATTAATATTCTGCCAGCTCTTCAAAGGATTTGACCTGGGGCTATGTACGCTACCTTGGCTTCCCTACCTTGCATTAAAGTTTTGCAAGTACAGACTAGGCAGCAACATTAGGGCGTCTCTAAGCAACAGATATGCCAAATATTTTATTTAAGTGTCACTAAATGTCTATAAGCCAAATAAGAACGTAAAGAAGTCTTTGCAGTGTTTCTGAGACTCTTCAATGAAAAGTTTGAAAAAGGAGTGAAGTGAGAAACTCCACGCTCTGCAGTAGGGTACAAAACAGCTCCAGGTTGGGATGACTCCTTTTCCTTCAAACAGAATTGCACAATAAAACTTGGGGAATACTGTGGTTAATCAGCTCATAACACTATCATTTGAGGCAGTTGTACACCATCCAACCCACCATCATTACTCCTCTGTCCAAGTCTGCATGTTTACTAACTGCCCTGTCTCACTGATCTATCCTCCTGCAGACTTCCCTTCAACTTCTTCCACACTCAGCACTAATTACTTCTTGTTGCTTTGACCACAAAACAAGTATGAAAAATCTGATCACTGCCCTTAAATTTATATTTTAACTCAGAATTTGGGTTAGGGGTCATTTTAACTCAGAATTTGGGTTAGGGGGTCATTTTAACTCAGAATTTGGGTTAGGGGGTCATTTTTGCAGTATTTCACCCCCTGATTTTAGGACCTTGGAGAACAACACCCACACCATAAGATGCGGGATCTTCTGTGTTGACACAGAAGAGCACAGCAAAGGCATAGACACACCCCTGTGGTAATGCCAATCTCTGCTAGTTTTGCAAAATGGAGTTCAGTTTGGCACTCTCCTCACTGTCATCATATTCATTTTGATCCCATACATCCATCTGGCCACACGCTATCTATCTGTGTTGATACTTTCAGATGTAGTCACCAGAATTGCAGACAACGTTTTATTACTTGCCAAATTTCAGTATTAGTGGAGGTTACATTTTTGCCACAACCAAATCCCACCCCAGGAGCTGTATCAACACCTTGTATGAGTGAGATGCACTAGTAACCAATACAACTAACATGCATCAAGTTCTTGCGTCCAGATTGACTGACAATTTTAACTTGACCGCTAAGCTAGAATCACTTAATTAACTTTTCTCATTTTACAGTGACCACCATCTGTAGTGATCATCACCATACAATCTGTCACTTTAAATGTGTACCAATGTACCAATCCTGAAATATGGGAAGGAGTTTATATTTGTGTTTGTTTACCTGTGCTCTGAATAGAATTACTAGTTCATCTGAATAAAAAAAGAAATAAACCAATGTCATCTATATACATTCTCAACAAAGATAATCCAGCTCTCTGCAAGTATGACTAGAATTCCTTTTGGCAAAGGCAGGCATTATACTTTTGACAAGTCAGGACAGGTTAACCTGAAAGATGTAGCAGGCTCTATTTCTGCCACTGCTTTCCAGTGCTCTGCTCGGCATGGTGGGGACAACTTTGTATTCCTCTATAAGAACTTCTTTCACAGCACAATGCTGTGAATCAACACCTCCCACCCAATATGCCATTTCAGTCATGCTCTTGCTTTTGTGTGACACATATTTAATTAACTTTGACTGTCTTTAGGATCTTCTCTGGCTAAAATGTGTCTTTCTGAGGACTTCCTACACAATAGTATTGATTCTTCAGACCTAATTTCAGGCACATAAATCAGACACAATGATCACCCTATTGCCAGTAGAAAGTCCGTGCCAGGATTCTCTACAAAGTGAATCAGATCTTTGGTGTCTCCTTTGGATGCTTAAAATTAAGCAGAATGAATCCAGACCCAAGTGTCTATATTTACCTGCAGGTAGAAGTCCAAATTTATATAAAAGGTTTTAATTAATGAATGGAAGACTACTATGTGCTTTGCACATCTAAATGCCTTGTGTGCTCTTGAGTCTAACCAACTTTTAAACAAACTCAGGACAGGACGTTAACCCACAATGCTGTGCACCAAGTGAAATATACATTTAATGTAGAGGATGATGATGTTTTGCTCATATGAAATCAAGCCCAAACGTGACAGTGAAGTAGTATGAACCTAGCTCTAACTTTACAAAGAAAGTGGTTATAATTTTATTTAAGTGCTTTTATGATCTGATGCACAGATACTGTTCATCATGACCTTCTGAGACCACAGAAGGTACTTTCATTTGGACCTGCTTCTATGCAGTAGATGAAGAACCTTTGCTCAGTCCTTGAACAAAGGCAGAATTCTAGAAATATAACGTGGATTATTGACAATTTTCAATATGGGTTAAAATAACAGAAAATATATTAACCAAGCCCATCAAATGTTCACTAGCATACCTCTCCGCTTCAGGACGAAGAATCTTCTCTCTTTCCAGCATGGCAATAATAAGCTTTCCCCATTCTTTTTCTATATCATTTGGATGGTAGCCTTGAGGAAGTTTGATGCGCCCAAATTCTATCCAGACCTTAACAATTCACACATATTTGTTATTTTAAGCCACAGAAAGGGAATTTCTATACATTTAAATGCACGCTAAAACCTACCTCTAGCAGTTTATACAGACGCTTAATTTTTGATTTGTCTGTTTCCTTTGGTGGAATTTCTGTTTCTTTAAACTGTAAATATTGATTATAAAGTGCCTACAGAAACATAAAAAACATCATCAAGTTTAACTTACAGTGAATATAACCTTTCTCTCTAAGCCCTCCCCTAATATTCTTCATAAGCTTATATTCTTACACGATTCTACTTCAGTTCCACAAAGAACAAGCAGTGACAAGCTAAAGATTTGCTTTTGATTGTTCATATGTTAGTAATGCATTTATTATACTTTGAGAAGCTTAAGGAGTAATACTGTTCTACAGTTGATTTGATTGTATAAATC
The DNA here is from genome assembly GCA_013396935.1 of Baryphthengus martii. NCBI lineage: Eukaryota > Metazoa > Chordata > Aves > Coraciiformes > Momotidae > Baryphthengus > Baryphthengus martii. Next base: position 11,252 of record VWZK01009733.1, read on the forward strand.
AACAAGCACTTCATTTGTCCAAGCATGCTTTGAGTCATGAAGCATCATTCCAACAGGGAGTTTAAGACACCACACCTCACCTTCAATTCCACAGGACTGTTGGGAAATGTTCTGTCAGACATTATCGTGACATGGTGTCTGATCCACTGTGTGAGGTAGTTCACCATATTCTGATATTCAACCCATTTGACTTCAACATCCTACGAAAGGGTAACACAGATTACAGAACAGAAGAAAATGAGAGCTTACTTGTACTTTACTTTTGAAGTGTGAGGTCTTCACAAATACAGAAAAGAGATTTCTAAACCCTGCAATTCTGAAACAATATTTATTTGTTTATTACAGCTCACTTAAAGCTTCCAAACAAATTATTTTACTCTACAGTTTTGGTCCCAATTAATTCCACTGAAAACACAAAATTTTCTAGTTTAATAAACTTAATTGATAAGAATTAGAGAGGCACAATTTATAGGTCCATGACTGAAAAGTAAGAACTTTGACTCCAACTTCAGGTACATCGGTTTCAGTTAAGCTCTTTGCACAAATATTTTCATGTCCAGGACATGAAATAGCTGCTAAGCTCCTAAAATCTCAACATCGAAAATCATGTCAAAGACAAGTGTGACAGTAGTCCTACAGAAGGCCCAGCTAACATTCTGGAGCTGAAATCAAGAATTGTAGTAATGAGGCTCGGATACTACAAAAGTACTTTCCTCCGACTTACATTTGCACCGATGCCTTCACCACCTTCTGGTACTTTGGGAAACGCATCATAAAGTGATGACACATAAGTTATTACTGACTTCTCATCAGGTGAGGAAACATCAACATCTAAAAGACCAAGAAAAAAAGAGAGCTTTATAACATAGTTGTAAGAATGCCCACAAATATATACAACCTGCAGGCATTTGGGATTTTACTTTTATGTTAGGGTTTTTGCAACAAGGCCCTTTGAAGATTTCTTACCTTCAGGATCCAGAAGTCTGGCAACACCAAGTTTTTCTGCTACAAAAAAAGCATGTTCTAAATTTGCAAGGTTGCTTTGAACAGCAACGGTATTCATGTCTATCAGGTCCGGCCTGTCAAATAAAAACAGTAACACTTGATCACAACTCTTTATCCATTTTAAATCACTGCTGTGTTACTAAATCAAACCAAGAGCATGGATGGATACAGCAACAGAGTTCTCCTTACAAACGAATTTCATTAAAATCACAGGAACAAGCTGAGGTCACTGCTAAGTGATAAACACAAATAGCAGGCAACTACAACACTGGTAGTTCTTCTGTCTATGAGCTAAAGTTTCCCGTTATCCCTTATACACGTAGTTTCTTAGCCATATTTATTCATGTGCATTGTCATTGTATTATTGTACCTTGCCCTTTCCACTACCCTTAAGGAGGTTAAACCCACTTTTCTCCTAGGACTCACTCACATGAGGAATTTCATTTCTACTGTCTTTACAAGTTTTTAGCCATTCTGCATCAAACTTCAACATGTGTCAGAACCCATACAGAAACAAGATCAGTCACAAAACCATATTTTAACCTGGAAGGCAAGTATTGTTACTGGGCTTTAAAGAAATCTTGTTCAAACTGCACTGAAGCCCTGCTTTCAGATAAACACTGCTGCCAGTTCTCTGGCAGACAACCCTCAGCCCCATGCACTTACACCTTCATCCTGCTACACTCCATTTCCAGCCCCAACACTCTTGTGTTAATGGAATACTCATCTTAAGCCAACCTTACCTATATACATTTTTAAGGTGTATATGTATTATTCTGTACCAACATCACTAACGGTTTAAAGTTCAAAGTTAATATTGTCCTTTAGGTTCGCTATATGGTACTTGGCTTTCAGATCCTGTGATTCTCAGGGCAAGGGTGTGTTACTGTCTTTCACCACCAGGAATCCTCTTACCCCTAAAAACTAGAAGGAAGAAGGGATTCTCAAATATGCTGAGCAAAAAATTGTCCCACTGAAGCCAACTAGAGTCACAAGGGCCTGAAACCTGTGCTACTGAAATCCTACTCTACTGAAAATCAGATCCACACAAAAAAAAATAACCTACAACAAAACCTCAAAAGAAAAAATATTACATATAAGCAGGCCTTACAATTTTCAATTTTTATTTCTAGAGAAATTATTCTCATGGTTTCACCTAGCAGCAGCTTTAAATAATTGCAACAGAGAGAAATGAAACTGTTAAATATCACATTGTTCAAAATTAATGATAACACTTCATTTGGCAAAATCCCAAATTCCCTTTGTCACAAAATGGTATTAACTCTGGGAAACTCAAAACGAGCTTGTCTGTCTTTGAATTGATTACAAGAGCAGTGTAAATAAAAATTTACTTCTTTTCAGGCATTTAGAATCACTGGTTTCCTTGTGCTCTTCAGAAGACAAATCTACAAGACAGATGGTAATAATGCACCTATTATTCCTTGAAAGGACATTCAATTAATAATAAAACTCAAGAAGTGTAAAAAGAAACATAATCCTCCTAAACCAGCGGGACTTTCCACTTCCAGTATGCTTAGGGGGAGAATGATCAAGCTCACGCCATTCTTCTCTGAATTTCAGTGCAAACAAAACAATGCAATGAAACCAGTATCATTTGTTGCTCTTAGCAACACAAAAAAAATCCATAAAAAATAAAAGACAATACTAGAAAAGGAAACAGAGTACTCCAGTCTCCTATTTCAACCACAATAATGGAGACAGAATGATTAAATAACAGAATGACTGAAAAAGATTGCTTTCAGCACAGTTTTGACAAGAGACAGTTTTCTGTAACTGTTGTTTGTTTGGTTTTTTTTTTCACCTGCCTTCTTTACAATTGTTTCACACTTGATAAAAATGGCTCAAGAATCACTGACACTGTCTGTTCAACTGCCAACTCACAGAACAAGAAAGGACAGGTTTCTGTAAAAGCCTTGACTATTCCCAGAAAATCAGCTGCAAGCTGCAGAGACACTAACAAGATAATACTCTTAGAATAAAGTTTTCATTTAGATGAAGAGGAGGCAAGTTTTTCTCTCTGTGATACAGGTAAAAATCAATAAAAACAGCATTTTACATTGGTGCTGTGGCTTCATGCCCCTTTTGAAGAAGAGCACACTCTGCAAGATGCCTCTCCTGCTTTTAAACATACTTTCCCATCCCTGCAACTCCTATCATCACAGGGTTATTCCAGTTCCCCATTAAAACCAAGGGAAATTCACAATGAATACTGCCGGTTTCAGTTAATTATACACTTAACACATAGCACACCGACCTAGATTAGCCGGCCTATATTTACCTAAAGTCTTGATCTAACAGAAAGCACTACAGAAGACAACATTTGTCTCCATCTTGATAGGGCCTGTCTGGTTTTTTGAAGTAGACAGAAGGCTCAACAGCTGACTGACAAACAGCCCACTGACAGCTTATAAGAGAGAAAAGAGAGCTATTAGGACTTGAATGCAAAAGCACCTGGTACTGGCCATGGAAATCACATGGAAATCACTGCCAGGACTGTGGGGCCTCCACTCTGCAAGTCGCCCATCCCTCTTCCTAAATAGTAGATGGGTACGTCGCAAAGCCACAGGAAAATAAGCTTGCCTCCCAGAGGTCAGTAAAAGGAATTTTTTTAGCCCCAGAAAAACGCATCCAAAAACATGGCTCAGGAAATCACTGATTGCCACATTGTTTCTTTTGCTTAAGAAGGCTTTCTGATGATTTTCAATAAAGATAAAAGTCAATTTTATCTGCTGATAAGCTTGCAGAGACACCTGTCTGCTAATGCGTACATGGGAATTTGCATTTGCGCACGCAGATCTCCATGCTGTGATCATAGATCATCACCCTCTTCTGAAGGGTCAAGGGAATCTGGTATTGCTGAGCACAGCTTGTGCACAGTGAGTGTTGTGGGGCTGTATTATCAGGGGCCACAAATATTTTTCAGTATTTCTTTTGCCTTTGAATTCTGAAATACTAACTGCTTAAATTGCAGTTGTGATGAGTATTCTTCTAATATGTATTTATTTATTTGTCTTAACTGAAGCAAACACATACAAAAGCATCACCTCTCATGGCAAACATTTCCATTTTTAAGGCTGAAGAGAAAATACCAGAGTTTTGTAGAAGCCATTTGTCATGTATTATAAATATACTTTGTATCACTTTGCATAGCAAAAATATATCAAGTGGTTTTATATATAGTCAAGAATAAATTAAATTAAATGCATTTTAAGTAAAAGATAATGACTCTACCTTCTGTCATAATATTGTGAGTCATCTTATGGCAGATCTTTCAGTGGCTTGGGGCCTTGCCATCAAAACACACACATAAACATACCAAATACCAGCAGAGTCGGAACATTCTATGCAAAGGAGATGCTTCTGCTGCAGCCACACCTAAGTCAAGGGGTTTGGCTTCTACATCGCGAGTTATTAATCATTTCATTTACAAAAAGAATGGTGCCTGCCATTTGAGATCTTAGTGTAGGTGTTAGAAATTAGACACAATTTGTATCAGAACTGAGGGGAAACAAAAGTGTGATTAATATCATTTCAATTAGGGAGCTGACAAAATTATGATCAATTCAAGAAAACAAATACCTAGCACCACAAAGAGAAGCAATTGAACAATATCTGCAGGACAGCACAAATAAATGAGAGGGGTTTATGCTTCAAGTTATATGGATCAAACGGAAGCTTCCTACTCTGTAAAGCCTCCTTGAAATCAAGGAGCTGTGCATAATCAAGTTAGGCACATGTAGGTTTTCCCTTAGCCAGAACCTAATACTTAGTAAAACAGTTCAAGATCCAAACTAGCAGCTACAATATTTGTCTGTTAAAAAAAAAGTTAGATTCAAAGTGGGAAAAGATAGTTACCTCAACTTCTGTTTTCCTAGTCAATGATGAAGAAACCACATCTTTCTTTTCCCTGTTCTGGGATGATAGTTGTGATGATGTTTAACTTTCTTAAAACATATTTGCATCAGAGTAACAGTCCACATGAAAATACTGTTTATGAGTTCAGGACAAATCTGAAGTTATTTACATGAACCATCTAAGCTGTTTAAGCTGTACAACTCCATTTCAGTCAAAACTCTGGACACTGCCTGAGTAATACTTGATGTTAAAATGATAGTTCCTTCTGGGCTTACATGGAGCAGAAATATTAATATGGTGAGTTTCAAGCAGAACTCTCAGAGAAAACATGACTGAAGATGCAGAGTGAAGTGCACATGTCACTATAGCCCAGTTAGTATTTCCACTGCTGTAATCAGAAAATGCCTATAAAATTTTAAAAAACCTCTTTCTTCATTGTTCACAGACAATTGAAAATGATGGGTGCCAGAAAGACTCATGCATTTTTCAGGGATGGTAGGACTACTGAAACAAATTAAAGACCATGCCAGAATGCACAGTTATAATTTTTTTAAAAAGACAATAACGGAGAGAATTCTCAAACAGATAGGATTCAATACATATTTCAGAAGGGAGCACAAAAAATACATTATCACCTACTCTAAAGATTTTGGTTTAACAGCAGAAAGACTACAAAGAAATGAGTCAGAAAACTTGAAACATCCATGTAAAACAGAAATTTTAGCTCTATCTCTTCTAACATACATCCCGTTATATTCCCAGGAACTCTACAAATGAGACAATGAAGCAAAATCTATTTATTTAACCTACAATATAGTAACACTTACAATTTAACCTATCCCTTGACAAAGTTTCAAAAGTGCTAAAAAAAATTTACACCAGTTTATATGCAGAGCTAATGTTTGGGAACTTACTGAAGAATTTGTCTTCATGTCACATATAAATCTAAGTCTTGTTCAAAAGAACTTGCTGAAGAGCAAGTCATCACTGAAGCTGGGCAACACTTCAGAATTTACAGAAAATACAAATAGTTTTCTAATTGAAAACTGCCACTATAGAAAATTTTTGTCCTTACAACAGTGATAAACCAAAACGCATGCTGCTGAATACAGCTCTGCATATAGTTTGTTCAAGTATGTGGCAAATTTTTTTCTCAAACTCCACAGGTCCCTCGCCTCAATGACATACTGTTCTAATGTATTTCATATGATCATTATGACTTGTACACCCTTTTTGGTTTTGTCTTCTCCTGTGTTAGTATGACAGGAATGCCTGTACTATTCATTATTTTATGGGGCTCTACAGATTTCACTCAATGCCTCTCTAAAGACGGACAATCATGCCTTTTTATTCCCTCAAGAGCTGAAAATTTCTCACGTGATCTGAACTCTTCAGCTTTCTTTTCATAATTTCTCATATAAATTTTCAGAAATAATGAATATTTCTGAAAAAGCTATTGCAAGTGATGGTGAACTGCAAATACTGTAACAAGGGCACACTATTTACAGATAGACATCCTGTCTCTTCAGACATCTCAACATGTTTTATTAAGACTTTCAATAGAAAAATAATGAATGTTTCAGCTGCATGAAAAATACAGATAAAAAAAGCCCTCTAGTACCTTAACTTATTAATTTAGATTCTAACAATATACACACCTAATTCAGGTAACTTCTTCTATCATGCATGTCCTTGATTTGACAGGCATGGCATTTAATAAACCTACTGAAGCCTCCTGTCCCACCTTTGTCAGCACAAGTCTCTACCTGTAACTCGCCATAGCAACTGATTTAGATAAAGACACAATTGAGGCATTGTAACATCAAAGACCTATTAGTTAAACATCGAGTTCAGCTTTAGCCATGCCTAATGAATCCTAATCACAACTTGGCAGTGATTTTGCACCGTAGATTTCAAGCTCGGGATACACATGAATGAAACTAGAAAGGATCTCGGTCAGTCCTTTCACCAGTTTTAAAACCAGATTTTACATTCTCTTTGTAATACTAGATTCTTTTGTCATGACAAAAACAATAATGGCATAGTAACTTGGCCAATTTTTTGCCTCTGATAAAATTTAAATTGGAACAAAGCTCACAGCTGTTAATCTCAACCCAGTCTGTGCAATCTACAGAGATAACCATAAATAACATACCTCTCTCTGGAGTGTTTCAACACCAAAAAGACAGTGAAGAAACCCAACCAAATGATTTTTCTGTTCTGCTCCCTGGGAAAACTGCCTCCAGACCCCAGCAGCAATTACGTGATACACCAGCTTTGCAGTGGGATTAATAGAGTTGCCAGAAGGGAAGAAGGGTGACGTACCACAATGAGTTCAATAGATTTCCCAAAGGCTACTTGTGTCACACTCCCTTGGAGGCAACCGATTCTCCATGTGGGACAAATCTACAGAAGGCATTGCTAGAAGACCAAGACCTCTCCTTGTCCAATTTAACATGCACACATACTCCACCACTGCTCAGACACCACACCATTTGTGATAAAGGCTTCTGACACCCTTAGGTGTCCTGGTCTTTATCAATCAAAGAGTAAGAGACATAAGAAACCTGAATAAAAAACTGGCCTTTCAATTCAAAGCTTTACTTTTTGCTTTATTCTCATTTGGCCTAAGCAAGGGAAAAGCTTTGATTTCACCCGTTATCTTTTTTCTTCTCAGTTATTGCAAAAAGCAAACGGCTATCTTTCATTCAGCTGCTACTCAGCAGTAGGATGAGCACTACATACGCAGGGATCATTTTAAGTCCAGATCTGAAATTAATCAATCCAAATTCCAGGAAGTTTTCCATCTAGTACCCACTAAGGCTAACCACCACCACAACGCAAGATGTTAAAATTGCAGGCCTGTTTCCAGTATTTTCATACAGCCTTTACCAAGAGCCATTACAGAATTTTTCCAAGTGCATTCAATGCAACTGCAGCTGAGGCTACTTGCTATTTCTAAAGCTATTAGTTACATGGATACGCATACTCAGGCAAGTAACATTAAAAGCATGTCTGCTTGTCAATATTTTTAATCATCCTAAATGCTACTTACCTTTTCCTGAACTGCCAATTCTTAATGTCAAGCTCAATTCTTCTACATGTTATGTAGAAGAAGAACTAACTGCTGGAAAAAGTAACCACCATGTTTCTGCACAATGAAGTGGGTGGTAAAAGGGGGGCAACACAACCAAACTCACATTTTGTTAAAGCTAGGTAACAATAAACTACAAGTCACAAAACAGCAAGCCAAAACTTGCAGACCTAACTAATATCTTTACTTAAAACATATCCCCTAGCATTTTGAAGCTTGACACTGTGTAGTATTCAGCTTCTTTCTCATTAATTCACAAGGGTGTTCAACATGTTACTGCAAATTGAGGCATCATTATCCCTTCCCTTAAGGAATGTATTCATGTCAGTACTTGAGCAGCTGCAACATGTTCTAACATCAGAGGGACACCACATGTGCTGCCAGCCAGGAGCTTAGTGTTCAACTAACTATATCCACCCAGCAAATTGTCCTGGGTAAGGGTGAAACAGCTTGTTCTAAACCAGAACAGTTATTTAGCAGACAGGAATCCAGCTTGTTTCTTGCTATACCAACACTCCAAAAAACATGCACTTAAAAATTCTAATAACATGTGGAATTATTAGAGTAATATTTCAGAAGAAAAGTACTAAGACCTTGGAAAATTTGCCACTCTCACTTTATCTAGCATTTATGGAGCTGTTTCCTTTGGGGACACGCTCTTTGCTGTAGTTTCTACTCCTCTTCCTCCCACATGAAGTATTCAATGTACTTGCTCTCTTTCTGGGCTGCATTCACTGTTAGCCTGTGTTTATTTTTCTCCTTGCTATTTTCTCCTTCTCTCTCTCTAAACTGTATACAACTTAAAATGACAAATATTGTTAACGTCTTGCACAAAGTTTATCAATAGCAAAGGCTCCTTTGGATCAAACCCCCACATTAGTTTTACAGTAAAAATACATTTTTCTTCAAACATGCTCAAAATGCACCCCTTTGAACTCTCTCAACACTTTCCCTCTCTGCAGCATTTCTGATACTCATCATTCTTGTAAAGTGGTGCCAAAATTTGTAGACAAATGTCTGCAGGTGGTCTCAGCAAGCACCAATACAGCATTGCCTGAAATAGCCTTGCTTGTTTTCTTGTCGCAAACCCTTTATGTGTATACTACAGTCTTGCTTGCTTGTCAGACTTCTCCCTCATCTAAACTCAGTTTATCCATTTTTTTCCTGACCAGTATCTTTCTCATTTTGTATGGTTGCTGAAATTCCTCTAGAAGTCCAGACATAACTGCATGTGTCTATGCTGAAAGTGCACAGGAGGCTAGATCAAGGGCCCACAACTCTTTAACTGCTAGTCCTTCCCACAGCTCGACCACAGCCATTGGGACCCTCACCCTCCCAGGCAAGACACGAGCATAGTTCAAGAGACAGCACTGACACGGGACTGCCCACAACAGGCTGGGGCCAGTCTAGGGGAGACAGGGGAGAGTTCAGCCCTGCAGACACAAGTCCTGCTGGACCCCTCACCCACAGGGAATAAGAGCAGGGGCTGGACCCGCTTCCCTCACTAGAACAGACCTAACACCTGAGACTAGAACTTTACAAACCTGGCTTTATCTGGGAACCAAGCTTGCAGCGCTTCCTGAGCAGACGCTGGTTTTCACTGCACAGGCACCACTGGGGCTACTCATTAAATCCTATTATCTAGTTATACAAGAACATACTGCTCTTGCTGGAATTCCTTTTACAAGTGCTAAAAGCAAAATTACCTCTCCATTATAAAAACTGTAAGAATATAAAAATATATATATAAAACTGTTACAAAAAGTGTGCATGTCTGACATTAATCTTCTTTTTCTATCTTCCGTATGTCACCTTTTTCTTTAGAAAGTAAGATGACCTGGTCTGTATACAGGCCTGATTTTATGAGTATCAGTAGCCACCATTCTTAACAAAGTGTCTATAGGTGCCACTGAACTATCAATCTTACAGCTATTATTTTTGATATTTCTTAAATTCCACTGTCAGACACTTTAACTGAAATTTCCTGTAGTCCTTATGTATCAAAGGCTTATGATAGTTTGAGGTCAAAAAAAGCAATTTGTTAATTTGTTATAACTTTTTATTCAAATTTGCCTTGCTTTAAAATAAAAGCATCTGCAAAGTGTAATGGAAATCTGTAATTTAGATTACTAGCTCCAATCTGGCCTGCAACTCATAATAAAAGTGCAACCTTCGTTCTCTGTAGACATCAACTTTTTCTATATATTTTAACCATGGGATACAGTTTTAAAAAAACAGTATTTCTTCTTCCTGGGCAAAAGGCATAAGAAAAGGAAAACACAAATCAAGAGCATTTACCCAAAACACAGTCTAGTGACTAGAAATACATGAAGTGATAAAACTGCAAGATGAAGACCCCAGTGTGTAGACAGCAGTTTCTCCAGGAAAATCTGGGCATTATACGCAGATTAAAGTCAGCCTCCAACTCTTAAGTCTGGCTTACAGGTTTTTGCTACGTATGACACGATAGTATGAAAGAAACATTCACATTTGAACCTGCCTGAAGTCAGATTTCTTCCAACACAACACGTGAAAGCAAATAACACATCTTCAATGAAAAAATAAGCTATAAAAGGGGAATTACGTAACAGGTGAGACATACAGCATATTCTCAAATCTCCTGGGTGTATCTGTAGCTTCACTAATGGCCTGATCACAGATAAGAAGAAAGGTGTGGACGTTCAAAAAACAGTCTAAAAGTTGATATAATGAAATAAAATTGTACAATTAACAAACCTAGTAATGTTTAGTATTAAAATTAACTTATTATAAGTATAGTTAATATATAAATGATATTATAATTTTGTAATTTTATGTGAACATTCTATGTAAGAATAAATATTTATAAATATTTACACAGAGTTAAGAGCATGAAAAGCAAAATCCAGGGCCTGCAATGGAGCCCCCTGAGGTAGCTCCTGAGGCCAGTGAGGAGCCCTCTTCATTTCCCAGGGATTTAATCACATACAGGTTGTTTTAAAATGGAAGCTTTATGCATTCTTAACAAGTTCAACCAAATAGTCTTCAATCTAACCCTACATACATAGATCATTGGAAACGGCTGAAAACATAAGTAACCTTCTCATGTCAAAATTCTTAAATTTGCAGGGAAAAAAACCAAACAAGTTGTATATGGATCCAAGTACCTCAGACAGACTAATTTTTTCCTCTCATTTCTGTCATTCATAAAAATACTTTATTAGATTTAACGAATGAGTGTGACTCATGAGGGTGACTCGAGTGCTTGTGATCCAGCATCTCCATGCTGCCCACATCTCCAGCCTGGGTGCTGGAAGTAGAGCACTGTCTGCACAGCTGTGGATGCAGCGAGGGCAGGGAGATGAGTAGAACATGGCTCACCCAGCCACCACACACCAGCCTGCTGATCTCCACCGAGATGCTGCAAGTAGGCACTACAGTTTGTCATGGCAGGGAAATGTTGGCCTTATCCTCCTTCTCCCATGTACTTTGAGAGGAGCAGGGAGCTATGGCAAATCCATGCAGTATTCCTGCATTTTTCCATCATAAATCTTAGCTGGCTTGCACCAAAAAGTGCTGGGATCCTCTTCCAGGAAAGAAAAAAAGTCATAAAATCATTAAGGCTGGAAATAACCTTCAAGATCATCAAGTCCAATCATCTACTAAAAACTATCATGACCCTTAAACTATGTCCAGAAGCACCACATCCACACGTTTTCTGAATGCCTCCAAGGACGGTGATTCCACCACCTCCCTGGGCAGCCTGTTCCAATGTCTCACCACTCTTTCAGTAAAAAAATTTTTCCTAATATCCAACCTAAACCTTCCCTTGTGCCCATTTCCTCTCATCCTATCACTAGTTACCTGGGAGAAGAGACCAACACCCATCTCATTAAAACCTCCTTTCAGGGAGTTGTAGAGAGCAATAAGGTCTCCTCTCCTCCAGACTAAACAATCCCAGCTCCCCTAGGCGCTCCACATAAGACATTTTCTCCAGACCNCTAGGCGCTCCTCATAAGACATTTTCTCCAGACCTTTCACCAGCTTGGCTGCCCTTCTCTGAACCCGCACCAGAACCTCAATGTCTTTCCTATACTGGGACGCCCAAAACTGAACACAATACTCAAACTGCGGCCTCACCAGTGGTGAGTATAGGGGCACGATCACTTCTCTACTCCTGTTGGACACATTGTTTTTGACACAAGCCAGGATGCTCTTGGGCTTCTTGGCTACCTGGGCACACTATTGGCTCATGTTCAGCCAGTTGTCTACCAGCAGCCCTAGATCCTTTTCTTTCATGCTGCTTTCCAGCCACTCTTCCCCAAGCCCATAGCATTGCCTGGGGTTGTTGTGACCAAAGTGAAGGACCTGGGACTTGGCCTTGTTAAACCTCATCCCATTGACCTTAGCCCATCGATCCAATCTGTCCAGATCTCGAGACTACTACTGGAAGCCCAGATGAAACAATCCTTATCTGCTACTAAGAGCAGGTGGACTGTCAGTCCCGTCGAGGGGAGTGGCTCCCTGGCCGCCGGCAAATGACTCTCAGATCAGCTCCTTGCCCAGCCCTCCACAGCTTCAGCAATTTCCTGAAGTCTTGAAGACAGTGCGTACCTGAAATTTTAAAAATGGTTTATGCCTGGAAAGGAGGCAATTATACTTGCAATTCCAGTCCCTTACCACCTAGAATTGAATAGTGACATCTCCCTGTCTCACAGATGATCAACTGTAGGGACCATGCCATATGCGTACAGCTTGTATTCTCGATGGTGCACCCAAAAAAGGCCTCTCAGCCATGGTATGTGGGCTGTGATCATGGGGTTTGCCCATCTCTGCTCAGATTCAGCTCAGAGACAGCGTGGCTCCTGACCTCTGGGAGCTGCTTGTGCTCTCACCTCTGGCCCTTGCAGTGGTGCAGCCTACCTGTGGGCTCATGTCCATGCACAGCCCCCATGCTGAGGGCTGGGGCTGCTCCAGTGCCCCCCAGCTGCCCTGCTCCTGGCTGGGGCGGTGGAATGAGCCCTGACTGCCAGGCCCTGCCAGGTCCTCCATGGAAAGCCCCAGCCACTGAACCTTGACATGGGTAAGCGTGTGCTCCTCACCCAATGTACACCTGACTGTCGCTTGGTACAAGCGAAACTCTAAATACTAGTAACATGCCTGTGTATTTCTCAGCCTTCTGGTTACAACTGTCATAGCACTAGATGTCATCTCCTTAGAATTAGGTCTGGGCCCATTTAAATCTCTTCCAGAGCTGATAGTCGCATCCCTGCTCAAGAGCCCCATCCCCACTCATTGAAAGCGGATACTCCTCCAGGCCCAGGGTGCATGGTGCTTCTGTAAGGAGAGGTATCTCCAGCAAGCATGGTGTACCTGGCACAGGAGGGGCTACTACACCTCACCACAGCTGACAGACAAGACACGCATCCAGGGGTGCTCTGTGGTGGCAGCACCACAGTCTTGTCATAGAATCATAGAACATTTTTGTCTGGAAGAAACCTTCAAGATCATCAAGTCCAACCTTTTCCTAGCCCTATCAACCACTAAACCATGTCCCTCAACACAACATCTACCTGTCCCAAACACCTCCAAGGATGGCGACTCAACCACCTCCCATCACCTGAGCAGGCACCCCTGGTCACCCACCCTGGTGGAGCACACCAGCCAGCAGCATCAGCAGGATGCTCAGTTTAGTTACTGAGACCACCTGTGATCTACAAACTGAGAGCTACTAAAACAGGCAGAGTATATGGAAAATTGCTGCCAGAAATGCACACATTTTGTTACTGTTTAACCTATTTACTGCTCAGATCACAAACCAAGCTTTAAAAAGAGCTCTCTGGAGTAAAACATTGCAGTTAAAAATATCAGATGACTGTCTGGGAAGACCATTCCTATCTTGTGAGCAATAGCTGGAAATCATTATCTGTGCTTTAATGGTATGAAATGGCAAAGGAAAGAAACATAGAACCTCACCAAAATCAGTAGAAGAATCTCATTGATTCAATCAGGAAGGCAGAGGCCAAGAATTTGTAACCTCTCACAGCAAAAAGATATCAGACAACGACAGTAAACATTCCTTGGAAGGACGTGAGAACCTGAGGTGAAGAAGTTATGTTTACAGGAAGAGGATAAGCTAAAAAGAAACCGGCACAAAGGCTCACAAAATGGGGACTCAGCTCTTCAGCCACTGAATCACCTGCTTTGTGCAAAGCACTTGTGTCAGAGGTGTCTGTGCTTCCCTGCTGAAATACTGTGAAAGGAACTCACAGACTGCTGCCAGAAACACGGCTCCAATAAAGCAACAACAGGTACACAGTCATATCCCAAGGCATTAACATTCTCACAGTCAGAATTCAAGTTTTTCATTATTTATTAACTGATCTGTACCACAACTGCTAGCTGCTGAGCTGTAAAAGCTACACTGCTCTTTGTAAGTGGTATAAGGCTCTGAAAAATCTCTGGGAAATGTTTTCCATTATTCTATCTCATTAAGTTCCTTCCTTCCCCCCCTCCCCCATCTTTCAAATTGTTTATTTTTTCAAATACTTGCTTGTGCAATGTTAATTCTTTTGGCTGCTCTGTCCTGAAGTAAAACAGCCTAGTCTTTTGCCAGCTATTTCCCTTTGTCTTGCCAGTGTTGCTAAAAGAAGACTTTCTGGCTGGCATGTACCTCCTCCCTGACTGGCTACCCAGAACAGAAGCACAGTCAGAAAAAGACCTCATTGATTCAGCTGCAGCTTCATTCTACCATGAAGTTATGCCCTGCCACAGCTAACTTGTCTAGTAGGACTCGGAGAACTCAGTATATGTTATGCTTCCAGACTCACTACACTGCGTGTGAGGAAAAGGCTGCACCTGCTTGACTCGTCTCCCATTTTACTTCAGTGTCCCATTCCCTGTACCATATGCATGTGGGCTTTGTCTAGGCTTCTTTCTGCGGTGAGCTAAATAAGAGGAAATCCAAGAACAGAATAATCTGCTCATGATCTGTTCCCTGGAGCTGCATTAAAGCAAACCAAATTTGTCTCTCTGTACTTGGGACACTCCTTTAGTTATTATGTATATATAGGAAGACATGTACCCTCAAACTTCCTTAAGATACGCTCCAGTGAATACAGCATAAACTACACATCCTATAATAAATCCCAGAAAGCTGCAAGCCTGGCACAGTGAGGGCCAAGTCAGTAGACACTAATAAGCCCAGTGGCCAGAATACTCTCCATGTAGTCCTCTCAGACACAAACCTTATTCACTTCAGGAATCAAAAAACCATACAAAGCCAGAGAGATGTCACCAACCAAGAAGGAACACTTGAGCACAGCCATGATCTTAAATCTTGTTCCTCTGATGAGCTTTGATCCTAAAGTCACTTTATCAAGAGAGATCCATTCTTTCTTAGAATCCAGAATTAGAAATCCTCTCCTGTCAGTAGACATATTCAAATGTATTTCAAGTTAACACACATACTGTTTCCTTTAGCTTCTAGTCACAGCCACCAGTGGTTCTATCAATGCCTGTTTAACTTTGTAAGAGCATGGTCACAAAAGCACAATTCCCTTCTCAGATTAAGAACATTCAACCAGCCAGCTGGTCCCATTTTCCATGAGAATATCCTGCCATTTTACAGGAGACACATCTCAGAGTAGATCTGGGCTCCAAGCAGAAACGCCGAAGAAACTCCAGGCTCCAGGGCCATGGTAAAGTCATACAGAGATCTTAGGCATGTAGTAGTTGATGGCTTTCACGAGTTTTGGACCTTGGTAATCAGTTCTGCCTCTACCTTGCCTACATTTAAATGTCAGTAAGACAAAAAGGGTCTGTGGAGAAGACTGATCCCTGACAACATTCTTCACAGCAGCTTGGAGATATCCCATGAGAAATGTGCAGGATTCACAGAGATGCTTCTCTGAGAAAGGATGGACACACAAGGGTTAATGAAGCATCCTCTGGCTGCAAAGGGAAGGGAACTGCCCAAGAAGAGCCAGTGTCATCTCCACAGGTTCGGTGCCATTACAGGCATAAACCACAGAGCCCTCTCTATACATTCATCAAAATGCTGTAATCAACATTTTCCAAGAAAACAAATGGAGTACTTACCTGTATTTATGAATGATGGCATTAAATAATCTTCCATCACGCCAGCAGGTAGTGAAATTTTCACAATGTATTCCAGCATAACCCTCGGTTGTCTGCTGTGACCACAGAAGCAGTCTTTCTTTAGCAGACATGTCTTCTGACTCTCCAGTAACATGGATATCAGATATCTAAAAGACAGTTAATGTAAATATTACAATCACATATAACCCCTAATAGTGTTTAAAATATTGCAGAAAATAATTTTGCATTACTGAAGTATTTTCTGTCTGGTATTTGCATACATGAATATGATGGCTATTTAGGTACCATGTTAATATTCTTTCACGTCCTTGTCATTGTGTACTCTTAGTATCTTCAATTTGAAATACAAAATACACAGCTTCACAATTTTCCTCAATTAGCCAGTTCTCAGATGTCTAATTTCTAGAGACAGTATAATACTACTAATGAAAAATACTTACCTATGTCTATTGTATAATCTATTTTTATAATAGATTATAATAGATAAGAAATAGATAATAATCTATTTTTATCTGTTTTACTTAGTATACATAGACGTTATACAATTTCATATAAAACGCAATATATCTCATATGAATATAATATCTATAGAATATGCACATCTACATTATTCATAGTTTATTTAGCTATAATGTTCCTCTGAAAACAGGTTAATTTATAATATATACTGTTCTGGAATTCAATAACAGGACAGTCATTTACAGTGAAAACTGATAATAATGAAAAAAATTTTCTAAGAAGCATTTTAGGAATGAGTGCAGGTTTATAAATAAAAATTTTGCTTGATATACAACGCTTATTTTTGTATCATCTAAGTATTATCAACTTGATGTCAGGGAAAGCAGGAAAGTATTGGAAATTTTACATACAAACACCACTTTCTAGTACATTAAATTCTCCATTAATGAAGTCCAGTCAGTTTGCTTAGAAAACTACCACTGTATAAACATGAAGCAGACATTTCCCTAATTTGCACGTGTATTGTTTGCACCTCGTGTTATAGAAATTGTACTCAATGTAAATCTGAACTGCAAGATGGAATAAAAAGACACGCTTTGATAAAGAAAGTGCTGTTCCATATTGTCTTTCTTCTAAAAGACTACGTTTTACCACCTATTCAAACAAGAGATAATAAAATATTTTATTATGAAGAACACCAAGAACCCAAGTACTGCGAGCCACTACATAAGGACCCATGTACTGTTGCTCAGGTATCACAAACAGCAGGCTAAGGTGCTTGTGCAGAGGCAAGAGGGCTTGAGACACTGCCGAGATTCATGGGTGGACACCAAGCCACCACCACCCCGTGAGCCTATCGGGAAGAGGGCACGGTGCAGGGAATAACAGCTCTCCTCCAGCTCTGGAGGCAGTCTGAGGCCAGGGCTCAGGGGAGTGCAGCCCACAGACAATTTCAAGGGTGAGGCAGGTGCTCAAGTGAGCTGCTGAAGAGGCTTAACTCTGGTGCTGTGCCAATTCCAGCAATCCTCTTCTAGTGTAAACCAGGGAGGTCAAAAGAGGTGGTCCTATCGATGCCTCCTGGCCTTGAAATCTCTGCACACAAAAGTATCTTCTGTCTGGGTTTTTCCTCGAGGGATTCAGATAAGCAAGGCTGGAGGTTTTTCTCACATTAAACCCACAAAACATAGTGCCAAAACAAAGAGATGCAGCTTTCCTATTGATGCTTTGATGTCAATGCCTAACAGGAGGCGGCAGAAAGCACAAGGAAGCAGAGGATTAAAGGAAGTGCCTCGGAGATGCCAGGACAATGTAGCTCCTGCAGTGTTCTCTGCAATTTCTGTTTAGCCACCTTTCACACTTCCAGTAGATAATTAGCATTTACAGTAAACTAAGTGAATTGAATGTAGGGAATAAATTAATTGACATTATCTTCTGTGTAAGTATCCACAAAACAGATACTTATCACAGGTCATCATATCTGCTGGCTCTAAGTAAGGGAAAGACACAGGCATCAATGCTAGAAGGTAAAGTAGTTTTAACCATTCAACTAGCCCGTAAATACCACTGAAGGCCCGACAGCATTTTTGCATCCTATTGTTTCCAGCTTCAACACTGTACATTTTTAAGAAAACACAAAGAGGAAACAAAATATCCTTTGTTTGTTTGTTTGTTTAAAACACTGAAGGAAACACACACAGCTGTGATTCTTTATAAATTTCTAGGTATCAAAATCCTGCATGGAGTATTTACTACATGAAATCACAGAAAAAATTGACAATATGAGTCTTATAAGTGAAGACAACAAGGAATCCAATGTGGTAGAAGACCAACTTTAAACCTCTCTGAAACTAGTCTTGTAAAAAGCTAGGGAACTCATCTGCAGTGTAAGATTTCCTTTCTGTTGGTTACCTTTCTTCTTTTGGTATTTCAAAGAAAGCAAGCAAACCAAATATTTTTTCAGTAGCTTTAGTTTCTATTCATCACAGAACAACCAGGCCACAATATAAATGAAGTCAACCATTTACCACTTATTCAGACAAAGCTTCTGAAAGAGATGATGTCATCTGAAGTGCCAGATGTCTCACAAAAAAAAAAAAAAAAAAAAAGAAATAAACCTTTTTTTTTTTCCTCTGTCATTTTCAGAAAGTCCTTTGTGTGCAATCCTTACATATCACATTTTTTAATATATTCTAAGCAAGCTAACAATGTCATTTGCTAATGGCCCTTGCTAAGGAGGCTAAGTTCAAACTTTTACCCTCCTTCACGGTTAATTGCCTGGCCTTGGCTCTGTACATTGCCGGCTGCCGGGAATGCAAACGCAGCACATTGGAGTGCACATTAGACTCCTCTGGCAACAAGTGCCTGCAGATATCAGGGCAACTTCTGAAGGGCTACTTCGATCTGTTGTTAGACACAAGCAACTTTGTAGCTAAGGACACAAACACAAGGAGAGTACTTTTTCTGACACTGACTCCTTGGCAAGCTTGCAATCCACAGTTTGGACAGTTGCAACAGGAATTTAGGTCATTATCTTAAGATCAACATAATTTTATTCAAAATCTTCCAAGAACCATATGGTAACCTCATTGGCTATCTGAAGAGAAAGGAGTAGGCCAGACTAGGGTTAAAAACAAAAACTGCTTCTCACTCACAGAGGTAGCCCGTTTCAGTACAGGTTAAAGAACACTAATGTTAGCCTGAGATTGGAAATAGCCTGAATTGTTCTCTAAATAAAGTATTGCAGGTTCCAAGGCTAAATTTCAGACTTTTTCATATTTTAAAGGTATAAAAACACAGAGAGGGAAATGGTGAGTCAAAGAGCTATATTTTATTACACTTACAAATATGAGCACTCCTTTGCAAGATGTTCCATTAACTTGAAACTACATAACAAGTCAAACACTACACCCACAAAATAACGTGTCAGAGAGAGCAAGCGAGCAAGTCTTTCCTTTGACAACCCCTTAAGGACAGTATAGATAATAATCTACCAACTATGCATTATCATTAATGTCTACAACATCCTTTGCCAGGAGTAAGAAAACAAGAAGGACTACTAAATTAGGAATACTAGACCAGAAAGTAAGTTACGGGGTATTCAAAGCTTTTACTCTTCAAATTTTGTCCTTCAAAGCAAACAGTTTGTGTGAACCTTTCATCCTTATATCCCCACTATAAACTGTTACTAGAGGACATTTGTTCCTTAAGCATAGAACAAATTATTGAGTTTGCATGAGATTGAACAGTTGTTGGCTAGAGATTCAGTTCTCCAAATTATCTCAAAGCCTCTGAATTCCAAGTTATGCAAGAAAAAGTGACAGAGGTAATTCTCTGCATAGCCCTTGTATTTCAGGATCAAAGTCCTAACTGGGACAAATACTCTATTTCTTGTTCGTAACTTGGAGAACTAGTTCTGCTCTGCTACTCTGTGTTTTTCCTCTGCCTGTAAGTTCTCTCTGCATCACACCGTATACAAAATCCATGCAGCAAGCAACCTCGAGCTTTTTACTTGCACTGATTTCAGTGATGCAGCTATGAGTCCAAAGAGCAGAGCAGAGCAGACTTTCCAAAAGAGATCAACAGAGCAGAGCAGACTTTCCAAAAGAGATCAACAGTGGTGCTGGATTTCTGGGGCTCATTTTTTGGAGCGCAAACAGAAGAGAAAGACTGGTACAGATAATGAGTGTTCCCTCCGATTCCATCTTACTCCAAATGTTTTGAAGCAAGTCTAAACTTGACATAACATACTTAACAGCACAAAAATATATAAAAGGCTAGATGTATCATGTACATTTCAATGTATTCTGATGTCAGTTAGCCCTAAACCAGAAAAATCTGAAAAACACAGAGAAAAAAGAATATATGAATATGGAGAGATTTTGAAATGGCATTTTCCACCTAAGCTAAGTAGTTAGTTATGTGTTGTGTTTGAAAAGGACTGTTGACAGCATGTTGAGGGAAGCATAGTTATACGAATGGAATTTGAACTTGCATGTGATCACAAGAAGTCTTCTCCCCTGACGTTACAGTTGGACTTTGAGAGTTTCCATTTGGCCATAAATCCAAATGCTCCTATTCAGCTCTCACAAGGCTCTGTGGAGCTGCAAGTCCAGCCGTGGGCAACGCCCTTCAAGAAATACTGGATCAGTTGAAGCAGATCAAAAGGGAAAAACAGGAATGACAAAGCTCTAAGAACACATGACCGGTTAGGAAAGACTGAAAAATTTACTTTATTAAGTCTAACGTAGGGAAAACCTAGGGGAGATGTGGCAACAGTCTTCAAGCAAGTAAAATGCTCTGGCAAAAAAAGTAATAAATCAGCTCTTCTGGGAATACAAAAAAAAATAATGAGTTTAAAATGAGCATCCCTGTTTTCAGCTAAAATGACTTTTAATTACAAAAGACAGATATGCGCTGGAATAACTACTCAGGAGGTATGTGAAACCACCAACAAGGCAGACACAGAAGAACAAGTATAGGTTGAGAATGGTTTTCATTGTTAGATTGCCTTTAGGTACAGAGATGACCTAGATGACCTCCCCAGAACCTCTCCAGCCCTAGTTTTGTAGTTCCTTCAATGATTACAGATCTCCTTCATTCACCAGCATTTAAGGTGGATTGTGCCTGCTTCTTGGGAGTGTTACAAGGAAGCAAACAATACTATGCCAATAAATCAAAATTCCTGACTTTCGCACCTTTGCCTTGCAAATCACATTCCAGAAGACCAGCTGGCATTTCTCCCTCCCTTAACTGTACTACATAAATAAATAATACAAGATTATATGATGGTGGACATGGTTGGAAGTTGTCTGTTATCACAGAATTATTTGCAATATTAACTGTAATAAGAAACAGATGACTACTTAGCCAGAAGTATTCAACTGAATATGCTGATTACAAATAATCTACATTTTCTTATTTAAAAGCAAGTATATTGCATTTAACCTGACTCAAAATACTTTTTTTTTTCTTGCAGATTATTATTAGTACTGTAGATAAGAATTCCACTGTATCAAATAGTATGCAGATGCACAGTAAAAAAAACAGCTGAGGAACTTGCTGCCAAAACAACAGTTGAGTACCGGAAGTAGATGAGTGACTCTCTTTGGATATTCCCTTAGATGTTTGATTTAGAAAATGTTTGCATCCATAAAGCAGAACTGAAACAGTTATGATAATCGTTCATAATGGGATAGAGAGAAGTAATTGGTTTCAATACAATCTGACAATCACTGAAAACTGGTAGTAACCCCAGCTGGTAGCTATCTCTTGCTGACACTGAGTGAAAGCCATGGCTTGTTCCATCACAGGAGACTGAAAATACCAGAGTGGCAGTATCCCCTGCGGAGAAGCCAAAACTACAGCCTTGATTTTCTCATCTATTTCCATTGTGCTAAAACATCACTGAGAAGGAGAAGTGGCTGCAGGAAGCTCATTTCAGTCATGATCCACAACTTCTTGACCTGAACGCAAACTGCCATCTGCTCTAGGACACCCCTGAGATAGAGCACATCTTGCTTGAGGAAGTCACCTTTCTGTGTTAGGAACAAGGGCTGTAGAAATTAGGCATCAGCAGAGAGTAACAAACCTTCCTCTCAAAACTATTAGTGAGCAGTCAGGAATCAAGCTTCAGAACACCCCGCTCACCTGAATTTCACAAATAGGAAAACAGAGGTCATGCAGTAGCACATATATGAATACAAAAATCACAATTGTTTTACATGCATAGTAAAAAGCACCACAGAAAGAAACTCAGAGGATATATGCCAGCAGTGGGGACTATGCTGTTTCAGAGGGTAAAATGTCCTATTTGTTACAGCACAAATTAGCCAGCTCTACTAAGGAGTTTCCTCAGATGTCTGTCTCAGTTTGAAAAGCCAACGGGCTTTCAAATATCAGCCACATCTGAGACACTGTGTAAGCCGAGAGCACATTACAGCATGGGCAAGCTGACAAGGTGAGTGGAGGCTAATGATCTCTGTAATTACTGCAAAGAAAATGGTAAAAACTGAGATCGGTAACTGCAAATGTTGTGTATCAGCTCAGGACAACAACAGGGACTTTGTGGATTTGTATAAACAAGAGCTTTGTTGAAATACAAGACACGCGCATACTTACTTAGTTCTCAAAAGCAATCAAAAGGAAAGTGGTCATGACTTTGTAAAATAAGCTAGAGTTTGAAATCTCGTCTTCTTGGATTTGTTTTCAGGTGAAAACTAGTTGCTCTTAAAATTACTTATACTCAGTATCTTGCATGGAGAAAGGGAATTGAATTAAAACCCAAACATTTCAGCAACTTGGGCATTTAGTCTGATCTGTCAGTAGATTTCATGTTTATACCATTATACAGTGTTTCATCGGTATCAGCAGCTCAATATTGATGTAGGTGCTAAGCAAAAGCCTCACTCTTTCCCCCCTTAACTCTGTGGTAACAAGGGGTATATGCCTGGTTGGAGCAATAACTGCAGCAATATTAGAAACTGTATTACTCTGATTATACAGGAAAAAGGGGCCACTCTTGGCTGAACAGATAAGAGCTCATGCTCCTTCCACTCAGTAATGACGTTTTATTCAAATCAGAGAACATACCTAAGCTGTTCCTGAATTCCAGCTAAGATTAAGAGGGCAAAGATCTCCGTGTGTTATTTGAAGGCTATTTGTACTAGTATGTACTGTGGGTTGTAATTGGGTGTGTTTTCTGTATTTAAAAACTAAGCTTAGAAAAAGTGTAATTTAATTCCTGTTATATAAACAACAGAAGTGTAGTTAAGTCTTTGCTGGAAAGAACATATTTGACTTACATCCATTCCCTCTGTTCATTCAACTCAAAGCTCAGATATCCCTGTTGAGCAAGGGGAACAAGTTTTGGACCAGATCCTGGTATTGGCATTTGACTCACACTTGCAGATTAGCGTTGTGCTAAGATGAGTGGGGTAGAACTGGTAATGCGGATTGACTTGGCTACCAACAGATAAAAAATTGCCTTCCTTCCTATATTATGCAATCAAACTCACACTTTGGTTTCTCTTTTTGTGAAAAGAAAATAATTCTATCTCAGAGGAAGATGGAATTTCAGTAATTAATATTAATAGGTCATAGAGACAGTTTGGAAGGAAAGATTTTTTAAAAGAAGTGCATAGCATTATTATCATGATTTACGTTCACTTCTATTTCAAGCTGCTTACGTATTTCTATCTTTCTTCTGTTCCTATTGGTCATAACTGAAAAGATTTAGAAATGCTTCTTTCCTTGATATAAGACCCAAAATAATTATGTGACCATCAAGAGTTGAGAAGAAAAGTTACTGGAGATATTGAATGTGCACTTAACTCTCTATAATTCACTCCACCTTCTAAAACCCTTTTAACATGAAAAACGTTTTTCCTAAATTAGGAAACAAATCAAACTACAGACAGCAAAACAGCACTAGGACACATCATTATCCCTGTAAGTATAGACGTATTACTTAACCTGTGGAAAAGATTAATAGTCTCTGTCCTGTGGCTAGGTGTAGTATCATAGCATGTGTAAAAGGCTTATATAGAGGAAAGCGAAGGTATTTCTGTAAGAGTATAAATACTGTTTCAGTACTTATTCTTAGCTAACTTGCAAACATAATATACCGTGCCAAAATACTTGCCTTGCTCCTGTTTGGTGGAATGCTAAATAATGCCTTTTCTCTTGGCAATTGGAAAAGCACAGCATCAGAAGAATAAAACTTCTTTTGTTCAAGCAGTGGTTCACTTTTTGTTTCAGAAAGACAGTGATGCAGCTTTTCAGATTTATTGCTTTTTGGGACATCTTTGGCGATTCTGCAAGAAATTATGTTTAACCCAGTTTCTTCACATTGTCTGCCTAAAATGTGGATACCAGAATCCAAGCTGGCTGCTTTTCCATAACAAAGACCACTAGATTTCTTCAGGAATGCTAATTCTCTCCTGTTGCCATCCTCCAAGTATTTCCTCTTCCACATACAGCATTTCTCTGAACTCTTGTCTTGTTCCTTTAACCATTTCTCTGTTTCATCAGACTTAGTGAGCCTCTGATTGTCACCACGAAAATTGTACCCACAAAGAGAATCACTCTTTGTTTCACCCGGTAAAACTTCTGCTTTAACAAGATCAGCTGAAAGGTCCGTACTCACGGGCAGAGCATTATCAGCCACTATCACTCTCCTGGGGATGGAATCAGCCAATCTCACACCCTTAGAGTGAATCTCGATGTTTTCTGTTATCCCCACTTCATTCTGACTTCTTTCTTCATTTTCTTTAACCTGTACTGAATCCGGACCCTCCTCAGTTGATTTCTTTCTCCTTTTTCTTCTCAAATATTTTCTTCCAGGGGAATGTTTAGCTGGACTTAAGGGAGCTTTGGCAGGATCCAAACACAGTTCTTCCTTTTCAGCCCTCACACATCCACAGACATTCCCCATTTGGCTTTCAGTAACTCACAGTTGCGCAGTCTCATTCATTCCAGTATATTTACATACACTTAAATCCTCCTCAGAAAGTTAAGAACCGCCATTTGCACCGTAATTTCTTCCAGACTTCACATCCATCTTCCTCAGTACGTAGCCATTTTGCTTATGAGAAATGCACACGCAATAAACGTTGTGGCACGGTGCCCAGGCAGGGCCTGCGTCTGATTAGACACTGTGGCTTATTTCTGGCCACCAATCCTCTTAAATAAACATCACTGCTTCAGCGTTGGGTTGTAATGCCGACGGCCTTTCACAGAGATGACATAGCATTTATGAGCAACAGAAAATTCTTGCGTGCATTTTAACTTCCCATTTGATTTAGTTAACTCGAGCAAAGTAAAAGTACAAAACTATGCATCAACCTTTGAAACCATTAGCTACCCTCCAGATTCAAAAGCAAGCAGCACAGCAAATAGCAGGGATTTAGTTAGCAGACTTGGTTTGCCCTTCATATGTTTTCATTACGTAGCCAGTGATCCACAGCAGGGGAGAATAAAGTGAAGCATCAGAGATTGCTCTGACAGCTTGTTGGGGGTCAAATTTTTATTTGTACGTGGAGTTTTCATAGCAGCTGATGTGATTTTCAGTGATTTGTCAGCTATAAATAACCTGCTGCTTCACTCCTATCATACAAGCATAACAGCTTGCTTAAGGCAATGGTTCTGGGTACTGGGGGTTGGAACTTTGCAGCAGATTTAAACCCTCTGGCAGATAAAGATGAAACAAATCACAACAGCTAGTCTGTCTAGAAAACTGTCCACAAAGTTACCGCTTATAAAGCTGGAGCTTTATCCTCCTCCCATGCTCCTGTTCTGCAGGTATCTCTATGTAGCTCTGAATATAACATCCAAGAAGCACCTAACTACACTTGAAACTAGGTAGAAATTCACACTACTAAAAATCAAGCAAGTCTAATCACCAGCACTGGAAAATATCTTTTTAAGCCTCCTCCTCATTTAAGTTACTGATACACAAAACCTTCTAAAACTAATACACATCAGCAGGGGTACACGTGAATGGTTTCTCACGCTGAGAAAGAACTACCAAGCGACTTGCCAAGCATTATCAGGTGTTACCAGTGAGTTTCCCTTGCTTATTTGAAAAGGAACTGCTATAATGAAACCCAGAGACTTTATCCCCAGGGGCCAGAAACTGAAGTTTCTACCACACTTTACAGATAGAATCTCAAATGAATAATACAGCAAAGAAGCAGGACCAGCCTTCAAAGAATTTTCAAGAATACATATGCTCCATGCTGACTGCTCTCAGGGAACTGGGGTTAAATTTGACAGTAATGCTTAGATAATTTTATACCATAACATTAAGGGACTAGAAAGCTGTTAGAGAACAGTGTACCACTGATACATACAGGCAGCTACATACAGGCACAACACTAACACGTTTTTTTCCAAAGTGGATGTTTGTGCTATGACCACACTATTCCATGGCCTCAGTTTGTATTTGCATTTGTAGTAGGCTTAAGGTACAGGTGTGGTTGTGACATTTGCACCCTTTACTCACAGTGAAAAAGTTGTATTTAGACATCTTAGAAAAATGACTTTTAGCCAAGGGGCAGAGGACTCCACTGATTTAAAACACACTTCCATATGGGACTGAGTTGGGTCTTGACAAGGTCCCCCCTTAATTAACAGAAAAGCACATTGAAGGAAAAAAAAGTCTTTGTAAATGACATTATGATGTTTGTACAAACAAATAGCTTTTATGCCTGAAAATATACCTCTCTTTCTCCTCTCTCATCAGAAAACAATGATTCAGGACTTTGCCATGCAACAAACCAAGAATAATTTCATTTCACAATATAGCTTCTGGTTTAACAACAGTATGTCTAATAACAATAATATGTGGTTAAACAGATCATAGTATAATAATATTAAAATATTACATTATGTTCTCATTAAAAAAATCTTATGATTATCTTGATCAAGCAGAAGTTAAGTAAAAATGTTAATGTCCAGCATTTGAATGAGCAATTGCAAATTTTCATGCTACATTAACTGTTGGATAAAAAAATGTATTAAAGTATAGCCTACCACAAGTACACTGCCTAAGTTGTTGTTCCTCCACAAACTTCACAGAAGCTAAAAATTTGCTTAAAAAACCTGCAAATTTAAATTTTCAATGCAAGTGCATATGTCAATTAAGACACATGGGCAGTAAGGTTTTTAAACAACATTAGGCTATGCAACTGAGTTTTAATGGACGTGATTTAGTAGGTATTTCCTTTAAGCTATTTTCATTTGTTTAACAGTCAGCATGATGACACCACCTTCCAAACAGAAAATTTCCCTAAAGCATTCTCGGTTATTTCAAAACTCCTGCTACAATCAGTGGTACAGTGACTGTCATAAAACTGTCAAATCAGACCTAATTCAAGATAGGTCACAAGAAACACATACTGTTATTTTACAGTTGACAAACTGCATTTTGTAATGTGAACTAATTTTGAAAGTCTCTGATGTTGCATATCCTCTTTCATACATATCTTCAATCTTGATGATTTTTTCTTTAAGAGTATGTAATTCACTTTTTCAGAAAATCAGGTGTCTCTTTAGTGGAATTACAAAATTGAGGTAGCAAAAATATAAGACTTAGTTCTGAAACACTGTTTACAACCTCAGCGCTCCCAACAGTCCCATCTTACTGCTGCATATTCCAGGTCAATTTAGTCAACTGCACCTGGTATATCTGTAGCTATTCCTAGAATTTAACCATTTTTAAATATCAGCTGGGAACAGATGCATTCCAAATATATCTCTACAGATTATTAGCAGTATTTCTGCCTTCGATACTTAATAATCAATAACTATGCCACTGTCCATCATTTCCAAAAGATCATGGAGAACAGAACTGCTGGAAGACTGGAGGAAAGCCAATGTCACTTCAGTCTTCAAAAAGAGGAAGACCTGGATGAAGGGACAGAGTGTATCCTCAGCAAGTTTGCTGATGATGCAAAGTTGGAAAGAGTGGCTGACACACCAGAAGGCTGTGCTGCTGTTGAGCGAGACCTGGACAGAGCTGGGTGGAGGGGAACTTCATGAAGTTTAACAAGGGCAAGCGGTAGAGTCCTGCACCTGAGGAGGAATAACAGCCTGCACCAGTACAGGTTAGGGGTTGATCTGCTGGAAAGCAGCTCCATGGAGAAGGACCCTGGAGTCCTGGTGGACAAGTTAACCATGAGCCAGCAGCATGCTCTTGGGACCAAGAAGGACAATGGTATCCTGGGGTGCATCAAGAAGAGTGTGACCAGCAGGTCAAGGAAGGTTCTCCTCCCCATCTACTCTGCCCTAGTGAGGCCACATCTGGAGTACTATCTCCAATTCTGGGCTCCCTGGTTCAGGAGAGACAAAGAACTACCGGGAGAGAGTCCAATAGAGGGCTACAAAGATGATCAGGGAACTAGAGTGTCTCTCTTACGAGGAAAGACTGAGAGACCTGGGGCAGTTTAGCCTGGAGAAGACTGAGAGGGGGTGTTATCAATACTTACAAATAACTAAAGAGCAGGTGTCAAGAGGATGGGGTTGGACTTTTTTCAGTGATGCCCAGCAGCAGGACATGGGGCAACAGGCACATGATGGAACAGAGGAAGTTCCACCTCAACATAAGGAGAAACTGATTTCCTCTAAGGGTGACAGCCCTGGAATAGGCTGCCCAGAGAGGCTGTGGAGTATCCTTTTCTGGAGACTTTCTAAACCCACCTGGACACGTTCCTGTGCAACCTGCTCTCAGTGAACCTGCTTTGGCAGGGGTGTTGGACTAGATGATCTCCAGACGTCCCTTCCCACCCCCTACCATTCTGTGATTCTGCAATGCTGTAATTTAACAGCTGATCAGGAGTGAGAAAGCTATCACCTCCCTATTAACAATTCTTTCTGCTGGTCCTTATTTTTCTATGAACCAATACAAAATGTTATAATCACTTTATAAGTCACTTATGCTCTCGAACCAAAGTAAATGTCAAGGACAAAAGAATTGGCAAATTGTATTTATATAATATTTTTTACATAATAAAACCTATGCAAAATTACATTCCATGTTAAGACAAGATAATAAATGAAAGTGCAAGTAACTAAAGACAAAATGACCACCTTCAGCTAACTGAAATTCTATAAAGTTATACTTTCAGTTGCAGCAAGGAAAGAAACAGAGATAACAGGAATAAAATGGAGATTCAGAAAAGGGAAACTTGTATTTCTTCTAAAGCCTGTCTTCTAAAGCAAAGAAATACGATATTCTAAAGCATCAAATGAGACTACCACTGAAGCCTATGAGAACAGGCACAACAGAGTGAAGACTTGACCACACCAGGGGCTTTGTCTCAGACATCTGACTAGACCTGAATGAAAGCTCGGCGCTGGCTAAATGATGATGATCGAATGATCAAAGCTGTTAAAAATACTATCACGTTTGTTCTGTTTCTTACTTGTTTACCTTTTTTTTTTTCTCCTTATTTTATTTAAACTAAAAACTCCAAAGATACAAATTTATATCCACCAACGCTGGAAAGTTTTAAGGGGAGATTAGTAAAAGACGTTTTCTGACACGTAAACCCTTAGGAAGTACAACATGAAAAAATGATTAGACCAACACTTGTCTGCAATTTGATCAGTCTTAGAAGCTGCTTAATCACAAACAAGTGGTTAACATTAAGACACGGCAAACAAAAGATTAACATCAAGACATGAAATAGCTTATGCAGATTTATGTGGATTTGCATTTAACCACAGATTTTGGTAATTTGTCAAGCATGTCTGTGACTGTGAAATGCATTTTGTTCTTAACATGGGACAGGTATATTACACATTAGAGTGGCAACGTTGTTGAATATCTGCATATTTGTTAGTCTGCAAAATGCTGAGACTGTTCATCCTTTGTACACTGCTCATTTATGCTTTATCATTGGTTTCATACAGCTAGCAAATGTTGTAAAGGAAAGTTTATTCCACTTTGCCAATCAAACCATGCCTGGTATCTTTTGTCCTACAATAACATCATCAAAAGCTTACTAGGAATGCATTTCAGGTAGTTTTGGATCTGAGATCCCTTCCCACTCCTTTTTTGATGTGTTCTGTTTTGTTTATGCAACACAGCAAAAGCAACGGAGCATTTAGCATAAATGGGACATGTCATTTCATGGTACTAAACCAGCACATCAGATAATCAGCAAGCATTTTGTTGCTCAGCCGAAAGGTCACACGTGGAGTGATAGAGAAAAACATAAGCCACAGAGAAAGTGAAAATTAAAGCAGCACAAGATGGAGAACAAGGCAAAAAATAAAGGCTTGCCAGCACAAATAAAAGGTTATACTTGGAGCCATCTGAGCTCTACTGGTAGCCTCTGCTCAATTTAAAAGAGTTGTTCAGCTTTCAGGTACCACCGGGCTACCAAAAATCACAACCTTGAACAGGAGAGGGTTTATATCCAGTGAGATGGCTTATAAAAAGAGGAATTTGTTCCTTGGTGGTGGTTTTCTGGGATTAAGGATGGAAATAATCAAACAGATGAGCTAACTGCTTTTAAATCTTATCCTGCTACAGATATGCTCCTATTTGTAGAGTTAAAATCTACATATGACTCTGGAATGAGCTTTTAATGCCTCTTATCCCTGCTGTGATTCAGAGGAGTCCCAGAAATGCCAAGAGTTCCATACTCATTTTCTTACCCAAGAGTTAGCAATTTTTTTTTTATTTTTTTTTTTTTATTACTGAAGAATTCTAGAAGAGATAACTAGCAGTTCAGCTGAGGAATAAAATACAGGAAGAGTATACCCCATGAAATGCTGCATGACAGGACTGCTGCAATGGCTACTGACTGGGAATTTCAACTCCCAGGAGGAATAAATACCCGATCGCTTATAGTCAGAGATTAGACAACTGGCCACATAACTCCATCTTCAAATCTTTCAGAAGATCACACCTTGACCTATTCTAGCTATTTTAAAACAAAGGCAGATTAAACTTCAATTCTTGGTCTCCAAGACTCACATCTTGGGCAAGACCCAGAGGCAAGCTTCAGAGCCAGCTGCCATCACCCAGCTGGTCCCAGAAGAAATAGGTGCCGGGAGAACAGCGAGGGAAAGCCAGACCCAACTCAATCAACTCCACACTGATACCTCAGGAAGGCAGGTGGTGTCTCTTGTATGGTGACTCCTATCACGGATTTAACAGCAGAGCAACTGAAACAGAGGAAGGTGCACGGGTCTGAGCGTCCCATTATTCCTCTGCCTTCTGTATGTCATTTACTGCAACAAGTCACCACAGCTGAGCTGTCTCTCCCTGGCCACTCTGTATAAAGGCCACAAGCCTTCACAACCAACATATCAAAATTACTATCTGCACTGCAGGCTCTGAATACCTAACTGCTCTAAGGGGTATCAGGAACATGAGAAACAGCTGGGTAGTTGTCCTTTATCTCCGTCAAGTCATCTACAACAAATCCAACCTTCTTACCTTTCCACCCAACACAGGTAAAAGTTTAATTGCTGATCTACTGGATCAAATGAACAGTCTGTAGACTGCTGTGCAGCAGCCTGATAAATTTAATTTTGCTCAAAGGTTTACAAAGACTTAGCAGCAGGAAAAAAAAGTATTCACTGACTGACAAAAGATATGTGTAGAGGTTACACGTTGCTCCAAGGAGGTTTGAGAAGAAGCACCTGTCTGGCCAGAGGAGGCTGGACAGTACTGTGACATCTGGACAAAAACGTTACCGACTGCAGCCTTGAAAAACAGCATCCTGCACAGAGGCCTGACAGCAGGAGCTGGGGAGGATAGAAGGAAAAATATTTCAGAGCAGCTCCCAAGCTGCAAAATGATGATGAAACTGAAACAGGAAAAGTCTATTGACTCATGACCCAGAAGCTCTAGGATTTTTTTAAGGTCTGAGTTCACAAAGGCCTAATCTTGGATGCCTGAAAGTTTAAGCTTTCAGGTTTTGCTTTGGTTTAGCGTGTTTGGTTTTTGTTTGTTTGGCTTCAACAAACTGAAAATTATTCTAAATATTTAACATTTGTTAAATTAAAGAATGTTTCCAGTGTTTTGAAAAGAAATTATCATCAACCTTCACAGAAATTATCTTACTAAAATTGTGGTTACTTACAAACACCAAATTTTGCTTTCATTTACAATTGCTTATCTCCAATGCCATCAGTGAAAATGTACTGGATGTTGAAGGAGACCATTCAAGTATTAATTTGGATGTTTATACATACAGCCTATAATTACACAAAATACTGTAATCTGATTTAGCGTGTTTTACACGTGCCAGGAAAATAATTTAGAGCCGTTATTGCATTATGAAACCGAATTTTTAAAAAGCCACATATTATTGAAAGCATGTGAAATGCATACATTGGAAATTTGCCTAATCCTAATAGCACACATGTCTTGGGAATTTTCAATATCCACAGGACAAATTATTTTCTAACATACTCAACTCCATAAACCACCAGATCTCCCATTCCATCTTTTCTACATCTTACATATAATTACTTGGGACACAGAAGAATGTAAAATTTCTGGACTTGTGCAGCTGCAGAATCAGTGGTATAATTCAAAACAACATTTATATTTATCAAATTATGAGTACCAAGTCACAAAGCCATAACTATCTCTAGACATAATTCAAATGTGAGAAATGTAATCCTCAAATGCCTATCATCATTTATTTTTGTTCATCATGTTTTTCCCCTAAATTATCCCTAAATTCACTCCAATACTCAGCAGGATTTTCTGTTTTATCCTCTAGATAAGTGTCATGACTCAGAGAAACAAAACGTCATAAACAACAGCCAAAAAAAAATAAATTATAAAATCCTTGGCATCTTGACTACCTCCCAGGTTGCAATGTTATAAGAGTAGACTTAAATGATGGAGAAGAAACTGTAACAACACATGGCAAACAGCTCCTTATGTTCACTGAGAAATTAGCTATTACTGCTCATGCTAGGAAAATTTAAGGGCTAGTTCAGGTTAAGACACCTCAACATATGTGTCTAAATATTCATGTTTACATGCTGGCTAGGGCTTGATGAGACCATTTTATCCAGTGGAGGCAGGATATAGTTTCATGAACACAGACTTATAGAGATCTTTGAGATAGTTTGCTATATTCCAAGCGGCCTCCAGCTGCAGGTCTAAAAGAATATGGGTCTCTTGTAGATCTGGTGTTTCATCAGAGAAATCCACATGTATGTTCTGAATACTCTAGCACACCTCAAATATCACTCAAACGCAACTTGTCTTTAGGAAACCGAATCAAAAGCCTTGGAGATGTAGTTAGCACAATCATCACATCTGGAGCAGCAACGTTTCACAACCCGAAGCAGAGACTTAAGCAGCAAGACAATTGATCATCTAGAACATGCGAAACACTTAAAACTGAGGTGTCTATGTGGGGATAGCTGATACACCACAGGACCTAAGGAAACTCGCTTCCTGCTGCATATGCTACTGGATATGATGATGACACTGAACACCTATGCTGGACAACTGAATAGCTCAGTGCTAGAGCACCAACTGCAAGTGATCTGAATTGCTCCACCAACCTCACTCCTTGTACTGACTAGCCCTGCAGGCCTCAAATCTGTTGCTAAACATGTTCACCACCATTTAAAATGCATTTTATCCTGCCTGGTCTGTCTCTTCCCAGATGACAGTGAGCTTCCCAGTAAGACTTACATCATGTTTCTCGTACTCACAAGGGCACCTCATAAATCTCCAAAAACACAGATGTTTATGTAAAATGGAGTGAGCCTCTAGTAGCTGATTAGTTGACTCACTCTCTAGGCTACACAAGCTCCAAAGATTAAATCTCTATCACTCAGATTATCAGATTATAGACACTTAATGCACATGAACACGGCTCTCCATAAGCACCTGGGTTTAGGTGTCTTAACTTCAAATTGAATCACACCATAACTTTCCCAATATCTACAGGAATACTCCATGCATAAACATAGTTATTGTCATGAAGCTTCATCCCTTTGTGAAGACTCTGCCATTAGACTGTTCAGATTTTTCCCTCATACAAAATCTAAATGAATCACCCAAAATTATGTGAGGTGTAAGCATGCACATTCTTAGCTTCCTTATACATTCTGAACCCACATTGGCCATATGAGGGTGTTAATGACACCAAATTGCCATATATTTCAAAAGAAGTGGTGTACAAGCAAATGCTAGGGTAACACAGATTAGCACAGAGGGTACCTCTTACATCACCTTACAAATCCCTTCTGCATTCAGCGTAGGTATTCCAGACATAAATAGCACAAAGACAGAAAATATTTTTTTTAAGACCCTGTTATTCAGTTATTTCATATTTTCTAATGAGGTTTAATATTTAGTCCAGGAATGACTACTCATTCTTAAAATTATTTTAATACTGATTTTTAAAAGTTACTATTTTGAAAAAAATAAAAGCTAACAGATCTACAAGGTCTGAATTTGGATTGTATTGGTAGAAATCTAGGTTGTAGCTATTGGGGGTCAGGAGAGAGGGAAGTAAACGTGTTTCAGCTAAAATTTAAATGCTTCTACATATTTCATATGGAGCTGGCTACCTTACAGGGGAAAATCCTTGTCCCACCAGTTCATCTAAATTAGTTGCTTTATATAAATGTTTCTCCTTGTCATCATTGCTCATAGCTGTAACTAGTAACACCAACTTTCATCACTTTTTGTAAGCACTTTCTGTGTCAGAAGTCCTGTGCTTCAGCTAGTGAGAAAAACTACTACTTTCATCTTTCAACACCTATTCATCAGGTTCAGAAAGATAAAACATACACCAAGTAAAGGTTAATTTCCACTAATAGCTTCTATTAGTAAGTTCTTAATGATCTTTATTTCTTAAAACACAGGAATGATCAATCACTGCCTATTCTGTGGGTTACGCTTAAATACATTTAAGCCCAGCCCTCTTTCTCTGTCTAACAATGTGGGAGCAAAGACTGACATGACAGGGGAGTTGAGGGAACTTGAGGTCCTTGCTTGCAGTGAGCAGTCAGTGGTTTCTTCTTTACTCTGTGCACTGGCCTGCACTAAACTGTGAATTCTCTTTAGACCAGGAACATGTTGGCCCTATTCATGTCTTCTGCTCCTGCCTGGGATTCACAGAAAGGCAAATAAGATCCTGGAAGCCTTTTTCAGTTAAGAATACTTTTTTCCAACCATAAACCCAGTGCAGGACATTTCTAAGTGAACCACACTTTTTCTGTACAATCATGTCATTTTCTGATCGTTTTAAATGCCTGCACAGCATGGAGTTTATCGCTTACAATGCTGCAGCCACTAAATGAGAATTATCTGTCATCTGAATTACATCATCTACAGTCATGACTATTGTGAAAGGCTCATTTTGTGGAGCAATTTAACACTGCACACTGTAAGGCTGCATTATACGGTACACAATCCTGCCAGTGTACAACAACCAGAGTGCCACCTAGTGTGACCCGGGCTACCATCACTGCGGCTACAAACAAATGCTGAAGTGTTAAGGACTGCTGCTTGAAACAGCTGAGAGTAGAGCTCGCTAAAATACTTGTAGCAGCAAAGAAATTCAGATTGGGAAAGAAAAAGATTTAATACTCTTTAATATATTTTGATACTCATCAAAAGTAGTTTGCAGAGTAAAACAAGAACAGTTTGTCCAAATGTTAGAAGTAATACACCGACTGTTGTCTTCAACGATGTTCAAGACCCAAGCCATTTTTCCTACACTCCACACACAGGAAATCAAACTCCACAAACAAATTACACCTTCAGATTCAGTTTACATCGTGAAATAAGATACATCATCAAAAACTTCCAAAATACATTAGAGAAGAGATATAATCCATATTTTTGCACAGCTATAAGGAGTCATAAGTTGACACATTTATCATAACAGTATACGGGAATCTGACTGAAAACATACTGTCAAGCAAAACTAGACTTACCTGAAAGTGCAAAATTATGGTCCATATTAACCCCAAAGTCAACTTGGGATTCCCATCTGTTATGTCATCGTTTCTAATGTTAACCAGTTTCACCTGCCATCGTGGAAAGAATATACAGATAAAATTGAAATAAATATGCCATGAATACATACTGCACTACATAGGCACAACTATAAAGGGATGTATTACTTCCTCAGCCTACTCTGTTGACTTTTTGTAATTCTCAAAAG
The DNA here is from genome assembly GCA_013396935.1 of Baryphthengus martii. NCBI lineage: Eukaryota > Metazoa > Chordata > Aves > Coraciiformes > Momotidae > Baryphthengus > Baryphthengus martii. The sequence continues at coordinate 47,450 of VWZK01009733.1, forward strand.
CAGAAAGGAATTGCACTCTGGCTGTAAGCGGACCACGAGGAATTGCCCTCTCCCACCCACGCCAATCTGAAAAGATTCCTCAGCTGTTACTATGCCGGCAGATCTGCTTCTCATGCCAAACACCCTTCACCCCAGTCCATGTCAGAGGGGAAAGGCAGGATAGACAGGGAAAGGATAACAAGAACACACTGATCTGTAACTGGTGAATCAGCCTCAGGGCAGTGCTGAGACATGAGAAGCTTTTCTTCCTCCCCACACTCTCCTTCAGCAAAGCAAAGATTCAGCAACAGGAGAACTGGTTTGCTAAAACAGAACAAGCTGGCTTGATAAAACCAGGAATTTAGTATCATGTTTAAATAACCAATGGCTTAATAAGGACAACAATTATTACTGCTGCTGTACTAATTCGCAGGGCTATAAACATGGGTAACAGGATTAAAACAAAGGCTGAGATTTTTGCTACTTCAATAAACTCACATCCAGAGTCCAATATTTCTGTTTTCTTTGTTATATTTTATTATTACAATTAATTTCTTTATGTGTTATGTACCCATTTAGCCTAGCAATTAAAGATGACTCAACTAAAAGGCATTTTATGCCTATGTTAGTAAAGTTACATGCACATGCTTTTTAACACACAACTTCTTATCAAAACCAAATAAGCAAAGGCATGTCCTTCTCTTGATCTGCAAACATAACTTTAACTAACAGGAAGAAAAAAAAAGGAAAAAAAAACAAACAACAGACAACAAACCAAATTAAAAAAACACTCTGGAAGAATGAGAGTGTAGTCTACAGTTCAAAAAAGCAATTATAAATAAATCCAAACGTTTTCCTCCCATTACATTACAAAAACCGCTTCTGTTTGGCAAAACTCTACAAGACAGTCAAATATGCCTTATTTTTGGATTTTTCTTTGCTTTTTTCCCCAAGTCAGGTGTCAAAATTATCAATATATAGAATCTCTCTGCCTTACAATCACAATAAAGCAGGTATTGGGAAGTTACAAAGCCAACCTGAGCAAGCTATCCTCTAAATATGGTTTAGAAACACCTTAACAGGTCCTACTGGCAACTTGCCAAGACCACCGAAGGCCCACAAGCGTTTTGTACAGGAGAGTACAGCCATCTTCACAAAACTGTGAGGCTAAACAGAGCACAAAAATCCTCAGATCACCATCGACAGCTGTGATGGAGTCTTGTGGTTTCCAATGACATGCACACATTTGTAAACATTAAGATGACCTGAAGTACACCTCCTGCATTTTAATACACATGGTCTGTTGTGCATAAATAAGGCTCAATGCAGCACAAGTTTAGAGTTCTTGATGCACACAAATGTTGTGACTGTCATCACAAGTAGCCATTTGTTTAACTTCGTAATATATCTGTCCAATGGCTCACTGAGGCGGACAGAAAAAGTTGGCTTTGAACTCGGTGAATGAGGATTGAGTTCTCAGTGCAAACCCATCACTCAGTGATCCCAAACACAGCCTGTATTTTCAGGCAAAATGCGAATACATCTAGTTTTATAACCAAATTAAGTACCTGTCTACTGTTTGCTACCTTATATTTTTCCAAACCTTCTAAGTAGTAAATAAAATACTAAAAATTCATTTGGATGGGATGGATAGAGAGGTACAGTTTTTCCTTCCATGCTTGTTTTGGACATTTTGTAATATTGCTGTTTTGCAAAGGGAGAAACCAAGAATCCTGTAAGTGTTTAAAAGAAATCTAAACGCATAAAGAAACTCACAGTGGTGGAAAACTGCCCAGCCACATGAGTTTCAAGCATTTGGTTTAAAGGAGATACAGGAGAAATTAAGCCTGAATCTTTCACAGCCCAGGCGACTCTGATGTCTTTCTAGGGCACCAGTTTTGCTTTTGTCAGGATCAAGAGTTCAGGAAGTTTTCCCAAAACTCCTACACCATGTTCTGGTTTCTTTGAATTTGCATTTTGCACTAAAAAAATTAGACTGTGAACAAAACTGGAAACCAGCTAATGTCTGGGCAGCATGAAAGAAAGATCTACTATAATCTGGGCAGCAAGAAAACCTACTATAAGCAACTCCTGCGGATCTTACCCGTAATTTTCTCCTCTTCAATATCATATGGAGTGTGTTAATGTTATTGCTCAGAGAAGGGTGGTGTAAAGTCACCTTTGCCACACCTCTATTAACCATCTCAAGTAGAAAATCAAGCCAAGCCTACACAAGCAGCTGTTACACAGCTTGCAGAAAGCACCATGCACAACATAGTCTTTATTTGTTAGCTACAGGTAACAATGTTTTCATTAATGTTTCTTATGACAATTTTGACCATACCTGGCGTTTTTTCAAATAGTCAAGTGCAATTTGGACGTTCTGGAGTCTATGAAAACGCATCCGACCTTTTTCTCGGGGCTAAAATTGGAAAACAATAGTTGTGAGATTTTCTTCTCGGACAAAAGAACAAATTGTATGACTTAAAAGGTACCGTGTGAAACATGTGAAGCACTACAGTTTTAATGAAACAAATATCTTTGTTAAAGCAAACTTTTCACTAATTACATTTTTTTTTTTAATGTAGTTGAAATTTTTTAGCACAGTGGATGGCAAGAGAGCTCAGTGGTCCCAAAATGCAATTTTGATCCATGCAGACTGACAGACGTTTCCCTGTAAGGCACTATTAAGGCCAAGAGGGCTAAAAAAGGTCCTGCATGAATCTACCTATAGAAATTAAACTGCAATATATTATTATAAGAGATTTACAGTATATTAAGCAAAGCAAAATATAAGTAATGTCATGGACTTTCATGTTGCTCTGGTAGACTCTGCGATGGAAAAGCTTACCTCCATATGCAACTTTATGATACAATGTTATTTAGAGTATGAATGTATAATCATTATTATAGCAATACATATTCATTTAAAGCATCAAATAAAGATAATATCTTCCTCCAAAGAGAACAATATAACATATACAGCCCTAGAGTATAAGTTTAAACTCTTGACTGGTAGAACATCATTAAGCGTGAAGAAAAATCTAAGTCACACTTCTCAAAGCAAAGGCAAAACTAGCAAGAAAAAAAAAACTGTAAAATAAGCAGGAGTGGTGTGTTAATAGAAACATGGCAACACTGCATGCAGTTAGTGCAAAATCCCCAAGAAGAAGAATCACACAAAAAAGCATACTTTACTTAGCTGGCACAGATCAGCAATGGGAAAGCAGTTTAACTTATATCATCATCATATCCAAATGCTTCTATTCTTCTTCCTTATTTCAGATTTTTCACAAACTTTCACAGCAATAAACTGAAGCAGACTATAATGGCTTGTGATCAGCCATGAACATGAGTATTTCCTCAGTCACCACGAAACACAGATACAAGCCCAAGCCTTCCTCAATCGCCTTTTTTCCACCCCCTCTGTGGAGTATCAGATGCTTGCCAAAATGAAACATGGGGAAATGGAACTGAATAAGAAGCATAAATAAAAGCACAAATAATTTTTATTTCCATTATAGAACCTTTAATTTAGCCCCTGTTTTTTTCACACCAATAGCCCAGGATCAAGCCCTGCAGCCCTTGCTAACCAGTAGCTTCCCCAGATGGAATGAAGGACTGCAGACCTGGAACTTGGTCTTCCACAACAAAGAGAGTATAACAAATCCCAAACTACACAGTTGGGTAAAGCATCTCAGAGGGGAAATATTTTTTTTTTAATGTACAGCTAAAATGCAGCATTTTGAGTTATGTTATGCCTCAGAAAAAATAAAGCACACAAATTCCACCGAAATCACAACTGCAGCACAACACACGAGGAGCCAAGAGGGCACTCGGGCCCTACGACAGCAAGTTCCTTCAGCAAACACTATGAATGAGAGGTCTGCAAAGGCATGAAACAGCTCACTTGGACTAACAAGCACTCAGCATTTTATACTTTATGAGTGGATATTTCCCTTCTGGATGGTTAAAATACAGTGAAATGATAATTCAGCATTTGTTGTGAGACAGGTAAACCCTGTGAACAACCTATATACTTAGGAGCCACTACACAGAGCTGTCACTTCTACTGTGACTGCATGTATAAATATAACTACTAAATTTGACAGATTATAACAAATAGATCTGGACATCTAAACAACCTCATTTCAAAATATTATTCGATATCATGTCACATACACCATGGGTGCAGTAGACTGGTGCCTCTAATTAAGACAAAACAATATTTTGCCACTGATTTCACTAAGAAGAGCCTTCAGGCCTTCATCTAAATTACTTAGATATTGGCAATCTTGTCTGAAAGTAAAAAAAAAACCCAAACAAGCACCTTGGTCTAATGAAATTGTGGTATTTCCCTATTTATTATTAAAAAAAAAAAAAAAAAAGATTATTTTATAACATCTTGATAATGCTCTCCAGTACACATTTGCACCATGGTTTTGTACAGTTTCACAGAAGAAAACAAATAGAAATCGTCAACATCTGCGTTTCAGCTGCTCCCAAAAGGCTGAATAAAAATTTGTCTTTACCATACCTCCATCGTAAACATATGTAACAGCCTGGTTTACCAACATGAGTTCTTTTGTCCTTTCTACAGCACACCAAACTACGAATTTACATTAGCAGACACCACATTTCAAACACTACATTAGTAGAGTTATGGGGGTCGGCACCTACCCCCTTATCCTCATCCTCCACATCCTCATGCTGTTCATTTGCGCATGCTTCTGTTGAACTCACCAACCGTAAGGTCTTCAAAAAATCTCGCTCTCTTGGCTAATGAATATAACAGACAGGAGACAGGACAGCAAAAACACAAGACAGACCACAAATGAAAAGAAGAGCATGAAAAGAAGAACATAATGAAGAGAACAAATACCAAGCAAGGGAAGTAATGCTCACAAAGAAAGGAAATGACACCTGAGGAGTGTGTTTGTTAGACAATTTCAGGGACATTTTATCCTTGCTATTTGTACGTTACTCCCTTTAATGCGAAGGGATATTAAGCATCCAATACTTGTTAAAAGAAAAATTGTAAAGAAGAGGGAGGAACAGAAAAAAATAGCTCATTACCCTATTAAGAAAGAAAGTTGCACTTACCACAAGAAATTAAGAGAACAGATTGCATTTCCCCACAGAATTCACAGTAGAATATTTTACCAACAAAAATACAACTTGTGTCTTTGGTATCAAGTCACAGATTATAGAAAATATCAAAGAAATCTCCAGCAGTCGATACGCGAAGAGCTACCAAACAGAGCAAATGGATATGTAACAAAATAGAACCACTGCACTGATCTAAAAGCTTACCAAGGTGTCTCCAGAAAGGACTTCTAGAAGTGAGATCAAGTTATGTCCATCTCTTAGGTCTTCATACAGGTCATTCACATGTTTTCGAACCTGCACAAATAAATGCAAAAATGAAATACGAGATCCCCACTTATATGTGAGAGTTCACACTCATACTAACATGTATCTTTTAACATACAGATAAACCTCAGATATATCTCAGCATGGCTTTTCAAATTTATTCACTTTAAATACAGGCTTACAAACCCAAATTAATTGTAATAGGCAAAATGCCTGCACTCACACCATTCCATCACATTTTATTTCATCTCACTTAAAAGGAGAAGAAAAATAGCATGAAGTTATAGGTAATGAATGTATTAGTGAAAAAATCACTATTGGACAATTTGAACAATACCAGATATCCACCTACTTTGACCTCAACAATGGTCACTAATAGACAACACCTGCTAGATCCTTTATTGAATGCAGGAAGAAATAGTGTGACTAAGATGAGCAAAAGGCTGAAGTGCCTTCTTTGCCTCAGCAGGACTAGTTGCTTGCTCAATAGCCAGCCCCTCGAGCTGGAAGACAGGGATGGAGAACAGAATGAGGCCTCCATAATCTACCTAGACATACGTAAGTCTATGGGGCCAGATGGGTTACACCCACCCAAGCGTGCTGAAGGAGACGGCAGATGTGCTCACCAAGCCACTCCTCATGATTTATCATCAGTCCTGGCTAATGGGGAAGGTTCCAACAGACTGTAGATAAGCAAATGTGACGTCCATCTACAAGAAGGGCTGGAAGGAGGATTCAGGGAACTACAGAACTGTCAGTCTGACCTTGGCGCCAGGGAAGTACACGGAACAAATCATCTTGAGTGCCATAACACACCATTTACAGGACAACCAGGCGATCAGACCCAGTCAGCACAGGTTCCTGAAAGGTACGTCCTGTTTAAATCTCATCTCCTTTTATGACAAGATGACCCATTTGGTAGATGAGGGAAAGGCTGTGGACATTGTTTACCTGGACTTCAGTAAAGCCTTTGATACTCTTGCCCACAGCATCCTCATGAAAAAACTGGCTGTCCTAGGCCTCAGTGGGAGTACACTCTGCTGGATCAAACACTGGCTGAATGGCCAGGCCCAGAAAGTGGTAATGAAGGGAGTCAAATCCAGCTGGCAACCCACCACAAGTGGTGTTTTCCAGGGCTCTATGCTGAAGCCATTCCTGTTTAATATTTTTATCAATGATCTTGACAAGAAGATTGAGAGCACCCTCAGTAAGTCTGCAGATGACACCAAGTTAGGTGAGAGTGTGTTGGAATCAGAAAGCACAGAGACATTTGAAAGTAGAAAACACATGCCATTGAAACCCATCACTGTTGATAAGCACCTAGTGTTTAAAGCAGACACTGAGACAGGATGGAAATTCCGTGGTCCGTGTTATGCTAACACTGAAATGTGGAGTAGTCTAGACCTCCCATTCTCTGGCTTATCTCAGCAGTTGACTGCTCCCAGCAGATGGGTATGTGACAATGGCTGTTCCCAGCAGAAGGGTATGTGACAATGGCTGTTCCCCGCAGAAACGATCAAGGCTGAAAAGCTCCACAGGAGGTGTTCTGTGCATCTGATAACCACACTTAAAGGTCCTGCCTACAGTCACATTGACACACTTGAAAACTTTACACATTAATAGGAAACTGAAGTATAAATGTGGGTCCTATTTGGGACCTGGAGGAGACGAGAATCCGACACCAAATCCTAGGGACAGACTGACGGGTTTGTCCTCCTCATCCTCCCAAAAGGGACGCCTTTTGGTAAGATTTGTGCCTCACCTATGCTGAGTGTCTGTCTGTCTGTTTGTTTGTTTGTTTTACCCCAGGAAATTACTTGTATTTTGGGCTATATAATGATTTCTGCGGCTTAGTATATATATCACTGGCAATCGTAAAGAATCTATGTATGTTGTAAGTGTAAATAAACCGTGTTATTCGTGAATCCGATTGCTTCTAGTGAATGCAACCAGACCTACAGCATAGACTGTTCGTATATCTGGTATCAGACCTATAATCACAGGAAAACTGTGCTATTCGTGTATCCAACTGCTCCCTCTCAGGGAACCAGACCTACAGCATACAAGCTGTTCGTGAATCTGGTGTTGGACCTATAGACACAGTGATTACGCTATTCGTGAATCTTGACTACTGACCAGACCTAAGTGTGGTCTGGAGTCGGACCTATAGCGACACATCTTAATTGATGTACCTCTTAAGAGATCAGTCCAGCCACCCCTAGCCCCTCTAATCTCTGAGGACCAGCTAGACCGCAAGGGGACTTTTTTCTTACTAAATTCCCCCCCTTTCCACACACACACTTCATGCAACAGAGTGTTAATCTGCTTGAGGGTAGGAAGGCTCTTCAGAGGGACCTGGACAAGCTGGATCGATGGGCTGAGATCAATCCTATGAGGTTCAACAAGGCCAAGTGCCAAGTCCTCCAACGCTACAGGCTTGGGGCTGAGTGGCTGGAAAGCTGCTCAACAGAAAGGAATCTGTGGGTGCTGCCAGCTGAACATGAGCCAGTCAGTGTGCCCAGGTGGCCAAGAAGACCAATGGCATCCTGGTCTGCATCAGGAATAGTGTGGCTATCAGGGCTACAGAAGTGATTGCCTCACTGTACTCGGCACTCATGAGGCCGCACCTCGAATACGGTGTTCAGTTTTGGGCACCACAACATAACAAAGACATCGAGGTTATGGAGCAGGTCCATAGAAGAGCAACAAAGCTGGTGAAGGGTCTTGAGAATAAATCCTATGAGGAGTGGCTGAAGGAGGTGGGCTCGTTTAGTCTGAGGAAAAGGAGGCTGAGGGGAGATCTTATCACTCCCTACGACTCTCTGAAAGGAGGCTGTAGAGAGGAGGGTGTTGGTCTCTTCTCACAGGCCACAGCTGTTGGTCTCTTCTCACAGGCCTCAAGTCATGCCAGGTGAGGTTTAGGTTAGATATTAGGAAAAACTTCTAGACTGAAAGGGTTATTAAAGATTGGAACAGGTTGCCTAAGGAAGTGGCTGAATCACCATCCCTGGACGTATTTAGGAGCTGTCTAGATACAGTACTTAACAATATGGTGTGGTAGTTAGTGGCCCTGGCAGAGTTAGATAATGATTGGACTTGATTATCTTTAAGGTCTTTTCCAACCTGTGACTTATAAAAAAATATACACAATGCATGTATTATCCTCAGCATGCATGTTTACTGGAGTCAGACCAAAAGTTAACGCTGTTTCTGGCCATAAACATATTACTAATTAATGCATACCATTCACCAATTAACAACATGTTTTGTCACCTCAGATTTCCTAGTACTTAGTGAGCTTTCCCAGTGGCTCACACATCTACCTTACACACCACATCAAAGAAATACAACATTAGTTTGATCCAGCAAAGCCGACGACTCGCACAGCCCTTCCCACCAGCCACGCTGGCAGCAGAGGTTAATGCTCCCTGCAGCTCAGCAACACTCTGCCACCAGGGGTCACCAACCCAACTGATCCCCCTAATAGATGGTTAGCCTTTGTCAGCTGACCTCCTTCAACTAAAGCAGGTTGAGAACCAGCAGACCCTGCAAGCCCATCCATGAAAGACAGAGCAGATGTAATGAGAAGAGAGACGGTCCAAAGCCCTAATTTTGCTGAGAGGCACAAGGCTGGGAGATGTTTGTCCACAGGTCAACTTCCTGTTTCTTAGCTTTAACTTAAATAGAACTTTACATGAAATCCCTTTAACAATTTCAGCCAGCTTCAAACATGAAATAAAGGACCTCATTTCTCAGAAGCAGAGACTTTTGACATTGCCAGCCAGGACAGAAGTTGAGGACTTTACAGTTACAATTTAATGTCTTTGCCCTGGCATTCCCATTGAGGCACCAGACTTCCTAAGCTTCCAGAGGATAAAATATGACATCAGAAATGTCTTCTACAGTTATCACCTCTGCTAGAGATGAACTGTACTTCCAACATAAGATCTATGGGACACTCCTCCAATTGCCAACGTTTCTGTGGTATTATGAGGGCAGCAGGAATCAACCCAGATCTCTGACTTCATACAACAGCTCTGTCTATCTGACTTCGAAGGGAATTTCTAGATCCATTCTGTTAAATATATAACTGTCTCCATACTGGTGATTAGCTTCATTAGCTTTTTACTTCAGGTTTTCTTACCTCAACTTTTAAACATGAAATTACCCTGCAATCTTATTTCACAAAGACCATCATCTTAATTATATCAGAGCATATTTATGCTCGTGTTGAAGACTAGCCAGAACAAGTCATCTAGAAGACAGTTCCGTAAGGAATTACAACTCATAACATCTTCCAAAACATTTATACAGGCTCTGCAGACATACCGGTACTCTTACACATATACGTAGCTTCACACACTCACATATATGCAAAATCATATAATTCTGATTTTAGTTGTGCTTTTAACAAATCCTGTAAGGAATTATTTTTTTAAATTTCCAAGAGAAAAAATTCTCTGATAACACTGACGTACTGTTAAGCTGAACAAAGAAATAGAATAGATGTTCTACTACCACATCTGTAGTGAAAAGAAAGGGAAGCTGTATAGATATCATTAAAAACCCTAATACAAGATTTGATTATGCTAAATGCTTAAAAGTTAAAAAGCACAAGGGCCTTTAATTTTTAACCCATAGCAACTGTGCCTTTTTATTTTTCTATTAAAAGAACTATGCCAAACTGAGTGCTAAAGTCTTTTGACAAAAGCAGGCAAGTTTTCTCTACAACAGAACCCTCTGAGAGGGTTTCTCGCTCCTCTCTGCCCTGCAGGCAGGACCTGTTACTCTCTACTTCCCTTGAGAGAGCAGAATCCCAAGCCAGAGCATATCCACAGCACAGGCTGGTGGCCAGAGGCATGGGAGGACATCAAGTTAAGGACAGAAGAAGGGGCTGTACATCTAAAAGACACTGCAACAGCACAGCTGTGCAGCACCAGGTCAATGCCTGAGCTCTTCAATGCAGAACTCGCGGGAGTTGCCTGACGTGGGTATCTGAATTAAGAGATGAGAAAATACTACTGTTTCTAATCTGCCTGCTTTTATTTTCCATTACATGCAGAATGATGTTGTTATCCTGCTCGTCTGTCTCTCACAACACACATTTGTTGACCTTCTGTTTGTTTCCGATATTCCAAGGTTTCCTAAGTATTACAGAAACACTTATCCTGTCTAATTTATCTTTCTAGAAATCACAGATGCTTCAGAGATGAACTCACATGGGGTGTGAAGAAATTGGCATAGAGCTGTTGAAACAGGAAAAACAGCAGCACGCCTTAGACAATTGTCTTAATTCTGCCATTGGCTGACAATTATTACTGTGAGGATTTAGGCCAACCTGGAGCTGTTTATTCTGGAGAAGAGAAGACTGAGAAGGGATCTCATCAATGTTTATAAATATCTGAAGGTTGGGTGTCAAGTAGAAAGGGCCAGTCTCTTTTCAGTGGTGCCCTGTGATAGGATGAGGGGTAATGGTCACAAACCGGAACATGCAAAGTTCCACCTTAACATGAGGAGAAACTTCTTTACTGTGAGGGTGATAGAGCCTGGAACAGGTTGCTCAGGGAGGTTGTGGAATCTCCTTCTCTGGAGACTTTCTAAACCTGGATATATTCCTGTGTGGCCTGCCCTAGGTGATCCGGCTTTGGCAGGAGGTTTGGACTCGACGATCTTCAGAAGCCCCTTCCAACCCCTAACATTCTATGATTCTACTTAAGACATGCTACCTTGGTTTGCTCATATAGGACAACACAATAAGGAGTTTCTTCCAATACTCTAAGCAGTAGATGTTCACCTAGAAGGATGTATCTGGGTAACTGATGTGCAGCAAGCATGTTCACTCAAAGCAGCAGGTCGCTTCTTTTAAAATGAGTATCTTGTGCTCCTCAAGAGGTCCTACACTGCCACTTGAGGAAAAGCTTACAAAATCATCTCTCTCCTTAATTATTAGTTGGGTAAGCCTTGTCTCTCAACATATATGACAAATTCTTAGATCTTTAAACTCACAAGTAACAAATATTACCATTTAATTGCTGTTTGCTGCCACATTCAGCCTCCTTCAGAACACATAATACCATAAGTACTAGATGCAGATGGAGGTCCCTGGATGGACCTGTGGGATCTGAGGAGCCCCATAGCATTTCATAACAGTTCTTGTGGCTTCTCGATAAAATCACAGAATTGTCAGCCCTGTGTTTTGCAAGGTCCACATGCAAAGTAGGTTACCTGCTGCCTCAGGCAACTTTCTGCAATATACCCACGTGAGTGCGGCAGATTTGATAATTTGGGCATGAGAGGAGATTCCTTACAGAAGATGTGGGAGATACGGCGTGGCTGAGAGGCATACAACAAAACAAGCAAAATGGCTTCATCAGTCAAAAGAAAACAGGGAGAATTTAAGGCACTATTTCAGAAGTGATTCATCTTCTGATCCTCATCTTTTGGCATGTGTATTATGATGTTTGTGGTAAGGAAAGGTCCATCTCCCTTGATATGAGCATGAGATATTTTCACATCATGCTTTCCCAGGAAGTTTAAGCTTCACAGTCTAGTGTCTTGGGTCACAACAACTCCAGGCAACGCTACAGGTTTGGGGAAAAGTGGCTGGAAAGTAGCATGAAAGAAAAGGATCTAGGGGTGCTGGTGGACAGACAGCTGAATATGAGGCAGCAGTGTTCACAGGCGGTAAAAAAGGCAAATAATATCCTGGTCTGTACCAAAAATAGTGTGTCCAGCAGGACTAGGGAAGTGATTGTGTCCCTGTGCTCAGCATTGATGAGCTTGAGCATTGTGTTCAGTTTTGGGTGCCACAGTGTAAGAAAGACATTGAGGTGCTGGAGCAGGTTCAGAGAAGGGCAACAAAGCTGGTGAGGTGTCATATGAGGAGCAGCTGAGGGAACTGGGATCGTTTCATCTGGAGAAGAGGAGGATGAGGGGAGACCTGATCGCTCTCTACAGTTCCCTGAAAGGATGATGTAGTTGAAGTGGGTGTTGATCTCTTCTCCAAAGTAAATAACAATGGGACAAGAAGAAATGGTCTTAAGTTGTGCCAAGGGAGGTTTAGATTGGATATTAGGAAAAACTTCTATATTGAAAGAAGGAGAAGCATTGTAACAGACTGCGCAGAAAGGTGGTGGAGTCTCCATCCCTGGAGGCATTCAAAAAACACATAGACATCGCACTTCAGGACATGGTTTAGTGTCATGACAATGTTGGGTAGACTGTTGGACTTGATGATCTTGGAGGTCTTTTCCAACCTTAATGATTCTGTGAACCTGCACTATCACTTGTGAAAAACAGCTTTTAAAATTGTAGCAGTCATAGAGCTGCAATCTTGCCCCCAGACCTCAGCATGTTAGGCACTTGACAAATGAAGACCATGAAGGTGGCTGCTGCCTCTGAAAACTAGTAATCTAATACATCACATAACTCACATAGCTTTATCATACTGTTCAGCTGACATATCCGGTTGTTCTTAAAACCAGGTTACCATTGGTTCCAACCTCATGTACCGTTCTGCTTCTGCAATTAAGGACCATGACCCATCAGACTTGGCTTCCTCTGTGGGCTGGCGTCGCAGCAAATCTGTCACCACTGCTTCCAGACTGCTTGGTTCTTATTTCCATCAACAGATAACAAAGGCATGATGCAGTTGTCTGGGCACATGCCTATAGGGCTGATTTATGTTTAACACTTGGCCTCCACTTGCTTCTCCAGAAGGACAAAGGTTTGCCTAAGTCCTGCTGGCCAGTCCCTCACAGATGTCTATCCTGAATATGCTTATATGGGTAAAAGGGGAAGGATGAGCCCTTCTGCTTTTACAAGCAAAACCATCTTGGTCTTGAAACAGATGGACAGAAGATGCACAAGCTGGAATAAAGCAGAAAGATCACTAACATTGCCACATCTCTACTTTTTAGCATGGCCTGTTGTCATAGGACAAGGAATAATGGCTTTAAAATAAAAGAGAGGAGATTCAGACTAGATAAGGAAAAAGAAATTTACAATTAAAATGATGAAACACTGACAGAAGTTGTCCAGAGGGGTGGTAGAAGCCCTATCCCTGGAGACATTCAAGGTCAGGTCGGATGGGGCTCTAAGCAATGTGATGTAGTTGAAGATGTTCCTGATTATTGCAGGGGATTTGGACCCCCTGGGTAGAGGTCCCTTCCAACCAAAAGCATTCTATGATGATTCTATGAAAAGATCACACTGTTTTTCTCACTCAGAAATAAATGTGGCAGGAAGATAGGGTTGTGGCCCTTCCTGTGTATACAGGGGGTGTGCACCCAGTATATGCGTAGAGAGATGTCACGGCCATTGGGGTTATGGGCACATGTTCCAGACCAGCATGTAAAACACAAGGGACCACGTTCTCAACTGAAATAGCATAGGAAGGAACAGAACAAACATTAATGTGCTGCAGAATCTAGAGTCAAGGCAAAACAGGCAGGAGAGAGTATACAATCAGATCAGACATGAATAATCAGAAGCAACTCCCATGTACTGAAGGCCATGAGGAACTCCCTGTGGCCTTGTCAGGCTGCAGGGCTTGGAAACAAGACGGAAATCTGTGCTCACACCCTTGCAAAACTATCCACGTTTTTTCAGGGTAAAGAAAGCAGACTACCATAATCAAGTATTTTTCTTTAAAACAACAAGATTCCCCTTATCTGTGTTATAACAAAGCCGAACTGACTGTTAACAGACCATGCCAAACCAGATCTTTTCTTATAGTTTCCAGAAGAGTCAAAAATTACAATCAAATCTGAATCATGTGTATTTTGAAAAACTGAAGTTCAGCTGATAACCCCTTATAAAATCAGTATCATTCCCAGACATTATCAAGAATTATAACATTACAGATCCACCAGAGGCTTTTCAGACCACATAGCCTGGGAAAGTCTTTTCAAGCAGTGCTCTTCTCGCTCCTTGAAGCAAAATTAATTAAATGCCCGTCACAGACATAAAGCATTACTGCTTTTCCAAAGGAAAATGGGATAAGGCTCAAAAGTTAGAACTGTAAGGGGTGTGTTTGGGAAAAAAAGGTCAGGTCTTAATTACCAGTGAGGTCACTGATAAGTCCAAATGGCAGCTGGCATAAGGCCACCACGACTTGCACAGTAAACTTCAAATTTATTCTTTAAGAATCTGATTCAGTGCCCATGGAAAAAAGATCCCTTAAGACTCCCATTCACTTCAGCTACAGTAAAACGCTTTTCTCTGAGATAATAGACACAGATAGTTAAGAGCTCCTGTAATTACACTGTTCCACAGAAAATGCCATCAGCATTCAGAATGCTGAAAAACTGCCGTGGTCACTGCAAGAGATCCTGGCATCCTGATGAGTTTCCCTAATGTCTCAGATTCCTAAAAAATACACTTAAAATTTGTTTTTTAAAGGACAAATTACATTAGAAGAGCTACTCATGAAGAAATAGTTTTCTGTAAGTTTTGGAAATTTTTACGGTTTAGTCTTTTCACCTCTGAAAATTAAGGAATCATAGTGGCAGCTCTAACTGCATGCACCATAACAAACCTATGCCATGAGTAAAGAATAAAAAACCTCTCATATAAAAAGTTGTATTTATGTACAGAAATAAAGGTTTACTATGCCAACACATGCAGCATGATTTATGAGAAACACTCTAAAATTCTGAACTGGTTGTAACAAGATCCATGCAGCACATAATTGTCAAAATAGCAGATTTGTCAGAACATTCCCATGTGACTGATGTGCCAAGCAAGGCTGCTGCTTCAAACATCTTCAAGACCACTTATTGTGCTCTACAGACTTCTTGGATTCCCCCACGTAAAGCACCCCAGTGTTGCTCGATACGTCACAGGGCCACTCCACCTCAGGGAATTTTCATCCCAACAGGCTGTGAGGCACAGCGAGGCACTGAGCTGTGGTCCACGGCCAACCTGATGTCACGCCAAGAGATTAGGGAGTTGAAGCGGTTACATGCAGACTGACATCCTCTCCCCAAGTCTCTCACATTCTTTAATCTCCTTACTTTAAACCCAAAATTTATTTCTGGGGGAAAAAAAACAACAGAAAACAAAACAAAACAAATTCCCAATACACATCCTGATCGTGATCCTTGTTTTGTACAGAATCCTGTAATAAACTTCACCCATTCTTTAAAGAATAAACAAGCACACAAGTTCTGGCAGAGCTTAATCGCTGGCTCACCCTGCGACAGTGACCTCCGGGCTCAGCTTTCCCGGAGGAATTGGGCAAAGCACAGGCAGCAAAGAACTAGGCTGCAGATGGTGCTGTTTCTTCGCCTCCACGCAGGCAAACGCACTCCAGCGCTGGGATATCCACAGGCCAGGACACCCTAATTTTCTCCACCAGGTCCAACAGAATGGGGCTCCCAGGCAGGGCTAGCGGTGAGATGGCACGAGGGAAAAACTCGTGCCTGCTCTTTTCTGTGTGTCTGTTCACTTGCAAGCAAAGTCTGGCGAGTCCAGTGGTCTGAAACTCACTTTCACTCTTCTCTTTTGCTTACCACTCTGATAAGCCACTCTGCAGGAAGCATTTCTTGCAGTTCACTGAAAATAAATCATTCTTTGTTTCATGCTCAGGAGCAATTTTCTAGCTGTTTGACTTCGGATATTAATTTTCCCAAATTGAAAGCACAGCTAATGCTGCTCGGTTTCAGAAAGTCTGTTTAGCATTTCAAATATTTTTACTAAGCCAACTTTAAACAAGTGAGCTCAACACACCTGATCTTTCCTTACAGCAGGTGTGTCCTAAATGAAGATTCATCCTTGGCTGCACCCTTGCGTTTATTCTTCACTTTCTCATCTAGCCAATGCTCTACATACTCTATTAGCAAGAGAACATTGTAATTGGAACACACTTCACATGTTCCACCTCTCTAAAGCCTTGTTTCTTGTATCTAAGCGTAGATTGGTCACAATTATTTTGGGTTTGGTGGTTTTTTTCAGGGTTTTTTTTTGTTTTGTTGGGGGGCTTTTTTTGATTATTTTTGTTTAACATTAACCTTTGCATCTCTTCCAGAGAATTCAATTGTCCAATTAACCCATTTATTTTGCATGCTCTGTTTTGTCACTAGCCTTCGATTGTTTCATATGTCTCTGGATAACTCTTAATAAATTAACTTAATTAAAAAAAATTGTGAGGCTTTAAGGTAACTATGCCGTTGCTCAATAAACAAAAAAAAAATAAATCAGGCCATTGATAAATCTTGTCCTTACATTTCTCTTCTTCTATTCCTATGCTTGATTTTATGAAATGCATTCCAAAATTCTCTTAATCCCCAATCAGCAAGTATGCAAGCAGGTGCATAATCTCATATGAATATAAAACAGTTAAGATAAAAACAAGCACATCCTTTCTGAATGTGATATCCGTGTGATATCTGAAACACTGCTATTGTACAGAAAAAATTCAGTCAGATGTCTTAAAGATGCTTTTCTGCCTCCTACAGAAAAAAAACAAATCTTGTCTCCAATCCAGCTCACACATCTAAAATCTTTTTGAAGTAATGGGCTGAAAGGTTCTCTTCAACCAAGGTCAGTCCAGCCTCTCAGAACACCTCCATGGGTCCCATTCCACTTACTCATCATCATTATCACAGCACCACCCTCAAGTTTCTAACACTTGCACAGTCTCAGTCAGCTGCCTCTAACTTTACATATGAGGATCCAACTGAGTGGAGCCCATGCTGTGTAGATTCACAACCTCATTAGAAGTAGGTATCTACCAACATAAAATGGACATCTACTATAACCACTATTGCTACAATTTAAAGTCCTCAAGTATTAACTTAAGTTACAGAAGTATCCAGCCCAATTTAGTATCCATTTCAACAAAGTAACCTTCATTCTACAGACAGCCCTCTGTGAGCACCTGGGACATATGCCATGCCACACCCCATGGGACTGTACCCATGCTCCCCAGCCCGTTAACACTTCTTGCACCAGTTGTGACTTTAATGCACAGCACGTCCATCTCTCTCCACGTTTCGCATCTCAGTAACCTTTTATGATTTTTCCTCAATGCAGTATTCTTTGCTCAAATGCCTTTGGGTAGAAGATTATCTATTTATAAATATTACAAAGACTATAAAAAAAAAACCACATAACTAAACTCTATCTATACTTCTATCACATTTTCTAGCTGTTAGGAGATAGTGCCTCAGCACGTATTACTGATGGTAATTGAAGTGTGTCTCAGAACCTGGTTAAAGCCTGACTTGTGACATCTATCTTGTCCCCTTTTTAAAATATTTCTCTTAAAGGCATAAATACAGATTAATAAAGAATACAATGCAAACATCACTAAGTTTCACTTTACAGGGTAGCCCACTGAAGAGAGGGCATTCTCACTGGTACTGTAAGACTGGTGCAGATTGAAACCACTAATTTAATAAAAAAACAAGCTTGCAGTAAATAGCATTGATCAGCTCTAAGACTCAGAGCTTAATATTATTTCGCCAGAGAAGGGCTGGGCCTTACAAGGTCGTCACAGAAGAATACACCTCTAAGGCTAAAAAGGACTGAAGAGATCACCTCACCTGACCCAGTGCAGTAGAGCAGACTGAGTTTGGCTAGAACATGCCAGAGATGCTTCTCTAATTTATTCTTGAAAATTCAAATGAAGGAAATTCTACAGTGTAATACATATACTTCAGTGCTTTATTCTGCTTACTTGCTTTTTCTTGCTAATCTCAAACTAAATCTTCTACTGTAAACTAAGCTGAATTTTCCCTCCCCTCCCCCACACCTTAGAGCCTGACCTACTTGGTCACCAGCCTCTGCATAACCACCTTACATACTGAGGACATGTTATCACATCTCTCTTCAGTCTTCTCTGTCTCAGACTAAAACTCAATTATCACAACCTGTCCTTGATTTTCCAAGAAAACTTATCTTCCACTGCTTTTTTACAGATGGCTGCAAACCTCTTGTCATGGCAAAGATCAGCAGTCGCGCAGTCAGGCAGAGGTTCGGACCACGTGCCCACAAGCACACTCGTGTCTAGAAAAGGGCAGAATTATGAGCTGTCCCCATTTCCTAAGCACCATGCTGGCTCACGGGCAGAGTGCGGACTTCATCTGTAGTTCCTGATCTCCCCGGGCACAAGTCAACAGAGTCCAGTGCAGGTGATGGACCTTGGTAAGAACCATGGCAGGGTGAGGACCACACTTGTTGCTGGAACAGTACAAAAGGCCTGAGTCCAGAACAGTACAGCCACAGCATTAGGGAAACAGGGGAATCACCACAAGGATGAAGTTACAGAGCTCAAATCCTCACTTGAAGATGTGGCATAGCAAGGGCAGCAGTTGCCTGGATGCAGTCTCTGGATGAAAAGGCAACAGGTCCTTTCTCATGCATATGGCCTCCCAGAGCCAAGTGATGCTGTTAGAGCACCTGATGGGAATCATGACAGCAGTAACAACCAATGGCACTGGCTCCTCCTAGTGCCAGTTCTAGCTGCAGCTCTTACTGATGCCAGTATCCAAGCAAACTATATCTGCAATCATTTTGTTCAAATTTTGTGACAGTCGTCTGCTAATGAGACTACATGTGGTAGCCGGTCCAAAAATGTAAATATACTGTGTGCATCTGCTTTCAAAGACTGGTTGTTCCACAGTCTTCCCAGGGAGTAAAATTACCCTGTCAGGTCTATAACTGTCCATTCTGGTTGGGGTAGGGGTATGATGCTCACTATAACTGCAGACTCCTAGGAATTCCCTCTCCTCTCTGAATTCTTAAAATAGAATACAAATTGTAAATCACTTCAATTAGTTCTTAACTATTGAGTGAATAAAGCTCTACAACCAGGAAGCACATAACTTACCTGGATATTCTTCAATTTGCTCTTCCCTTATCTGAATTTCCCCCTCATTTTACAGAAACACATTTCCTCAAGTCAGTGCTTTGTAAATTGAAGAGGCCAGAGCAATTCAGATTGTTCTACACCATTTGATACTGTTTCTTACTTTTTTCTCAGTAATGCATCCATACTTCACCTTTCCTTTCCATAGTCTGACATCAGTACAGAACCTTTCTCCTGTGGACTTGCGTGTCACACTCGCTCTTTCTGGACCTTTTACTTATTTGATTTTACACCACTATGCTTTACTAATCGCTTTATACAAATCTTTAGATTTGCTGCCCTTATTTCCTCTTCTTGTATGGCTCCTTTGTACTTCACACACCTCTTAAAAGCAGCAGTATATTCTATACGATGCCTCCTACGTGTCCTGCCTGTCTGCAGCCTGCTTTTGTGCCTCCAACGCAAACACCTTCAATGACTACAAGATCTCCTGCATTCCTCTGTCTCCTGAATTGCTTCCCCAGGAGACCCCACCTATTGCCTTCCTCAGTTCTGCTCCTTAGAAGTTCATTGTTCATTTTTATGTCTCACTTGTCTTTGAAAGATGAGCCTGGGATTTTGCAATCACTTGCTCTTAAGATACCTCCCCTTTTAAAATTTCAAAGCAATCCCTCTCAATCATTCCAGACCTAACTAGTAGTTTTGCTAGTGACTTTCTGAACCCGACAGCCTGAAGGTCTCCTTGGCTGGCACTTCTCTCACATAACACATGTCCACACCTGAGGCGGCGACCCCAACTTCTGTAGCACACAGGGGAAACAACAGCAGATGCACCCTGACCTGGTTTTCACACCTGCTTGGGGATCAGCTGAGCTGTGTCACAGAAATGCCTCTTCCTTGCATAGGCTACTGAGGGCACCTTTCGAGGTGTTCACATGCAGACCTCCACATTTGCTCTTCCCATCAGTTACAAGGATAAATGATTTCCCTGGTTGCTGCACAGTTTGATGTTAATTAGTGACCAAAAACCTACGTCAACCTCCTTGTTCCAGTTCAATGCCTCAAATCAACAGCAACCAGTCATCTTTTGTCCCATCTTATCTTTAGCCCGAGACACACCACAGTGTTTCACAGTGCCACCATTTCTCTTCACCCTTCATGCTTCCGACTTGCCCTCTCCTTTCTAGCCCTGTACTACGTGTCACCAAATATAACTTATCAAGGGTGAATTGCTTAAAGTATGTAAATATAATGCTAATAATATTGAAGTCAGTCAGTAAATCTGCCTCTCACAGATTAAAACTACAGGCATACACTAACTCAGAGAGGCAATAATACACTCT
Organism: Baryphthengus martii; assembly: GCA_013396935.1. NCBI lineage: Eukaryota > Metazoa > Chordata > Aves > Coraciiformes > Momotidae > Baryphthengus > Baryphthengus martii. The sequence goes on from VWZK01009733.1 coordinate 67,958, forward strand.
CACCACGCTGGTGAGACCCCACCTGAAGTACTGTGTCCAGCTCTGGAGTCCTCAGCACACGAAAGACAGACCTCTTGGGAGCAGGTGCAGAGGAGAGCCACTAAAATGGTCAGAGGGGATGGAACACCTCTGCTGTGAAGAAAAGCTGAGTGAGCTGGAGTTGTTCAGCCTGGAGAAGAGAAGACTCCAGGGAGACCTTATTGTGGTCTTTCAATACTTAAAAGAGGCCTATAAGAAAGATGGGGAGGGACATTTTAGTGGAGTCTGTTACAACAGGACAAGGGATAATGGTTTTAAACTAAGAGAGGGTAGATTTAGACTAAATATAAGGAAGGAATTTGATATGGTGAGGGTGGTGAAATAATGAAACAGGTTGACCAGACAGATGGTAGATGCTGCCTCCCTGAAAATAGTTGAGGTCAGGTTGGATGGGGCTCTGAGCAACTTGATGTAGTTGAAGATGTCCCTGCTTACTGCAGAAGGGTTGGACTAGTTGACCTTTAAAGGTCCCTTCCAACCCCAACTATTACAGTTTAGTGGTGAACTTGGCCATGCTAGGTTAACAGTTGAACTCGATCTTAAAGGTCTTTTCCAACTTAACTGATTCTATGATTCTAAAGCAGGTAAAATATAAGGTAGGCAGACAAAACAATATTCTGATTAAAGCCAAGGTACTGCATTTCAATAGGTAGATGAGGATTTTAAACATTACTTTACTATCTTTAAATTTCCTTATTCAAAGCATCATAAATGCCTTTAGCAGACAGTATCATTCTTTGCAGGAAAAATATGTTTATTCTGATATCTTCTTATGTGCCCATGTAGTCACATACCTACACTACTCTGAGGCAATGGCTTTCCAAAGTATATGAAATACTGCTGTAGAATGAAATATTTTGGTGTGACAATGTTGGGGGTTGCTTACTGTCTGGGGTCCACATATTGGGACAAATACTACTCCCACTGGAGTCAACGGCACAATTACACTGGTCCCATGGGAGGAAGATCAAGACAGAGTATTTCTAAACTGATGTAGACTTATTAAATGTGGCTACATCAAAAGTATATAGATAAAACACAATTCCATGCATAATTTAACAATTAATTAAAAAGCCAACGCTTAATTGCAAATGGTAAAATTTTATCTCTTCTGATCTCTAAGGAGTAAATAATTCTAAATAAAATCTATGCTGATGGCTAATTGCAAACAAGGAATGCACAAAAAGAAAATTAAAATATTAATATAGCAGTCTATCATAGGAACCATATTGATTCTAGTGCTTCTATTTCTAAAAGAGTAATCTCATGGTAGACTTAATTCTCCTTACACTCATTCCTTTGTAGATGAGCACCTATACAAAACGATTTTTTAAAACCCAAAGACCACAATGAAAAGGGTCATGGAAACATACCCTCAGCTGGTTCAGTACTGCTATATGTCAGAAAAAAATATGGATGCACTCAAGCTATCATATATTTTATGCATATTTAATTCACTGTTTTCAATTATTCTCTTTCCTGTGCCCAATTAGTCATGAATTCTGTATGCATTAAGAGGATCAAATAAACTTGAGATCTGTGACACAGTTTTTACTGACTTGGATTTATTTATTTGCTTGCAGAGAGATTTTGTGGTGTGGTTTGTCATGAGCCTCGAAAACTTCCTCCCCTTTTTCAGCTTTAACGCAGTATTCTGTTACTGATTTTCCTCACCATCTCCTGGTTACCCTCCTCCCTCTTCTAAACTTCGATTAAACACCAAAAAAAGGCCTGAGTTTCATTGCTTATCTGCTTTGCAAACAGCTATAGATTATACTAGGTAGATGAATACAAACAGCACAGGATCTTTCAAGTGGAAGATTTTTGAAAACTTTTGCATTTTGAAAATGCAATGTAGTGTGAATAAACTATAATTGTGCATATTCCCAGGGATAGCAACAAAATCAAATACTTTTTTATACCATTAACAGATAATTCCCTTCAAGAGTTATTTTTTTTTGAAGGGGCATGTCTCAAATTAAAATATTTTGAGACCTTTTGGAATAGTCCTGAAGCTGCAATAGTAAAATTTTTTAGGAGAAAAAGAAAGAAATATTATTCTGTCTATCAAGAGGGCAATAGGCCTTGCTGAGCAATTGAAAAACAGAATAAAGGAGTAAATACTGATACTTCTGCTGCACCCAATGCCTAAAGCAAGCTGCCTGGCAGGTTGGAAGTGGGATTTTACAGGATTTGCTCCTAGCACAATTTGCAGCAGCTGTCAGAATTAAGGAGGAGGAATACGTAGAAGACTCATGTAGATGCACTAGCACAGCAAGCAATCTTCATCTTATTTTCAGGAAAATAAACCGAAATCATGTTTTTTTCAAGTATATTTTGAAAATGAAAGGTGTTAAATTGAGCCTTCTTAAAAAAAAAACTCAGTCACTATCCTCAGACTAACACCAGGCACCTCATCCCTTGAAGTAAATACAAGTGCAGAGCTAAAGAACGTTCATTTCTAAAAGAAAAGGAGGTGGGGGATTTTCAGTAAGAGATTAGCTGCATGGCTAAAAAGAAGATAATGCAGAGTAGTACTATCTAAAATGATAACCACTAGTGTTAGTGAAGTGCCGGCTTTCAGCAAGGGAAGGATTGCGCTCTGTCAGGAACGGTTCCTCTGCCATTAAGCACATACCTGAACATTTCACGAAGCAATCGACCCAAGTGGCCATTTACAAACTGTTGCTGCTTCAAGGACATGCAGGAATCAATAACTTAAGGTTTCTAATCTGAATTATTTATTTAGTCTTCCTACAACAAAAAGCTTCTCTCTCTCTCTAATGCAACGCAGTACAGGATTTTGAACACAGATCTTTAAAACAGTACTTTTAAAAGCATTTTATAAAGCTACTTATAAAAGCCTTTTTGCTCATAGGACATTTCAAAGTGACTTTTGGAGCAACTAATGACTGTGCAGGGATGCTGCCCATTGTTCCCATCAGCAGCAGGTTCCTCCCAAAGCCCAGCTAGTCGAGCTACACTGTAGGGGGCATAGGGCAGTGGGGCTCCCTGCTGGTGCTGTGGGCAGGACAGCCTCCTCTCTCCAGGGAGATGTTCAAGCACCACAGAGTCCAGCACTGTGTGTAATAGTTAAGACTCTATGTAACATCATCTTCCACGGAAAAGGAAGGAAAACTACCTTTGGAGGGAAAATACTCAAGTGTTTACCATCTTTTCCCACCAGAGAACTGACCTAGACTCTAGCTACCTTATCTTTAGTCCCATTTTCTGTACATTACAATTTCTGATGAAAAAAACTCTATAACTTTAATTACTTCAAAACATCCTGTTTAATCTCTCAAGACTATATCTGGCACTATAAAAATAATTTTCAATTGGTTTGAGAAAGGAAATGAACAACAGAAAAGAATGTGTCTGCTTTTACTCCTTTTTCATCAACAACTTTTTTTTTTTCTTACTTATCTTACCCTCTCCCCATATTTCATAATTTTCATTCTTTCCTTAGGTTTTGAGGTTTGGGATTCAAAGAAACAGCAGGAAGAGCATCTGGGCTTTCATGGAAGTTGAATTTCTCTTTGGCTGCTTTAGGACCATGCGAAAGCCCATTCTTCAACAAATTTACCCATTCCTGGTATGTCAAGGGTTACTTACTGCTGTAGCAAATACAAGAATTTAACATCCTGTTTTGACAGCAACAAACTGAAACACTTTCTGGAAGCAGAGGCAGGTTTAGAGAAGAGATCTCTACCCCCCCACCACCCTTTGTTAGCATGTGAGTTTCTCCCGGGAAGTTCATACCGCTGCAGCAGGCGAGTCCAAAGTCCAGTATCTCACCTCTCCAGTCCATATGTCAACAAGAAGTAAAAGATAAGGCTTAAACTGGAGGCCCACCATCAGACATTAAAAAGTAGCCTTAGCAAGTGCAATGCTCTAATCAGCCCTTGGAAAATCTATTATCAACTCCAAAGGAAAACCTGAGCATTTAAAAAATGTAGTGACAGTTCACTTGATCTTAAATTGTGGAATTCAAAGATAACTTAAACAGCTGAATTTTGCAAACAACACATGATATACCTGCCTCTAAAGCTACGTATCTCAAGATCACTTGCAGGAAATACTTCTGCAATGACTGTTTCTAGCTTAGCAAAGCACAAAAATATATGCTTAAATAGTCAACTGAACTAACAAGGGACTAATCTTATATGCTGAATTTTATATACCATGCACTTACATGCTTTGAATCTAATGCAACTAAAGATGGGCAACAGAGGACAGAAGGATAAATAATTCTCAGCCATCCTGTTGCCTGTGGTTACTCAGCGAATCCCATAAATACATTAATTTAATTAGAAGAATGATAGTAGGCTTCCATGCCATGCCCCAATGAATTATGGTAACCTGTAAAAGCATCATCCTGCTGACCTAGAAAAAGATCTTTGAATATACTACTATAAAAGGATAAAAGTACAGTTCTTTCACAAGGACTTCAGAAGAATAGGAGATTAATTAAAATGAGCGTGGAAAGAACTAAACAAGGACGGGAAAAGTAAGAAGAGTCAAGACGAAAAAAAAGGAAAAAAATAACAAAAACAAACCAAACAGAAAAAAAGAAAACTGAAAAAGAAAGAGAGGACAGAAAAGCAACAGGGGAAAGACAAAATAAGTAACATAACTAGGATGGAAAAAACATGAAAGAAAAACGCAATTCATCCCTGTGCCCATAGCAGGGTCCTGTCCATACACATGGTCTAGTGTCTTCCAGGATCTCTCAATTTCCATGATCATCATTGCCCTTTCTGCTTCTTGAGGAACCCTACACAGTGACAGATAAAGCACACTGACCTCCATTTTCAATCAGTAGAGCAAAAGCACTTCTAGGACACAATTTATCTCTCCCTCTAAGGTAGATGCCTTAGGGGTAGACATCTAGAAGGGCCTGTTCTCTCTGCTACCTAATAGAGAAGACTCTGCAAGCTGAATTAAAGTCATTGAGATGCCTGAATAATCCAATTCCCACCCTTTTTGTCTGCATCAAGCTATTGGCAGTGAATGGGCAAAGATGAGTTGCATGTATTTTTTTTAAAATCCAAGGTGGCTGAAAGCTAGGACGCAAATTCCAACTTAATGCATAGATCAGGAGAGATCCAGTGACTCATAGGAATGCATTCATTTACAGTGCTATTTTTTCTACATTTCCTCCATTATATAGTATTTTCTAAATAAGTACTTTCCATGCAAGTCACTGTTCTAGAAACAACACTAAGGACAGAAATGTGACAATTGTATCACCAACTACTGTCAAACTGAGTATTTCCAAAAGACTGAGTTGCTACATAAATTTCAAGTTCATGGAAGAGATATAGTCAAATCATATTTGTATAAGTTACCAATCCTTAACTTGAATTCTAAACTGAGCAATCTGAGTAGAAAATCAGGGCCAGCAGCACACACACACACATCTCTATCTTTATCTACCTTTACAATCACTTCACACAGAACTATCTGAAGATGAAGGCCTAAGGCCACTGACCTTGGCAAACAAATCAAAAGGGTTTAGTGTGAACTCTTTACCCCGATTTCCTTGCAGATTTAGAGACTAAATCTTTTTCAAGCTACGCCTAAGAGGTTGGCAGTATAGTAACAATGACTGAATGTTTTAGAAATACAATAATACAAATATTATAGAAACATAATTTTCAATACACTGCTCTTCTGTAAAAATAGGCAAAATTTTTATCCTTTATTAAAAGATTGCTCTCCAAAAAGCTTCAGGTAGGCTTTTCTGCATCCCACAGTGAATAAAAACTGTATCTTTAAAATGCATCTTTAATACCTAAAAAGATCAGTAGCCTCTACAAACATGGTAACAATTACCCTCATTTAGAAGAAGAAATGCCTGATAGTTATTCTGGAGACTGCGTTTTGTTGCCAGAGTCCTGGCAATCTTCCTATATGTTTTTTGCTTTGAATCTAATCTGTGTGAAGTACTGGACAATGGATACATTTCTTATAAATATAAGGTAAAATCCAGAAAGGGAAGGCTACATGTCTGCAGCCTCTCGTCCTTTCTCATTAGTAAGTACATGAGGCCACTCGGGTATTTCACGATTACAGTGAGGAGGCGTCTGCACAGAAGGGGTCCTCGGAGCAGCTGTTTATACACAACACGATTCATTTGGGTCTAGCAAATCCACAAAGGAAAACGCACTCTTATGAGCAGTATTAAAAGCCATTCTGCGACTCCAGACTCATCCTGCCCACAGAACACTTGTGTGCTGCACAGGGGCTCATGTCAGGGCCACTTCTGATGACTCAGTCATGGTGGAAAGGACCGAAATACCACTCTGGAACAGAGGTCTCTTGCTGAAGACGAAATTGAGACCAACTTCACAACTGGGCCTTCTTACATGAGATTATTTCCAAGAGCTACACAGGTTTCAAATTACTGAGAGATGTGAAAATGTGAAACCAGAATTCTGCATCTTCTAAAGGTTTGAGGGGGCAAAAAAAACCAAAACAAAGCACAAAAGCAAGCAAACACACAACAACAAAAAAGGTTGATTTTAAACATCCCTGGAGAAATTTTGTTCTACTTCAGTGTCCAATACTCCTCAAGAATCCACAAGAGGAACCACAAGAAGCAGAGACATAATTAATTTGCCCCTGAAAAACCAACATATTTTTCTCTAAGTAAGTACAAAAGTCCAACAGCGTCTGAATGTTATACTGAATAATTAAATCTCAACTCTGACAGTTCGACAAGCATTTTATTTTTTTTTAATATGACTTTTACATTAATCCAACCTCTGGGGAAAAAAAAGTAGAAAATAAAAAAATCAGAGCAAGTTATGTTAAGTAATTATACAATCTGCTTCTCCAGAGAAATGTTGGGCTAGACAGTTGATGTTGAAATGGCAGATTAAATTTAGAACTAAAGGGCCACGCAGCGAAGGTGAACTCACAGTTCATAGTTCTCTGGTGACTAAAAGCTGTACATGTTGTTAAAATGATGCGTCCTGCCCCTGAGGCAAAGTTCACTGCTATCCTAAAGAAAGATACTGAAAAATTACTTTCGTCCCTAGAAAGCCTCTATTTCTATTCCATGATGCCATGAGATAATCTACAGCTCTCTTTCTCAAGGTAATTTGCCCGTCTTCAACACGGCACTTGAAAAAAAAAAATTTTTTTTAGTTGCCTTAGCTGTGGTACCACAGCCACGACACTAACGCCAGAAAACTAACATGCAGAAAGAAATTATGCCCCTTAAACTTCAATTCTTGTTCATTTCAAGTATTCAAATAGATCACCCTGGGATATCCAACAGCAGCATTCCAACTCCCTCATGACTCCTCAAAGTACATGCATAAATCTCACAATTAAACATCTTCCTTATTATATGTCATGCAGTTGTATCCCAAAATCAAACATTTAGCAAAAGATACAATCACTGCTGCAGTAATCAGTAATCAGTCATCCAGACATCACAGAAATATCAACTTACCTTCATGAGATGCTGATTTATCCATTTTGTGAAGGTCTTCTTTTGTACTTTGTCCCGCTCATCTGGAAGTAAAAAGGAAAAAAAGTTAACAGCTCCACATGAAGCAGAGGATTTTTAATTTTTATGAGAAGCTTTATAAAATCTGTATTTTAGTAAAGTTTAAAAGCAGAATAGGCTGCAAAAGCTCTGAAATGTCCAATCAAAATAATAGCATATAAATGTTTCTGCAGTACATCATAGCATGTCATGAAAAACTTCCTAGAGCAGTTACTCTAGGTGAGTTTCTCCAGGGCAACAGACCCCCTGGTACAACAGCAGCACTACTAACAAAAATGTAACTTCATAGGAAAAGTCAACTGCTCCCTAAAATGTACTAAAAAGATCAAGGCAAACTTTTAAGAGCTTTAAATACTACTTATAGGCTCCAAAACCCAACTAATTATTAAAAGTATTTAGAAATAGAAATCTCTCACTATATGAAAGCTGGCTTTCTATCATCACCATGAGTTTTGACTGCAATATCACCCTTGCTCCAACACACGAGGATGAGCTACAGCTTCAGACAGTGAAAGAACTCTCTTTTAATCCTCTATAAGCTAAACAGAGATGTCCACTAACCCAGATATGGGACTCAGCCACTGCCAGCAGTCCCTGACATGGCAGTTCCCATCGATTTCCCACAAAATACAGAGGAGAAACAATAAAAGCAATAAATGCGGGGTAAGAAAGCACCCCACTTATGGATGGAAAGTACATCCATGGATTCTACCAAGCCACGTTAGAGAAACACTAACCGCCACTCCAGTGCGAGATTTATCTCCACAAACCTGTGCATGGTCACCAGCCAGTACAATTGCTACAGAGCCCGTTCCCACAGTCTGGGAGCTCCCCGGAGCAGAAGTCGTGGTGCATTAGGACCAGGACCATCTGTGCAAGCCTAAAATAGCAAGATCCCTTAAGATCCTGCACAACAAAAACTGCAGCTGTTTCATTGACTTGGGCTATTTGCAATGTGGCTGAGAATGAGCAATGAGCTCAGGTAGCAAAACAAGACCTCTTCTGGAGCTAATGCCATCACTAGAAGATTGAATCGGATCCTGTATTTTTACATTTAAAAAATACTGTTTCCAGAATGGTCAAAGGTAACGTAAGTAATTAAAAAAATAAAATTCACGGAATTTCAAATCTCTGGGGTGATACTGAGGTCTTTCAAAGTGGCATGAAATCAAACAAGAGACCATCCTGGGCCAAACTGAGCACCACATGCTGGTCCTAACAGGAGTAAGAAATGAGTATTTGGGAACAAATGCAAAAGCACAACAAGGAAAACCCCGTGAACTCTGTGCATACTCCTCCCTCAGGTGACTCACAGACTTCTATATGCTTATACATATCTGTGCATCTAAGTGATAGATGCATTTTTTTCTGTTACTTTTTTCACTCCTTGTTTAACAAGCCTATAACTTTTGCAGTCACAGTTCACTGTGGCAATTTATTCAGGTAGTATATGTAGTATACATATGCATTTGGGTTTGTACAAAACAGCTGCTATTCCCTAAAGACCTTTTCCATGCTACTCAAGATCTTCCAAGCTTCTGGCATATGCTTTTTCCCAGCCTTGCAGTTCCACGTTCTCTTATTGTAGTTGAGGGGACACACACACACAAAAAAAAAACCCAAAAAAACAAAAACAAAGGGGGGGAAAAGAGTAAGAGATAAATTGAAGACATATTAAGAAAACCTTTTTGTATGTACACATTTTCCTATTGCCTTCATTTAGTGAGACAACATTTCTGACTTCAGTTATTTAAGCTATAAGATTCGTTTGGTAGAGAACAGAAAATCTCAGAAATAAACCCAGAAATATTTTCACTTGTAACTGTTTCATTATGGGTAGCTATTTTAAAAAGAATACAAATTTTTCCATCTGCAGAATTTAATATTCCAGTTCACAAGTGCATAATGTGTCTGTTTTACTAAGGTAACCTCAGCTGGTTTTGACTAACTACCACAAAAGTTTACATTCTGGGAAATGTTACTTTGACAACAGTAATAAGAAAAAAAAAAAAGTTTCATAAAAGAATCCACTTCCTTGTGTCTTGTTAGTACATGCAATCATCACTAATTTCAACTCTATTTTCAATTAAAATGCCAATATAATACAAGAAGTGACACTTGCTACCCCTGTTCCTTTCCTACGAATGTATTATACAAACACGCAAAACACCTCTGTGCCCGACAAACACAAATGCGGAACAAGGAGGAAAGCTGTCACCTGTCATCTCGTGAAAATCAACGACAAATCAAATAACATCTCACATACACGCACAAAACCAAGGAACAACAAACAACAAAAACAAAACAAACACCACCAAAAAAACCCCACAACACCAAAAAATCCCACCACAACTCCGATGCTTGCAGAAAAGCAGATGCACACTAGGAGGAAACCACAGTATTGAGCACAATCGAGTTCAGAGCAGAACGCACCATATCAACATCCCCAGGTGAAGTGACGAGAAGCCAGGCAGCTGACTACGAAAGAAACACCCAAGGAAGGAATCCCCCTGAAAGCTTCTGGAGAGAAGCCTTCCTTCCCCGCAGTGAGCTCTGCTCTCCGCCCCGGACGGCAGTCCTGCGCTACTAACCCAAGCAGGACATGAATTCTATCAGCCTGGCGCCGAAGTCTCCAGCCCCGTTCATCTTCGGCAAAGTCGCTCATTCTCGCCTCCCAAACTGCCCCCGCTTCCTTTCTTATCGGGGAAAGAAGGCGAGCCGGGGCCTGCCCAGCGCTCCTCCCGGCGGCTCCAGCGGGGGCGCTGCGGCGGCGCCCAACGGCGCCCAGGCGGTAACGGAACCCCCGGGTGCTGCCCGAGGGAAGGCAGCAAACCTGGGGAAGGGCCTGAAGCACAAGTCTCACGAGGAGCGGCTGAAGCAACTGGGGTTGTTTAGCCCGGAGAAAAGGCGGCTCAGGGGAGACCTTCTCGCTTTCAGCTACTCTCTGAAAAGAGGTTGGAGCCAGGTGGGCGTTGGTCTCCCAGGGAAACGGCCTCAAGTTTCTTCACAGAAAGAGTTGCCAAGCACTGAACAGGTTGCCTAGGCATGTGGCAGAATCACCATCCCTGAAGGTATTTAAGAGGACTGTAGATGTGGTGTTTAGGTATGTGGTTTAGCAGTGGACTTGGCAGTGCTGGCTTAACTTTTGGACTCAATGGTCTTAAAGGTCTTTTCCAACTGTATTGGGTTTGGGTGAGATGGAGTTAATGTTCCCCATAGCAGCTCTTATGGTGCTGTGCTTTGTATTGGGAGGTAGATAAGATGCCCCTGTTCTGGCTGCTGCTGAGCAGCATTTGCACAGCATCAGGGCTGTCCTTTCAAGATCCACCCCCCCAGCGCAGTGAGAGGGGGTGGGCAAGATCTTGGGAGCCGACACAGTCAGGACAGCTGACCCAAACTAACATTCCACACCGTGTGATGTCAGCTCAAGTATAAAAGGGAGAGAAAGGAGTAGGAGGGTGGGGTCATCTGTTTGAGAAGATGCTTGTCCTCTGAGCAACCGCTATGCGTATCAGAGACCTGCTTCCCAGGAAAGGCCAGACATCACCTGCTAATGGGAAGTAGAGAAGAAGATCTTGTTTTGCTTCGCTTTGTGCACGCGTGGCTTGCTTTTTGCTTGTTTTGCCTTTTCCTATTAAACTGCCTTTATCGTACCCCATGGACTCTTCTCATCTTACTCTCTCCTCCCTTGTGTTGAGGGAAGTAGCGGGGAGTGATAGAGTGACTTGGTGGGTACCTGCCACTCAGCCAAGGTCAACCCATCACACCAACCTATAGGATTCTATGCCAGAAAGTAGAAAAATGGTCTTTTTAAAATAAGAAACAGGAGCAAACAGTCCACCTGCTGTCACAATAAGCAAAACTGCAAGCTCTCTGGATTTAACTGACAATGAGAAGTAAATTAAGCATCTATTAGGAAGTCTATTTTTTTCCCCTCGCCCAGCAGTGATTGTGCCCTTGTACTTGGCACCAGTGAGCCCGCACCTCAAGTACTGTGTTCAGTTGTGGGCACCACAGTATAAGACACATATTGAGGTGCTGGATCGGGTACAGAGGAGGGCAACAAAGCTGGTGAGAGGATTAGAGAACATGTCTTATGAGGAGTGCTTGAGGGAACTGGGATTTTTTTAGCCTGAAAAAGATAAGGCTGAGAAGAGAACTTAGTGGTCTCTACAGCTATCTGAGGAGGTTGCAGTGAGGCTGATGTTGGCCTCTTCTCCCTCGTAACTAATGTGAGAAATGTCTCGGCAAAGAATAAGGACAATGTCTGCGAAGCAAAAGCTAAAATTTATTCCAGCGCTGGGTGCACAGGGGAAGAGGGTTTCCTCAATGCGTGCCGTTCTAATCACAGCCATGCATATTTATGGTGTGGCTAGTCTGCACATTCATAGTGTTTCCCCTAAATATCATGTATATTCTATGGGTCTCTGGAACTTTATTTACATTCCGCTACTGACAGCTCACATTCTTCATGTTCGCCTTTGTAGAGCTAATTAGCTGAGGCAAAATTTATTACTTTATCACATTAATGACAGGACAAGAAGAAATGGCCACAGGCTGAGCCAGGGGAAGTTCAGATTAGATAGTAGGAAGAATTTATTTACTGAAAGAGTAGTTAAGCATTGGAACAGGCTGCCTAGGGAAGTGGTGGAGTCACCATCCCTGGAGGTATTCAAAAACTGGGTGGATGTGGCACTTCGGGACATGGTCTAGTGGTCATGGAGGTGTTGGGTAGAAGGTTAGACTGATAACCTTGGAGGTCCTTTCCAACCTTAACAATTCTGATTCTATATGATAATACGAAAGAGCATCACCATGAAAGGAGCAGCAGCAGCGCCGTTTAAGCCAAGGCAATTTAAGAATACAGGTAAGGCAGAAACACAACACATCTTCCTAGATCATCTCATCTGTAGATCATCACAATAAATCCTCAATGGTTAATTAACAAACTTGAGCTTCTCTGCTTTCACCTGCTACTGCAGACACATATATTGCAGACATTGCTCTGATATCAGGCACCCAAACTGAAAGTCTCTTATACTTTATGCACCTGTAAAGTACCTGAACAAAATGTCTCCTGTCTTAATAGACTGACACCTACTTTATGAACCTACACAACATAGCAGCATCTAAACAGGCCCCAGAATAGAAAGTTTGGACTTAAAACACAGTTGCCATAACTAAGGTATATCACTGTGTGCTCTTGACATTCCTCAATCCCAAGGACAAATTCAGGGTCCAGAGCCTTCTAATACTGATCCCCTCTTCTACAAATCTCTATGGCTTGCGTGGATCACCATGTCTGCAAATTAGAACAGCTTCTCTCGAAGACAGATTTACTACCAGGATTACACCGAAGGCAACACATGATGTTGATGCCTCTTCAATGCTCTCCTGGGTAGAATCACAGAATCATAGAATAATTTATGCTGGAAAATACCTTTAAGATCATCAAGTCCAACCATTAACCCAGCACTGCCAGCTCATCAATAAACCATGTCCCTAAGTGCCACATCTAACACCCTATCCTTTTTCCCAGGATAAACAATCCCAGTTCCCTCAACTGCCCCTTGCTCAACTTGTGCGCTAGACCCATCAGCAGCTTCGTTATCCTTCTTTGGACACACTCTAGCCCCTCAGTGTCCTTCTTGAAGAAAGGGGCCCAAAACTCAACACAATATTTGAGATGCAGCCTCACCACTGCCAAGTGCCGGGAGGACAATCAAGTCTCTAGTCCTGATGACTGCACTGTTTCTGATCCAAGCCAGGATGCTGTTGGTCTTCTCGGCCACCTGGGCACACTGCTGGATCATATTCAGCCACCATCGACTAACATCTCCAGGTTCTTTTTCACCAAGCAATTTTCCAGCCACTCTTCCCCAAGCCTATAGTGTTGCATGGGGTTGCCGTGACCCAAGTGCAGAAGCTGCTGAGTGGTTTTCTCTGCTTCAAGACAATCCAAAATTATCTCTGAGCAACCATGCCAGATGCCACCAACTTCAACAAACAGAACAGTATGTTGTCTCCACAGTGATGTGAGGAAAGGCAAAAAGAACACTGGCGTACAAACTCCTCATTTTCTAGGTAAGATGAAAATTTCTGTGCTTCTTCATTCTAATGGTGAAAACACCGAAGTCTGGAGCTCCTCCACCAAGTGACAGACACACACACAAAAAAAATCCTCTCTTTTTCTTAAGCAGCTTTTTGTATTGCTATGTTATGTCTGCTTCTTTGCTATGTTTGCCTAAATGAACGGGTCAGATAGGCAACAGGTTTTTCCACATTCATCCAGGTATTTACAAAAGCCGTGATAGGTGTTATTCCTTAATCATTTATAAATGTGCTAATTTTTCTGCACATATTGATGCTATTTACAATACCTTTTTATATTAAATCAAAAAACAGTTATAAAATAATATTATTAGGGTTGCATACTGAAGCACTCTGAAGTGGAATTAAAACAAGAATTGAGACAGGCTGTGAAACCTTAATACAACGTTCTTGGTAATATACATATGATATTTAATTAAATGATCATTTATTATTTTTTGAGGCTACTGTCTATTAAATAGAAGGGATGTTACTCATTTAAGGAATAGTCATTCAATAATGTATTTCATGTTTTTGAAGATGGAACATGAAACCTATTCATTCATCATTTTTCAAGCTCTCAAGACAAAGCTCATTTCATGATAGGCTTTACTGCTCTATTCCTAACACTTCTTCTGCAAACTAGACCCTAGTATCTCAAATGTTGCAGCAGAAAATAAAGCGTAATTAATGTCCGATCTCTGTTTTATGACACTTAGCCAGAATCACAAAGCTGTATCAGAAATAGGGGACAAATTCAACTTTCCAGTCAATGCTGAAATGCCTTATCTAGAAGGCCTTGCTCTCTGCTCCTGAAAACCTGACCTTGAGTTCTCACAGGTCTTGCATATCTGTACCAATTACTCATTTTCAGTTGTTAATTAAGAACCAGAGACATTCAACAAACCTATCACAATCTGAAACAGCCTCTTGGAAGGTAAAGTCTGAGTTCAAACAAGTCCAGTTCGGAAAGTTAATACTAGGATTTTCCATAGGGAAGGGCTGAATAACCTGACTAGCAGGTAATCTAATATCTTTCATATCGTTAGTGGGTATTCTTAATTACAGCTGAGTTTAAACTAACCCTACCTGTAGGTCTTGTGTATCAGTTTTTGACTACTTGAAACAATGATTTAGTGAAAGCTGTCTCTGTTATGAAGAACTGGGATTATCCTCAATACTGTGTAGCATCCTAAATTAGATAAACTTAGAAACTAATAAAATAAAACTCTATTATACAGTACAGGTACAAATACTGACCAATGCTATGAACTATATCCTAACTTTACCAAAAAAAAATAAAATAGTGAGTCCACCCCAAAATCCCTGCGCACACACACACAAAAACACCACTATCAAAACCAAAACAAAACCAAAAAAAACCCCACTACCACACCAAACCCAGACCTCTATGAAATACTTAACAATTTAGTGACCCAGAAGAGCAATATATATTTAGTGGTTGTGATGAAAGATTAGCTTCTTGGCTGAAGGATCTCTACTAAATTCTTTTTACCTTGACCCCCTAAAAGTCCTGGGTAAATATGACAGTTTTCTCAGAGTAAGTTCACCTAACAACCCAGATGTTTCTTAGGTATTTGCTTCCTCTAACAGAGTGTATTTTGCTATAGGTAGTGCTTGATATTCTAGATTTGAAAAGAATACTTCATGTATTTTAGTATATGATGGTACTATTCTTAAGTCAGCAGATCTTGAAGAGCAGGAGACATTCTTCAAGCTTAAAAGCGACATTTTATATTTTGACACTTCTTAATTTTTTTAATTTGATCATCTTCCTCTTGGATTTATGAAATGAGAATTTGTAACATTTCTTGTTTATGTCCCTGTTAGTGTTCATGACAGTTTGGGGAATAGCACTAGCAGTTTGCAGGAGCTTGCCTTGGAGACCTCTTTTTTTAGAAGCACTGAATAGAGGCATTGTCAGCCAAATACAAAATAAGGGGATAACTGGAGATAGACTGGTAAGGTACACAGTTTAAACAACACAGAGGAAGACAGACAGTAAGGGCATGGAGCAAGGGAGAGATGTGGTCCACATGTGAAAAGGAAGAATTAAATAATATATATATATAGTTTATGACTTTAGATAGTGAAATATGGATAAGAGAATTCAGGATAGACATCACAATGGGATCTCCCCCTCTTGGAAGAACTGTCGAAAAATCCAGAGGCAGCAACACAGACAAGGATTCTTACACAAAGTCTATATCCTACTATTTAAGAAATACAAGTGAAAAATGAATGCTGTTAGGCATTCGTAATTAAGGCGCAAACTCTTGAAAAGCACTGCCTAACTGAGGCTCACTTCTTAAAAATGAAAACTTAAAACCCTCTTATAAAGTTTTATTTCAGTCAGGTAAGAGTCCTTAATTTCTCTTTTCCACTTACTGCTTATTGCTATCACTTCCTCCTTCATGACAAGCTTCAATTCAAACTCACCTAGCTCATAGCTGTGAAGTTTCAACTCCCACAGACATGTCCCAGGCATTTACTAAGGAGCATGAATGATGCTGCCACTGCATATATACAAATGCAGCTTTTCAGAGGGAAAGCACAAAACGCTTCTTCCTCATTATATTGCTCCCAAATGTCTCAAATCTGGAACAGATGCAGTGCCACAGAGGAAGTTAGGTTATGCAAGACCCTGTTGTTACCAGCAACCAGAAAAATCTACGAGAAAGTGCTCACACCCAAACCCTTTATTATTTATGTTTAAACCCTATATGTAAAGCTTGTATTATATGCTGGTGTTCCCATCACTGTCTGCAGCATTTTTAGCCATGGACCACCCAAGGATAGGAAAAGTAACACTAGATCTTTCTCCTACTTCTATCAAGGCATTCACTAACAGCTGCTGTCAGAGAAGGACACTGGTGAGGCAAAATTCTGGGCTTCCCCAGCATGTCTCACAATCAGCTGCTCCCTTCACAAATAGAAATATTTGGCAACTGGCATCATCTGAGCTGTATTCTTCCAAAAATGTATCCCACAATTACTGCCTCCTCTGAGGAAGTCAGCATTGATGGGGCAAGGTTCTTTCAAAAGAGTGGTTCCTCTTTTGCACACTCCTACCAGACAAGCCATCAACTCTTACAAAGCTTTGCTTTACATGTCATGTCAGATCACATATGCGTATACTTCTGGAAGCAATTAAAATTTATTCCTATTCTGAGCTCTGCATTGCTAATTTAAATAGCAATGATGTATGAATCTCAGCTTAGGCAGTCTCTTATTTTTTCTGGTTGCTTCAATTATTCTGTGTTAAGTTTCTCTCCAGTTCCCTTTCTTCTGAAAAACAATCAAATTTCTTACACACTGGGGTAAGAGGTCACATATATAGTTGGTCTGATTACAAAGATGAATCGAAATACAACTTTTGCCCATTTATTCTAAAATCCAATCACCCTTCATGCCGTACTTCAATTAAAACTGTGGACTATGTGCATCAAGACCTGAGGATGAACTAGAAATTATGTTTTTTTCCTGGAATTACAGTCAAATAAGACCAAAATCAGCCCTCACTGAAGTGAATAAATAACCTTTACTAAGTAAAGTCCCCATTAGCTTCTATGTCATTAGGGTTCAGCTTTCAAGACATAAAAACAATGAATGTTTAGTATCTCAGATACATTTTTCATAGTATTTTTGTTTTGTATATGTTTGTTTTATAGTACGCACATTTTCTTGCCAAATCAGTTAAGTGGGTATGCACTTAGCTATAAAAAAAATCAAAATGTTTTATGAAAAAAATGTTCTTTAAAAAATGAGCAATGTAATTAGTATGCAGAATGTGAACTAAATTTGATGACAGGCATAAACGTACCAAAGAGTGCTAAGCGCTCAATTCTATAAAAGGAAAACACTAAAAATGACAAAGACTGAAAATAAACTGGGAAACTTCAGCATTTTATTTTGCATTCTATTTCATCAGCCTTTAAGAGGGCTTCCCAATGAAGTTGTCTTTACTGCAACAGCTGCAAGAGAATCCAAAGATACAGCCCTTTCATCTGTGTTTCACTTAATGCTTGTTTGTTCACTCATCTCCTGTGATCCACTTCAGCAGCTTCCCAGACATGCAAGTGAAGCAATGAAACAATACTGAAAATTAATCTGTGGAGAGAAGGCTTAAAATATTACAGGAGTCTAAATGTTGTGATCTGGAACGATACTTTTAAACTCTGCAATTCTTCAGAATTAAATACCAGGATACTACTTGATTACTAAGTCTATTTATTAAAATGAATATAAGAGACCACAAAAATCTAAAATCAATTGCTCTGTTAGCAGTATACTTGTAATGAAATTAAAAGGCTTGCAAAATTCAAAAAGTCTTTAGCCACATGGAATCTGTCCTATTTGCTCTGCCATTGGCTCTTGTAAAAAGGGCTTCACAAAATACAGCACTCTGGAAAATATACTGGTATCCTGCTGTAAAATGAAAGGCAACGTTTAGACTTCTATCCTCAAAACAATCTGTTAACTGATTAGATGAGCTTATCAGGACTCGAATATAGGATCAACAATAAAATCGTAACATTAGCTGCACCGTCCCCGCCAGCTGCATACGTACCACTTGGTCACATATTGTTTCTTAAACAAAAGGCCTGATTCTATATGCAAACAAGTAAGCACAGTTTCCCAGAGTCTATGTAGGACGAAGATTGAGCAGAATTCCATGCATCAATCAGGAGGAGAAAAGTTATCTGGAGTGCACGGAGCTCAAGCTGCCCCCACGGCTTGTGTACGCCTGCATCCCAACAGCAAGAAGACCTCAGGCTCCTGCTGACAAATTCTGTACACTCATTAAGAAGCTACTTTGGCAAACTAGTAAAACACCTGCATCTGAGAGCATCAACTCACCTTCTAGGCCAAAAACAGGTTTTTCAGCTTATGAAGATCTGGACTGCTGTCACTAAACTCTTCCCAGTTTCCAAACTAGCTGTTTCCTAGGTAGATCAGATCACGCATGGCAGCATGCCAGATGTGTTTGACTGTAACATCAACATTCTTAATCCAGACTAACATAGACTGATCTCAAGAGGTGTTCATCAAAACAAAAAGATAGAATGAGTAACACCGACTATTGTTCTGTTACCACCATAGTTTGCTAGAAACAAAGTAAGATTTTTGGTATTTTTGGAGGTCAAAGTTTAATCCTAACTACAGATGAAAGGGCAATCATAAAACTTCCACTGACTCTCAGAGCGCCATGGCCACTTTAAAAAACAAAATAAAGACCACGTGCAGAAAAAAACACACAAACAAATTTAAACCATAAGGATGGCTGGCTCACCATTTACTCTTGTGATATTCTGACTGCACCTCAACCCTATAAACACAGGTGCAAGTGAAACCACAATAGACAGTAAATAAACACTTTGTATCTTGAAAATATTTAAAAATTTGCTAACTGCACACCCATCTGGCTCAGTAAGAAACTGCACTCACCAAATTCTCACTTGGACCTTTTTTCTGCTGCAACTTTCCATCTATGCTTGAAAGCAGGATGAAGAATCCAGCTGGCCTGTGCCTGAAACTCGTGGGGATAACTCCGCTGCGTAACATCTCTGCAAGTTTGCCTGCCTTCACTATCCTGCACACAAGAATCTATGTAAATCTTCAACTACTGGAACAATACTTCTGACATTGTTTGCAGGAATGTAAATTAAGGTTCCCACACCTGTCCATATGGAAGAAATATTGCTCTTTGACTGCACACACATACATTACAACCAAGAGGAACTCCAATGCATTATTTTGTTTTCATAGGATCTCGGTCAGCTAGCACTTTGAAGTGTTAGTGTAGTTACACAGCTACCTCACATCTAATCAGAAATGAGATGCGAAATGATTCTCAAAAAGAATTTTTCTAGTGAGTTCTAGTCCCAGTAATGAGTGCTCCAAAAAATTTAGAAACATAAATCAAACAAGGGTCCCAGTGTCTGAAAGTTATACCTGAAGTATTAAGCAAGAGATATACAACAAATACAAACAGATCACAGGAGAAATACAAGCAAAGGAGGAAATCATAGTGGTTACTTACAAGTCTATTCCATTTAGGGAGAAAAAAAAGAAAAAAAAGCAGTCAATATACCATTCAACTTTATTTAGGCTTTTTAAAAAAGTCATTAACCAATTCAGATTAACTGAAGCCATGTAAGACATTCCTGCCCTCTGCTATAAATCTTCACGTCTGTTTTTTTTCGGACCAGAAAAATCACTCCTGAGTAAATACTGCACTAGCATGATATGCTGAGAAAAAAAAATTCCCACAGCCCCCTGACCTTCTAATGTATTCCTTTTTGTGCAGCCCTCTCCTCCAAACCCTATAGCAGGACAAATGTTTACCTACTACAAAAAGCCCAACAAAGCAGAACACCACCGAGAGCAGTCAGCAGCACTGAAAAACTGCCACAAAAATACTTGTTCTCCACTTTGGTTCAGTTTTCAGTATTGTTATCTGATTTCTGCCTTACTATATGAGAGAGAAGACTCACGTGAAAACATCACATTCAGCTATCAAGACATGTAAAATGTGCATATAGTCCAGGAATAAATAAATAAATCAATCAATCTCAGCAGACATTACCCTGTCCTGCGAGGCACATCATAGCACCTCTTGACTTGTGGCTGTATCACTCCTTTTGAGATTACCACTCCAATCAGATTTAAACTTAGTTTAAAAAATTAAAATAAAAAAGATTGGGTGTTTGGTTGTTGTTTGGGTTGGGGGCGGTTTGTTGTTTTTATTTATTAATCAATCAAGGAACTTTTGATACAAATTAAAAATGGGTTTCTACATATCTACATCTACCAGATGACGACTTACATATTTTTAAATGTTCATGAGAGTTTTAACAAAAATCACACACTGGAAAGATGGGCCCAGACAAACATAATAAGGCTTATGAGACCACAGCCCTTGTCCTCAGTTCAGTGCAAACTCGGGTCACAGGAATAAGCAGCACCATACTAAGAAAATTCAATCATCTGCCTAGGAGCCAGTGGAGATCTACACTGGGCTCTGTGTATTTCTACATTTTGATCGCAACATCCTCCTCTGCTTTTTACACTCTCCCTTGGAGAAAAAGTAGAGGGCTACATTACCAGAAATCCACAGAAAGGTCCTGAGAGAAGAAAGGACACCCAGAATAGCACTCCTTTTCAAACACTGTCTGAACAGTTTGCAAGTCCTGTGCTTCCAGTGACTGTGCTAACTCTAGTCTGCCGCAGAGCATCAAGAGCCATAGGGAGTGCAGCAATGATTCCATGTGACACACATAGCTTCTAAACGGCACAGTTTACATCACTGTTTCCTCAGTACAAGCTAAGGCTAGGGAACTTTAATGCAGAGTACAAAGTACATAAATATACTCACTAGCAGACTCAAAAGAGGGACTGGAAGGAAGGGACATGGGCAAAGATCTGTGACGCTGTGTTTTGGCTAAATCAGTAGGTCTTGCTCCCCCTCGGATCCTCACACACTCTGATACACTTACATTAAACAAAGAGTAATTTGGTTTGCATGTAGGGCCAGGATAACCAGAAAAAGAATCAGAATCACCGGGCATTCGAAAAAAAACCCAAACAACACATCAGCTGATGTTTACACCACAGACATATATGATACTGCTTTTCATTCATCTCCACCAGCACACTCAGCCATTGTTCTCCCTTCAGTTTCATGAACAATAAAAGATTCTCCTCCACAACAAAGAAGGGTAAAAATAACTACTAGGATATTTTCTGTATTGCAGGAAGACAAAGAACATACACACTCTGAAACTACTATCAGACTTCCAGATATTTAATACCAGCTCAGATTAAAAAAAAAAAAAAAAAAAAAAAGTAGCCGACCCAATTTCACTTGAAGGCTTGGCCCAAAGAATACAATTTTATTTTTACAATGATTTGGAAATTGCACTGACCAGCTTTTCCTGATTACCACACAAACCCAAAGTAAACGCCTCCACCGTATTGAACTATTTCAAGTACATTTTGTATTTTACCAGGAGTATCTACAGTCCTAATCCACTTGACAAAGACTTACTGGCAAAGCAATTTTTTCATTCATGCATAAGAGTGGCTGATAAAGAGCAACACAAGAACAGCAGACAAAGAGAGCTTTGCAAATAGCACTGTCTGAAGAGCAAGAAAATTTAAGGAATGAGAAATGATATGGCAGAGAGAGCTGTGAGTGGTATCAAAGATAAAGACAAGAAGCTTGTACGTCTTAGAGTGGAAGAAGAGGATTCCAGGACAGCAATATAGGAAAATCATGATTTTAGTGAAAAGAGAGGAGAGGAGAGTCACATGTTTCAGCCTTAGCAACTGGTAATTGCTCTCAATAGTGACAAAAAAAAAAATAAAAAAAATGAGAAAAGGTGACTGAACTTGAGGAAGTTTCTGACTCAATATGACAGAGAGTTGAATTTTGGCTGTATTTCACCCAAGAGGATGGCAAAGCAAACAGGAGATATAAGAGATGGAGCAAAACATAGCTCAGTCAGCTTCACTATAGCAACAGGTTAAGTCACAAGGATGGATCAGACTGCCCAGAAATATCAAACAGGAAGACCACCAAGGGGCTATCATAATCTCAAATGAGTAAGGAAAAGACAAACAAAGAGAGAGAAAAAAAAAAAAAATAAAGAGAAGAGGAGTGCCGCTGATTGCTTCAGAGTCGTAGCAAAGTGAATACAAAGCTCTGAATGTGCTAAAACATTCCTTGGCATCTAACAAAACAACCACACGTAAAATCATAGGTATATGTCAGATTTTATGCATGTAATATCTAAATATATTTAGAATGTTTAATTCTTTAAACAAAGAGCTCATGACTAGGGACACATTGTGCAATTGTTCTTATTTTTTTGCATTTAGATGAAAGGATTGCATGCTGTAAAACTTATAACCAAACTAGGTGTATTATATCAACCAAAAGAATCCAGCTATCCAAAAAATCTGGTATGTCAGAGCTCCAAATATTTGCATCGAGACCCTACACCTACTCTGCTCATACTGTGTCTCTGTTTCTGTAGTTTTCAGACATTCCTTCTCTCATCTATTTTACTTATCTACACTTTTTACAGCATAACCACTTTTTGAGCTGCGTCATGAACAAGATCTTTCTCACAAGTCTATTGATTTTTTCCAGTTAAAGGCTAAGTCACAAATTAATCAAGCTTTGTTTCTAGATACAATGTGCACAAATACTGTATTTTTTTTTCATCAGTAAAGAAGCTTCAATTATCTGAAATGCTTGTTCTCGTAAGCTGGGCATCCATAAAGCCAGAGCTTGAAGGGGCTTCCAGCATCCTTCAGATTTGGAGAACTGGAGGTATACAAAATGTTTGTGTATCTTGTCATACTTTTACATTATACTTTGACAAATTCCAGTGTAAACTGTACTGACACACTAGCTAACACTAGCTTGCTTTCCAAAATCATTGTACCAAAGAACCCCCAAGGTCCTTCTTTTGGATTTAGCTGCCTAGCCAGAAGGGTAAAGGTACTTAGATTTCACACTAATTATACCACCAAATGAGTGCACTTGTACAATATCTTTCTTCTGGAAGTGACTGTATTCATTTATGAGCTTCACTCCCCCTTTCTCTGAAATAATTAAGTCTTTAGAGCCTTTCATCCGTAAGGGTTTCAGAAAGATTTCTGTAGCCAAATATTCAGTTACAGTCTTACTCCCATGTTTTAAAAGCCATACACTATATTCTCCACTCGGCAAAACATAAATTATTCACTAAAATTTTGACAGCCTATTTCTGTTCTCACAGGATTAAAAATATGCATATGGTGATTTCAGTTGTAGCTCATTTTCTTCCAACCTGTAATTCTAATTTTTGTTATACTTAAATTAATCACACAAGAAGACAGAAAACAATACGGTAGAGCACTGAGAATCACAGGTTCCTCTGAAACTCTGAAATATTTAATAGTGTACTTCGAGATTACAAAAAAAAGTTACTTGGTAGGTAAACAGAAATCATGGAAAACATAATGAGAACACAAACATTTCAGAAAACTCCAAGTCTTGGGAAGAACACTAGACCAGAATATAGGCTGATCTGGAACTTGATTACAAAAATCACAACTAACTTAGCCACTGTGGTGACTTTATTCCAGGTTTGCCTCACTCCCTCTGAATCTTTAAAGATCTATATGCAATAGGAGATTTGTGCTATAAGAGGAGATGAAATACAACCTTAAGAAGTCTCATATGCTCTGAGACAGAGAATGCAACAGGGACAGGATGACAGTAAGAGGAGCTGGCTGAGTGACATGCCACCTGCCTGTCCCAGGCAGAGGGATTGATTACCACCACCAGGGTTGTCAGATCAAAACTTGCCTCTCCATCCAAGTTCAGATGTATTTTTAGTCTTTGCAAATATTACTAGGCTATTAATGGATTTTGTTCTAATAGCTCATTATTATTGCAATACAGAATTAACAGCGGTTTTATACACAGAGATTTAACATCCTAAAAGCAGAATTCTTATGCTAATTCAGAATGATCAGGAAACCTCATGAAACTTTGTTAGCATGTGACGTGAAGAACTTGCATGCTGACACGCACCAGGCCAAGCATCAGGTCAAGGAGGGTCCCTGTCGCACAAGGTTGCATGACACAACTGATAAAAGGAAACCAGGTGGCAGGAACAACCACAGAGGAGGAAAGGGGCTCCCAGGAGAACCCACAGCAGGAATTACGCAAAATGAAACTGAACCAGGTGTTCAGCAATGGAGATTTGTCTTCTCACTTATGTTGCTGTTCTTCAAATAGGAAGAAAGTAAGGCCAGCCAGAGGAACAAAGTCACCCACTGAAGTAGAGCCAGACCCACCCCCCAAAACCAAGAGCAAACTTCAGTGCAAGTTAACAGGACAAGGACTGGGTCAAGCAGGCCTGGTTTATCTCTGCTCTCTTCTATGTCACCACGGTACACAAGTCTTATATAAGCAGTGACACATACAAAGAAAAACCACAGACAAATGGAGCTTCTTAAGCCAAAATGGCTGTTTTGCAGCTTGCAGACACAGCCAGGGCCAATCCAGCTGGAGCAAGTAAGGAAGGGTGTAGAGGAGGTCAGGCTATGGCAGTCGGTCACACAGGGCAATCACCGAGCACCAAGCTCTGGAGCTGAACTCTTGTTATTACTCAGACTATCTTACTACAAGCAAGCTCGGGTGCCACCAAAGAGAGAGTCACTACAAAGCCACCTGGTCTTTTAAAGGGAGGAGCTTTTTTTTTTATTTTAAAGCTAAGAAGAAGCCAATAGCTTGACTTGTAAGCCTCAAATAGCTACTGCCTGAGAAAAAATGATCAAATTAATTACCATCCGAAATTATTGTAATGAAATCAGATGCAGTCTGCCCAGTCACAAGATGCTGATAAGATGTGAGCTACATGATTTTACAGTATTGCAGTAGCAGTATGATTACAGCTTGGGGTGGATAGAAATTTATTTTTGATTGAGTGGGATTTCGTTAACAACTGGCCTGTTCTACATATCAGATTTTGTTCTACACTCTCTGTAGCAAATTCAATCTTGTGAAATTTGTATACTTTCACGCAAGTTATAGCTCCAGAAGAAAGCACAGATCTGATTAAATGATCCCCTAGAAAATCAGCAAGATTTTCTACTAATAAAAACGAGGAGGCATAAATGAAACTTATCTTTGGCAAAGAAGCTCCACAAACTACAATACAGACATGAACCAACAAAGCAGCAAGAAAGCTATCTGGAGCTGTCCCCATGTCAGAATGGGACTATATATTTCTTACACCTACATTACTACAAGGAATATCAGTTTCTGTGAGTCTCATGACAGAATACTAGATCTACAGTTACACAGACGATAAACCCAAAACTAGGAGTAATTTGAGCTGATGCTGGTCCATGACTTACAAACCCGTACGCAGGACAAGATCTTTCAAGCGAAAGTGCAGGACACATACTAGAAGAGATTTTTGAAACACTACACTTTGATGACTAGAGAAGTAAAGATTACTGAACATTAAAAATCAAAAGATAAAAACGAATAGTAATAGGCAGACTTGGCACCACTATCTTTGCAGAAGCAAACATTTTAGACTAGTGGCTTACTGAGGTTGTATATTATCACAAAAAAAAAAAAAAAAAAAAAA
>VWZK01009733.1:93814-128031 GCA_013396935.1 Baryphthengus martii
AAAAAAAAAAAAAAAAAAAAGCAAACAACAGAAAACCCATACACAAACAAAAAACCCCACAGTATTTAGTAAAAATTATTACAAAAGCTTAAAGGCAGGATCAGAAACTAGTCTCTCAGGCAGATCAGTACTTTTGTGGACCAATTACACAGTGCTAAGAATTGCCTTCAAAATCCCTGAGGGATAGGAAGCTTATGTAGCAAAAAAAATATGGATTTTGCAAAGCATTATTTAGAATAACTGCAGTCACAGTAGAAGTGCTGGCTTCTATCAAAATATGATTATGTATGAAAGAACCATTTTCTTAATATTGGCTCTGACAATACTCCCAGGGAAGCTAAAAAAAAACAACAGTGGTCTTCAGGTCTTCACTGAACTGACTGAATCAAATAGCAGGACTCTGAATGTGTTTACAAACTAATTCTGTCCCCGAGTTTCAAGGATATAGCTTTAAAAAAATAATAATACTTTTTTTAAAATCACACAACGTACAGCAGAGACATTCCTTGTTTTCCGGAACTCATAGGCCCTGTAGGTGTGATGGATCCTTGTCTCCCTAAATGCCACTAGGAACAGCTGCACAAAACCAACTGATAAATCAAGGGCAAGAATGTCACCCCACATTAACAGCTCCAGTTACAACACAACAATAACAATTTTTAAAATACCTAATTCTAAGCTTGCTGGGTTACAGACATATAACCTAGGTTTCCAGATTTATGGCAAATAAAGCGAAAAACTCAACTGTAGGAAAAAAATTCTTTGGCGGGGGGAGGAAATCATGTTCGCAATGTTAAAAATAACACAGATGAGTCATGGTTACCAACAGCAAACAGAAGCTTATGCCCTGTTCAAAGCTTAGACATCTTCAGAAAGAAAAATTATAAATATACAAACACACCCACATTCAAAATAAATCCCTTTGAAAATAATAATTAAAAAAAAATTCTGAACGTTAAATTAGAAATAAAGTGATGATAAATGAAAAGCAGTTAACACAGACATTGACCCTTAGCTGTACATATTCAGGAAACCGTTAGTACAAAAAAGTACCCGAGTGGTCACATTAAACTTTCTTACAGTATTTTGTGAATACACTGGAAAATCTCTAACTTGCATTGAACATAGTTTTAATTACCTATTTATTTAGCTAAGTATTTTTACATGAAACAGAGTAACAATAAAGACACCAAACCTATTCACATACTCCCCTACAGACAGTGTGCCCTTTGTTCATGCCTGTAGGCGTCAGAGAAGCAGCTTGTTACCATACTCTGATAGACAACTTGGTTGTGTCTGCCCCATTACTTGACTGCTTCTTGGGTTTGCACTGCAGCATGAACTGTATTTTGCTTTTCTGTCTTCACAAAACTAAGTGAGGCAAGGGAAAGTTAGGGGGCGAAAGACAAGAAAATGAGGATAACATTCTATTGCATTTCTTTGTTAGCTTGCCTAAACTGTGGTAGTCACATAGTCAAAACCACACAGAAACAGAAAGCTATGGAATTTTTATATTTTTTACATTTTTTTCTTATTTTTAGGCCACACTTCTGCAAGAACTGTTTTAAATGAAAGTTCCCACACAGAAAAGGTTAAATGGGAAGAATCTTACAGCTCTATTTGTACTTCTCCTTGTACCACCCAGTCGATCAGCAATGAATACAGAAAGTAAAGCAAGATGAAGCAACACAGTATCTGCCCAACAGTATATATACTTTTATAAAAGTATATATTTTTATATATTTAATTATACTTAAGAGAAATTTAATAATTTATATGTATATACAGATTAAAAATAATATTCCAAGGTTGTTATGCAATGAATAATACAAGAGAAATATAATTCCAGAATGAAACAGCAAAGGACCTTCTCCAGAAAACTTCTCTCTCCAATACTAATTTTAGCACAGGATTTTATCACCTTAATAACTACAGTGCAAAATTCATAAACAAAAAAATATTCAATGGGTTTGGGAAGAAACTAAGACAAAAAGCTGCAGCTCAGCCATATACTCATCCTCCATTCATTCAGAAGGCACCTAAAAGGCCCACACTGTCTGAGAGCCAGATACAATTCCTCCAAACTAGCTCCCCACACAAGTGTTGATTTCCACAATATTACTGGGAGCTTTGCTGTAACCTTTAATTTGCGGTTTCAGAAATGCTGCTACCT
The DNA here is from genome assembly GCA_013396935.1 of Baryphthengus martii. Classification (NCBI taxonomy): domain Eukaryota; kingdom Metazoa; phylum Chordata; class Aves; order Coraciiformes; family Momotidae; genus Baryphthengus; species Baryphthengus martii. Next base: position 95,988 of record VWZK01009733.1, read on the forward strand.
TTTTGTGTGTGTGTGAGATATGGCTAATTCCCACAGCTGCAGAATAAACTCAGAAGAGGAAGCACCAGTTCTTAAAGAAGTCAAGAAATAAAACAAATCAAAAAAAATTTTTTTTAAACGAATCTCACCTAAACTGATGAACATCATCACCTAGTATTATTCCAGTTTAAACGGAATGGACAGACAGATTACAGTGGATTACGATCAACAGAAACAAACCATTCTTCTAGAGGCAGCCCCTCTACCCAAGGAATCCTGTAACTACATGTATATACAAGCCCTTTAAATCCCACAGTCAAATTTTAATGACTGCTGTTAAGACCTAGTTACTCTGTTTTAAAGGCTCAGTTGTACTTTTTTGGCCAGATCTAAAGATTTGCTAAAATTCTTATCTTAGATCTGCAGCTTTCATACCACCAATTGCTATTCCAAGTCAGAGTGCTTGATTTGTAATCATATAGTCTTTTCACAAGGACTTTTAACTTAAAACTAAGGAAAAAAAAAATTGAACTATTCCAATAAGAGACTAGGACCTGCTCTTTTTACCACTTGTGTAATGAAGCAAATGGTGACAATAAAAAGGCCTTGACTTTCCACACAGAACAGCCACGAAAGGAAGATGACACACACTGTCTGCAGCTTCAGTGTATTTTTGGACAGAAATGTGTGCAGACCAAGTATTCTTGGGCTTGGTTTCCAGGGTGTATTCTCCAAAGCTCTTTCTCCCCCTGTTACTGCAGTTCATCTCATTCCTCTTCTGCAACTATCCGGCCTTTTGTGGCTCTCCCTCCTTTTTCCTCCATCTTCTCCTTCTAAATGTCCTATTCTTGGTCTCCTGCTCCATTGACTCTTCCCCCTTCCAGCTTTTTGCCAATCACTATTCCTTCTTTGCATTTCCATTCTTGATGTCCCTACTCCTACACTCTCCCTTTCAACTTCCTCTCGTTCCTCTATTAAACTCTCCATCAACTGCAATTCTCATCCAAACAGAAAGCACCCTTTTTCCTCCGCATTACATGAAAGTCAGAGAAGAAATGGATACACAAGACAACTTTGCTAATGTAACGCCACTGAGATTCTCATTGTCTCAACAGCTCCACCTATCACACACATTTAATCCCATGTCCTAGAGGTATGTGAGAATAGTCTTGCTGTGCCAAAGCCAATAGAGAAGCTCTTGAAGACTGATGTCACATCTTCATCCCAAGTTTTATAGCCATAAACTGTCTTAGAATAATCCTTTAATTAATTTTTAGTTAGTTGCAGCACAAAGTTTTTGTTTTCCCTTATTTTGAAAGTAAATGTCTCATTTTTTTTATAAACAGTTTATGTGTTTATGGTAGGTTAATTTAATCTCTTAATTTTAGTTCACTGCAACACATCATCTGGCTGCACACATGCTGTTATTAAAGATCATGACAGCAGTGTTACTACTAGCAAACAGATTTGTTTATATTCATTCTTCACCACAAAAGCTTAACTAGTATAACTTATGCTCAGTCAAGCCACCCAAACTCTCCAAACTCAGCTCTCCTCCTTGCAGAACTGAGTAATACATTTTTCTTTGCCTTTTTCAACACCTTTTGTTTTGTAAGTGCATCTGTAAACACAAGTTCTAGTTCTCTTGCACTTTTCTAGTCATAAAAATAGCTTTCATCAAGGGAAGGCTTCTGCTATTGCTCCCTCTGGTTCTCATCACCAGAGAATTAATTAACACTGTCCTGACACACAGTGTCTGTGGTACAGCTCATCCAGGAATCTGTGAAGTCCCATCTTCAGCACAAGGCAGAAGAGAGTAAGAGGTTAACAGCCCTACTTGAGGGGTCCAGGAGCGATGGAGTGAACAGATCACTCAAGACAGAGTGAAAGGTTCAAATGACCTTGACTCACTGCAGCTGTAAGGCAGATCATGCCTGGCAGAAGAAATTAAAACAGATGGAAATCTGTTCTGGTTGAAGTAGTCCGAGAAGGAGAAATTACTTTATCTTGGTGCCAGGAAGGGGCATAAGAAAGGACAGGCACCATTTGAACAATCACATCCATTCTGAGGAAAACAAAGGGGGAATCTAGGTGACTACTGCAGCATTTCTGCGTTTGTCTTTGGCTGTTCAACAACGCTGCAGCTCAACTGTTTGCCAAAGAAAAGAAATTCGGGGAAGAAAGTCCTGTTGTGTTATTCTCTTCAACATTTTTCATGTTGTCGTGGTTTGAGTTAGAACAGTTCTCTTCAGTGGTTTTACTTTTCAGCTGAGTTCTCCTAACTAACTGCACTTTCTGAAATTAGCAGCATGTTTTCACAGACAGTGTCTGCTTCTAGCAGTGATACTGTTCAACGTTTAGAGTTAGTACCAGGGACTGGTGTGCAGACCAGGGCCACTACTAGATCCTGTGTACCACATTGTGTGGTGCAGAAAGTAAGAAGCCACACCTGCAGGGAGGAGTGGACAGATAGATGCCCTTAAACTGACCAACAGGATACTCCATCCCATAGACACCATATTCGGCTGCTGGGGGCCCTTTGCTCCGTTGCTCTCAGCTCAGGGGCTCTTGCTGAGGGCCCTTGCTCGGATTCTTCCTCATTTCTTCAATGGCTGGAATCCAAAGAGGACTCTGTTCATTCTGCCTTCTGATCCTGAATACAGTACCGAAATCTAGCTCCTGAACACAGTTCCTGTCTGCTGCTGTGCCCTGTCTGGGACTTTCCTGGTGCCTGCTCCACTACATCAGTGGTGACAGTGACATAACTGCCATCAAGGAGTGTTGGGTTCGATACTCATTTTGCATATATTTTTATATATTCCACTCTACTGTTACTATAATTTTTCCATTTTCACTACAGTTGTTCTAGTTTCCTTTCTAATCTCTAAGTCTCTCTCCCTTATTCCTTTTCTCTTCCCCTTTGGGGAGGGAGCAGGGTTAAAAGAGAACATCTGTTATAGGTGGTGGTCTGCTCTAACCCTAAATTGTGACACGTGTCTAGGAATAGCTGGAGCCAGCAGCAATCTGGGTGCAGGGTACATCAAGTGCTCCCCATGAAGAGGGCAGCAAGGCAGGACCTGGCAGCCAGGGCCCATTCCACTGCCCCAGCAAGGAGCATGGCAGCCAGGGAGCACTGAAGCAGTCTCAGTCATCAGGTACCTCCCTGGGTATGCGGACAGGCTAAGGCTGGGCCGGGACATGGGCTCACACTGGGCCCGGCTCAGCAGGACCCCTGGCCAGGCAGGGCAGGGCTGTGGGGAGCTGGAGATTGGCCCTGCTGCAGCATCACTAGGGCAGGGGCTGATGGCCCTGGGCTGTAGGAAGATCAGGGGAGCACTGGGGAGCAGGGGGCGGGGGGGACAGTCAGGACTGTCAACGATCTCAGAGCCCAGTGGTCTGTCAGGTCCCGATGGATGCACCCCAGTAAACTGCACCTACCATTTAATCTGAAGTTTCAGCATGTCAAAGTATGCTATTTGACATGAGATGATACAGGAAACAGGACAATTAACAGATACAGATAAAGAGAAAACCATAAGCAGCTGTTTAGCAGCAATGAATAACTACACAGGCAGCTGACATGAAATTAGCTTCAGTTATGCTAACTGGGAGTGGTATATTTGAGAGCTCCAGAGAGAAAGTGGCAGAGCTCAGCAATGCCTTTCTGTGGATGGGAAAACCAGACCAAGCCCTACTGCAAAGCAGCCAACAGGCACAACAAGGGTATACAGACCCTTCCTGCATCACAGTAGCCACCAACACAAAGTCATCAGGATTTGTACTGGCAGGGAATCTACACTACAACCCGCACATACTCCAATAGCCTCCTTCAACCCCAGCCTCCTAAGAAAGAGTTCATTTAGTCTCTGCATAAAATCTACTGAGGCTGATAATTTAGTACACACAGTAAGGGCATTTTTAAGATATCACTGGAATGTCAGTTGGGTGGAAAGGTCCAGACAGAATTACTTTGAAAATTAGACTCGAAGAGTTAAGCACAACTACACATGCTAACTTTCCCATTCAGGATAGTCCAGTAAGGATAAAGGATTCACCTGCATTCTCACAGAGATATTCAGAAAGTTGCTTTGCTAGGATTTAGGAAATCATGGCACTCTGAAAAACAGCATATACTCCTAAATCTGAAATCATTAAGAATTACAGCAGAGGTCACTTTTCCTTAAAACTATGTACTGTTGACGTGCTAGTAACTATTTTCTATTCTTCTTAAGTAAACCACAAGTTGTTCAGTCTGGAAGGGGGGGGGGCAAGTATGATGAGTACAGTAATTGAGAACATCAAACATTCGAACAACTAGGATGAAACACTTACTCAAGTAGGAGACATGTGAAATAACCCACAATTTAGTGACCAATAACCTATAAAAAACTTGTATTCTAGAAAACACTACTCATAGGTTTAGTTCATTTTTACAGAACGGATACACTAATTTATTTATTCTCCCCCCCCTCCTTTTTTTTTTTTAACTTTTACCCCCTGTTCATGCTTATAGCCTATGCAGAACTCAACCACACTATTGCACTTGCGAAAACAATGTCAACAATACAGCTCTGTGGCAAATACAGTTACTTAAATAACAAAACTAGCTTTCAGGTTCTGCAGGCACATTAACAAGCAACAGAAAATGGAGAGGAAAAAAAAAAGGGAGGGGGTGTGGAATAAAGGGAAGACAAACTGTGCATGTTTTGTAAAACAAAGGGCTGCCTTTATGAACAACATTATGTGTGGCACTGTGAACCCTTCGGTTTGATTCCTTCCCCCAAACTAGCACGATGACCTTTCCACATTGCCTAGCGGGAAGACTGAAACTTCCTCAGCTGACTGCCAAGCAGGCATGGAAGAATCTGAATGTATGGCTCCACTCTGGAGCCCTGCCAACCACAGGAGAAGCACCCTCATTGTACAAAGCCTGCCTTCTGACACTCATAAAGTCTGCGGTAAAGAGAAGAAGTTTCCAGAAGAGCTGCAGTGAAGGAAATGAATGTTCTCCCCATCCAGATAATTTCATTACATTTTCTAAGGCTTTCTGCTACAGTTAGCCATGAGTGGTATGGAAAACTGATGTAAACGAGCAATAAAAAGAGAAGAATGAGATTTTAAAAAGCATGCCAACATTTTTCCTGTAGTTGACTCTGAAAGACTTTTGATCATATATTAGAAATAAAAAAATACATTAAAAAGTCACAAAGCATGAATGAAAAAAAATCGAGACAAAGAAATAATATTTTCAAAGAAATAAAGGCTATGAGAGAGCAGGTTCACATTGTATTTATATATTTTTTTAAATGTATACAATCTTCTAATCATCCAACTTTTTAGTTTGGTGGTATCAGGCTAAACTCAGAACAGGCACTTACCACAACGAAACAGGCAGAATTACAACTAATAGTGCACAACAGATAGCTGTGAAGAGTTTTTGTGGCTTTGTTTTGGCTTTTTTTAAGAAGTTTTATCTTGCAATAGTTAGTCAATTTTAACTCTCCATGAAATATTCTGAATGAGGTTGAAAAATGGCTAAAAAGAATAAATCTTTTGAGTCATACTGAAAAGTTGATCTAACAACTGGAAAACATAAACTGCCAATTGATCTTTATTTTTTTGCATATTAACATCAGACAGCTTTGAAAGCACAAAAATCACTCTTTATTTGAAGTTTACATTAATTTCCACATTACAAAGCTATTGTCTGTGGCTTCTGAGCTTCATAGTTACCGAATATACAACAGAATTCCCCAGGTCTCAGAAACAGTGTAGCTGCTGTACAGCTATATATGGGGGAGGACCAACTGCAGTTTAATGCATACAACTAGAAGATTCTGCTTGATGAGCCATATTATCTTCACAAGTAATATAACCTCTCATAAGAGAGAGTTATAAAGTTAAAGTTACAAATGAAACATGCAGAATCATAGAATGGTTTGGGTTGGAAGGGGCCTTTAAAGGTCATCTAGTCCAACATCCCTGCAATAAGCAGAGTCATCTTCAACTAGATCAGGTTGCTTAGAGCCCCATCCAACACGACCTTGACTGTTTCCAGGGATGAGGCATCTACCTCCCCCCTAGGCAACCTGTTTCAGTGCTTCACCACCCTCATTGCAAAAAGTTTCTTCCTTATATCCAGTCTAAATATCCCCTCTTAGTTTAAAACCATTACCCCTCGTCCTGTTGCAACAGGCCCTACTAAAAAGTCTGTCCCCATCTTTCCTACAGGCCCCCTTTATGTACTGATAGGCTGCAAGTCTCCCCAATGTAATGACATTCCACATGGTGTGTATATGAATTTGTGTATTAATACAACCTATTTATCTTCTGCAATGATTAGTCCCTGTAATAAAACAGTATCTACCAACAGAGCTTCCAGAAAACAGACCATTTTTTATATCAAAAGGTACAGAAATTATAAATGTTAGGGTTAAAATTTTACAACGTATGTACTTTTGTTTCCATTCACAAATGACATCTTGGTTTAAAAACAAGATTTTCATAAGTGTGATTTACATGAAGAGCCTGTCAAATCTGTCTAGTTCTCTTTTTAAATTGTCTTTTTATTCCATCGTTCTACACATTCCCATGAACTTTGTTTCCCTCATACAGGACACAGCTGCATCCTCACCTCCCACTTACCCAAGTGGTACTGTAATATAAACATTTAAATAATAATGATGGGTGTGCCTTGCATTCACAAAACTTCTTTGTTAAAATCCAATCGTCACTGAAATTCCATCACTATTCAACAGAAGTAAAACAACAGTTAACCAGGTCAGAAACAATGAAAATAAATGGACTATCATGTTTCAGGCACAACTAAGTTTTTCCTCATGCTCCTGCATAAAAACCTTAGGAAAATTCTTTTTTTCTAAAAAAAAAAACCAACCTATTTTTCCCTTTGATAAGGTCAGTTCCTGCATCAGCACAGACTCTTACTCTCCATGTTAAACATTCAGCACTGTGTAATGAACATACTAAACACAGAGAGCTGTGTTCTTCCTCTTCTGTGGCGGGTCCCAGCAATGATTTCACATGATGCATACAACACACTTACCATGTAGACTAAGATGAAGCCATGCTTGTTGCTTTTGAACTGTTCTTGCCTAACTTGTTCAGCGCCAAATGACTTGTCCACCACAAAGGAAAGATCTTTACGGGTCATCACACCCAATAAGTCACTCAGGGAATAGCCTGAAATACGTAGAAGACCTGAATGTACATATCTTAGAGATTAGAGATTTAAAAGCACAACAGAAATTTCTTCTGGATGGCCGCTGTCATTTCAGCCAGCTGAGGTTTAACAATGAACATTACTTCAGGGCAGGTTTAGAGCTGACTTCAGCCAAAGTCTGTTGAGCTGGTCAGAAAGAACTTAGGAGTTCGACAGTGTTCTCTGCTATTCAGGCGAGTAAATCATAAGACTTCTCCTTTTCAAGTGCAAAAATAAACCTATGATTTTTATTTCCTTTCATTTGAGAATTTCACCTCCTAATCTCTTTCCAATCATTGCTGGAGGTCCTTTTCATTGTTTAAATTTAATCTTCTTTTACATGAAATATTTTAAAGTAAATGTACTGAGTCTATCCTACAGTGCAGCCTATAAAACCTCACATGTCCCCTGTTATTCAAGGTGTCTGCATAGTAAAGTCTTAATTTCCTCATATAATTAAAGATCAACAATAACTGTTTTAAAAACTAACTCTTTCTCTAATGTTTTTCCAACAATGTCAGTTTTAGCTATTTGTTACTAAAGGGAAATAAAATAATTTTTCGTTCTAAAGTTACTGAAACAGTACTTGATACTGCAAGTACCTTTGGTCTTTCCTGTCACCATCAATAAAGATCCACTGTCCCAAGCCCTCCCTGTTCACATTGCTTCAACTTCAAACTGTCTATTATACAAATACTCCACAGATACTTGGGCAATCCCACTTTTTTGCTACTTAACCTGTATTATCAGCAGCAGCTGCACTTGGGGGATTTTTCCATTATCATTTGAAGCCATTCCAATTCTCTGTGATCTGAAGAGAATCTAGCTTCTGAATTTCAAAATATTTCTAGATTTTAAGCTTAGCCTATTTCCAACACTAAAAAACATAAATGGTCTTAAATTCATAAAGGTAGTTTGTTTTCTAGGGTTTTTTGGTTTGGTTTGTTTTTAACAGCCTGTCTTGCATTGCTTTAATTTTTTGAATATTTTTTAATCTTCAGGATTTGTATTACCAAAATTTTAGAATCATAGAATCATTTTGGTTGGAAAAGACTTTTAAGATCATTTAGTTGAACTATCAACCCAGCACTGCCAGGTCACCATTAAACCACACGCCTAAGTGCAACATCTACATGGGTTTAAAATATACATCTACAGGGATGGGGACTACATCAGTTTGCTGGGCAGCGTGTTCCAGTGCTTTACAGCTCTTTTGATGAAGAAATTTTTCCTAATACCCAACATAAACTTCCTCTGGTGGAACTTGAAGCTCTTTCCTTTTGTCCTATTGCTTGCTACAACCTCCTTTCAGGAAGTTGTAGACAGCAATAAGGTCTCCCCTCAGCCTCCTTTTCCCCAGGATAAACATCCATCAGATGCTCCTCATAAGACTTGTGCTCTAGACTCTTCACCAGCTTCACTGCCCTTCTTTGGACACACTCCAGCACCTCACTGTCCTTCTTGGAGTGAGGGGCCCAAAACTCAACACAATATTCAATATGTGGCTTCACCAGTGCCAAACACAGGGGAGACAATCACTTCTCTAGTCCTGCTAGGCACACTATTTCTGATACAAGCCCAGATGCTGTTGGCCCTCTTGACCACCTGGGCACAGTGCTGGCTCATATTCAGCAAGCTGTCAACCAACACCCCCAGGTCCTATTCCATCAAGCAGCTTTCAGCCACTCTGACCCAGGCCTGTAACATTGCAGGGGGTTATTCTGATCCAAATACAGGACCCAACACTTCTCTATTACCATTCAAGCCAAAATATTGTCATTTGTAATATAAACTGAGATTCCTATGAAATCATATTAAAACAGAAATGTTAGCTCTTGTAAGAACTACTAGTGTTGTAGGGCACAAAATAAGATCAGTGATAGTAATTTATTTTAGAGGAAGACATACTAAGTAAAACACCCATGGGATGAAACAAAGAAGTGTCACTTATCATACCTGCATGACAAATGCAGTAGAAATGTTACAATATTCATGACTCAATTACATACTAGAGTTCATCAGTTTTACACTGGAATAGCTCTGCAAACTTCAGTGACATGACAGTCACCCAAATGTGCTGCACCACTGTGAAGCACAAGCATTTAGTTACTTGACTAAATACTGAACAATTCAAATCATCACAGTTAATATTAAGATGAACAACTACATTCTCACAGTCCAAACAAAAAAATCCTTCTATCAAAGAGAAATATTTGCATTAACCTCAGTGAGATAGAGCCTCGGACTTTACTATACTATTTACAAAAATACTATACCGCCTGGGAGTTGACTGTGATTCCAAACAGGAAAGTACCACCATCCTTGTTACAACAGCTGTGCAACCAGCAAGACCGAACTGCCCAGAGGCAAAACCCCACTCCCATGGCCATGGTATGATAAGCATCCTAAAATGCTTCAGTATTTTCAAAAGAACCACCAAACCCAAATAATGAAATAGAGCGACTGACCTAAAGCGGTAACATGAGAGTCCAAATACTCAGTATCTGACTTCAGTTGCATAAAACTCCTAGGAAAACTGAGAGGTTTAGCTATGGCCTTTAGTTATAGACACTGGCAAAGATCATGACAAGCGGTAATGCTTCAGAACAAGAGCCACATATATAAGTGAAAAATAATAGCATCAATTTTTAGTGGTGCCCTTTTGAAGTAGCTAAGAAATAGAGTGATGACCAAGGAAATAAAAAGCAGTGACAAGTATAAATCCCACCACAGACTTCAACACTATATTTAAATTATATTTTTATATCAGTGGAATACTACAGATGAAAACTAAAACCTTCTGTATTGACAGCTGCAGGGCAAGAGAAGTTCTACCTCCCCGACAGTGAAAGTTAAAAGACTTAAGTCAGAAACTTAAGAGTTTTGAGTCCTTCAGTTCCTACTTCTGTTACAAAGAATTTGGTATCTCAGGAGACAAATGGCAAGGTGGCAGCCAAAATGCTTTCTGACAAAGAGTTTTCCCAGCACAGGTATGCTTCTCCAGCAGCACCCATAGGAGCTTTGCACTTCAAAACCAGAGAGGCATCTTCCATCATGGGTATTAGCCAGCAGTTCTCCTACTATTACATTTCTTTAACTAATTTTCACACTGTGTGATTTCAAAGGTGCATTTTTCCCATAAAAGGTAACTATTGTCTTTGAGCACCATTAAAACTCCTAGTTGTCTGAATAATCAGCTATACAGTTTTCATAGACATTTATCACAATGAAACAACAGTAGTGAAAATGAGAACCATCTACATTATCACTGCTCTTTTGGGGGGCAAATGGTCTCCCCTCCATTACACCTAGAGAGGATTCAGAATTCTGTAGGGAACCACTGTGAGCCCTTGATACAGAGTTGGCTAGCTCTATCACACATTCAAGCTCCAAGACAGATTATTACAACAAAAATAAGGTAGAAGCGACTTGGGAATGCACTGTTTAATTGCTACTCAATTGCTACCAAAAAAAAATAATTACCCCATTAGGCAAAATGGAGGCATCCCAGTTTGACGGAAAGGAGCACAGCAGACATAAGCTAGAGAGTTGCTGAAGTGAAGCACACAAACTTTCTATAATAACTGGAAACAACACAAATAAGGAACATAAGTATACAGTCACAAAGTTCAGATCAACTGCTAGTTCACATAAATGGATTAGCAGGCACGGAGCAGGCAAGATCTGATGTGATTAATACTGACTGATGTCACGCTACCACAGAATTTGTACCTGTACATTTTTGCACATAAACAGTTCATAGATCTACAGAGTTAATAAAAACAGAGAGGTCATGCTTAGAATCTGCTACAGCAGCCAAGAAGGAAACAGGATTTGAAAGCTATCTTGGAAGATTTATCTCCAATATTTTTAAGAAGTTCATTTGAATATCTAAAATTTGGGTGCCAAAGCAAGCACAATTGAGTCAGTAGTTTGATAAAAGAGAGTCAAGTAGCTACACCCCAATGTATATCTGTGTATCAACATAATGCTTAAATCTTAGTAAACGAGCCCTAAAATACTTCAGTGAAAAATAAATTAATTTATTCCATTGAATTCTTTTTTACCAGTCTCAACATTGTTCATCTATTAAACATGTCAAACAACCAAACACCGACTGACAAAAAATTCTTCCTAAAGTTTTACCATGAGGGCAGTAGCCAGCACACAGTGTTGTTTCATTAGGGAATGACTTCTTAAAGAAAATAAAAAATATTATTTAAATTTATTTTTAAAATAAATTCCTAAGCCCTCTAGTAACCATTAACTATTACCATCTAACACCGCATTAATCCACTCACTGCCTCTCATTTTCTAGAGACAAGATCCAAAAACACTGCTCAACAACTTTAATGTAGAAAGCTGGGAGGTAGGGTTAATATTATTAGACTCTACTAAATTTTAATCCAGCGGAAACCTGGCATTGATCTGATACAGTTCAGGATGATGGAAGGGACGCAGAAATAGCCAGAGAATGAGATTAATTCCATGCTCAGGAACCTGATCTGAGCTTCTTGAGCCATATGTGAGGTAGCAATGCCAGAATGCAATATGTGTTCCCACCAAGAAAATTGATTCAGCACATAAATAAATCAGGAAGAAGTTAAAAGAGCCAACGTCAACTTTTCCAGGGAGGAGAAACTGGAAAGCACTGAGGGATTTTGTCTCATTACCTAACTACTTTCAAGAGGCATCCCATTACAGAGCTACCAGAACCAGAACTGGCACCGGGAAGTACAGTTTTTAGAGGAGTCACATTGTTAGTGGCAGAAATTTTACAGCTGTGCAGTATGAACAACAAGGATATGTTTTCCCAGGCTGGCCAGTTTCCTGATTCCTATTCCCTCAAACTTCAATCCCAGACTCTGAAGAGCACTCTTCCAAAAAGCAGGACAGGTAAAAGGACAACTTTTGAAAGTTTAAGCTTCTTCTGTTTTGTTTTTATTAGTATCCAAACTCTAATCAACTTGCTATGAGTTCTAATTCAAATCACCTAAAAGATCAGCTTAGGGGAAAGATGTAATTGGTAGCACTTTAATACTTCTTCTCACTAAGCAAGAGTATCACAAAGAGTACCTGCAATAGATTCAAGCAGTTCTCCAATGACAGCATGTTTCTAAGGCTAAAATAAAAACACTAAAAGGGAGAAAATTCAAGCCTCTGTTATCACCATCAATGAAGACTTACACTATGAAACAAGTAACTTTGCAGAAACAATAGAAAATTAAAGGTTTAATACTTAGTGTAAAAATGTGATCTCAGTTCTAAATCTATCCTCAATCCAAGTTGATTCCTCCAGACAAAAGGTAAAGTGAAAAAATCGGCTATCACTAGGTCAACTGATTCCAGATCTGTCAAAAGAAGGAAGTCAGCTCAACCATCCTACACCACAAAGGCCTGCCAGAAGTCCCCAAACATTTATAGTTATGAATTGTTACCGTAACTTGACCAGCTGATCTCAGCGATGGTGCAGAAAAGTAGCTGCTCAAGTAGACAGAAGCTAAACCACTTTGGGTTTTAATTCCTGTGCTCTAAGACATATCTGGAAGAGAATATCAGGTCTACCAAACCTTCATAGGATTAGGACATTTAAATATACAAATTGACTGCTTAGCTATCCTAAGTAGAGAATTAAAAGTATTTCTCAAGCTGGAAAGAGATAGAAAGGCTGGCAAAAGACCATTTCTTCACCATACCTGAAACACAAGTTAAAACCAACAAACAAAACCTCTATATCTGTAATTTCTATATCCATAAATTCTTTGCCCTCTTTTAGGAACTAGATGATTTTTTTCATCATTGAATCAATCATATTTATAAAGTCCGAAAACAATTATATCACCTGGTAAAAATTATAGTCAATATAAAAAAAACCCTCTGATGACAACCACTACTCACGCTCAGTACTACTTTAATAGATCGCAGTATTGCTTATTCAGAACTGTGCGAGTCTATTTAGTATGCGCAGTTAATAAATGTAGTTAATACAGAGTTCAAACTCTAAGCATGTAAAAGTGCAACAATATTTTTTTCTTATTTACTGCACTTAAACATTAGCTCACAGTGCATTACTGTTTACCTTAATAGTAGAACAACCATTTTCATGGCAGGATAATTTTTTCCCCTTCATTTCCTGTTTAGAACGACTTTAAGGAGAAACTTACCTCCTCCAGCCAATTTGGTCTCCCTGATGTGCTTCTTCAAATAAACTGAGAAAATCTAACTGAAATAACACAGTTACTTCACCAGTCATACGACCACACTGTTACTGCACTACAGCAATAGATACTAGACACTGCAAAAAAGATTTTTAAAAAGTAGTAAAATCATGAGATTAACAACAGTAATTTATAACACTAAAATGAAAAAAACAGAACAAGCTTGTTTTGAGCTTTTCAAAAGTATTACTCTGCAATCCAGTTTGTGTGGTTGCCATAAAGCCTAAGAAAACTTCTTTGACAGGTATTCATCCAAAGTTCAACAAAAATGCAAGGAGCCAAGATTCATCTGGGACATGTAACTACCAAAGAAATGGAAAGCAATAACCAAAAAAAAAGATAAAAGATTGAACTATAAAAAGATAAAATGCACTTTAAGCCTATGTAATCACCAGACTAAAAAAAAAACAAAACAAAAAACAAACAAACAAACAAAAAAACACCACCACAAAAACCAAACCAAAAAAAACCAAAACAAAGTAAAAAGATGACTATGACTATCATTGATGGCCTTGTGTGTCAACCTTATTTATTGTGCCTTGGGCCTAGAATGTCAATTAGTTGCATAGGCAGGAACATTCCAGTCTCTGGACTGAGGGCAACAGGCAGCAAACGATTTCCCAGATGCAACAAGAAAGAATTTTGTATCACATCTAGTCATACAGAATGCTTTTTCCAAAGGTATGAGACAGGTCACTTCTCCTTGCCAGGAAGCTCTCTCTGGCAGCCTCCGGCTTTTCCAGCTCTCCTTTAGCCAACAGTAAGGCCAAAATAAATTTGTCATCTTTACCTTCCAGCTTCTGCTTTCCAATTTTCCTAGACTTTTCATTAGTATATTGAAAATTCATTACTGCAGACAGCAGAACGGGAAATTATAACACCAGTGTCTTCTTCATCCAAAAATGTGTAGTCTCAATGTGCAACAGCAGGAGGTAGTGAACTTTGCTATCCTGCACTGGCACAACAGCTTGGTGTCTAACACTTAATTGGTCAACTTTCAAAGTTATTCTCAACCAAAAATTATAGAAAATGCACATACCCATAATAATCTTTTTCTTAAAGCGCAATATGAGAAGCATATAGAACTGTTCAGAGAAACTTAAAAGAATTTTCATGTTTGAAAAATGAATTAATTTGGAAACATTTCAATTCAATATTGAACAATATTAAAGCATGCTTCCATGAACAAAACCAAGACCTTTCTCCTCATTGAGGAGGAAAGAGGAAACACTCACAGGTAAGAAACAAACACCTCACACAACAAAAGCTGGTTTACTCCTGTGCTGTCAAACGAATTATAAAGGGGAGAGTTGTGATCTCATCTCAAACCTAGTGCAAACAAACCAGTTTCTCATAGCCAGCATGAGAAATTTAATATAACTCCTATTGAGCAAGGGGGCTCTCATGGTTGCAAGATATAAAGGTGTTTATTCCAGGAGGAAAGCAAGCATCGAGGGAGGCCTACAGGCCCTGATGCCTCCATCTGGATAACACAACTATTTTACCTCGAGAGCATTTGAATTATTTTTTTTTCCAGTTTTGAGAAGTTATTTATTTTGTCAATTGATATTGTTCTCAAAGTATGACTCATTTTCAAACTCTGGACTTTCTGACATCGTTAAGGTAATATTATTTCAAATCATTTAAAAAACGTAGAAGACAGACCACAGCTTCCTGTAAATAGTCTTAGCAGAATTAGGAGTATCATCCAGGATTATCACAACCAGATGAAAGACATACTAAATAGGTCAGTGCAGTGCATTGGGTCTCTCTGCTTTACTGTACTCCTTATTTTTCATTATGAAACTTATCTTTCAAATAGGTAACAGGAATATCCTTTCAAAGTTTTCCCATTTCTTTTTCACTAGGAAAGAATAAAAATCAAATTTTACTCTTTGGTGACAGGTATTCAGCAAACCACTGAAAAAAAAAACCAACTTAATAAAGTGTGAACAATTCACCTTTTATAATGAAACTTAGGTATTTTCAAGATCAAATTTCAGCTTCAAAGAAGGAAAATCATAACAGATGTTTTTAGCAGGGATTATGGCCCAGTAACATTTTTCCCCAGTAAAAAGCAATTACACTGTAACACAACGCCTACAAAATCATGTAGGTGGCGTGTTACTTAGCAAGTCTGAGAAAACTCACTACTAGAAAATGACACTCCTAGAGTTTGAACGTGAGATGATGTGCTCTTATTCCACTAAGGTTTCTCACTTGTTTTTTCAATCCGCATTCTTCTTCACTTGAGACATTTGAGGAAATTTTTTTTTAAAGAAAATTTATTTCAGGAAAATCAGATATAACTTTGGAGTGATATGACTCAGCTGCTACTCTTCCATGAAATACAAGTGAAAAATATTTAAATAAATAATAATGAGCACACATTGTCCAGCATCTTGTGTGATGGAAGAGGATTTTAGCCACTGATTTATGCATCCGCCCTTGAGAGCCCGTAGTAGGAGATTGTGTTAGTGAAGAACTTTAAAGGTCCTGGTAATTTTTTTGCTCTGACAGTTAATGAATGTTTATTATCAGGAGAGAATTTAGCAAGCCTCTTAACTTGCTGAATCATACATCTATGGAAGGTCAAGTGTTGTTTCTGGGCCCAGCAATCTCCAACTGGATCCGCAAGCTGCAGATGCTTCAGGAAATCAATATCCAACATCACTTAACCTTTACCAGTTCCTCACACTGCCTATTAGATTTACCTGAGTTAATTTTACATCTTAGATTTCCATTTAAATGGAAACAACGCATACTGTGAAAGTGGATTTTTTTTTAAAAAATAAAATCATATTGTAAACATTTGAGTGCAAAAACTGGAAATTCTGTTATAATAGAGATGTCTAAAATAAGAAAGCACAGTCCTAAACCGTAACTCGCAAGAAGCAACCACCACTGCTTTGGAGAAGTTGGAACTTCCCTCAGCATTGGAACACAAGCCCCAAGGAACTTGCGAAAATAATTTCTGTCTACTTGACTTGTCCAATGCCTTGCTCTCACTCAAACCATATAAACATTTTTATATTTGAAGTGTAATGGTTAATGAAACATGCTGCTATCATTAGCCTAAGAGAAGGAGACGAGCAGGGAACGCTAGCGACTCAAAAGTATATTTTACTGTATCTACTAGTTGCATTTTCTTCTGTTTCAAAGTCACTTATTTTTAAGTTTTAAGACAGAAAATCCCAAACATACAGCTCCATTCTTTGAAAATATATTTGCCCAAATCACAAAAAAAAATAAAAAAATCTTATTGTTGAAATTTCTTCTGAGTTTGGTTATTGAATAACTTTCTCTTGTTTCAAGATGGGAAAATCTAGCATTTTTGGAGACCAACTAGTGAAAAATTCTTCTGCACAAAGCACATCTCTTCCACCGCTAAGACACAAACATTCATAAAACCGGAAATATTATGTACAACTCCAATCAGGCTCAAGTTCTTTTTGTCTCCATCTTACAGTTTTCAGAGAAACTGGGTCAGACATTACAGTGCTGGGGTTTTTACACAGATTGCCTTATAACGCTTAGATCAGCCAAAAAAAAAAAAAAATTATTGTTTTTAAAGGAGGAAAAAGTCACAGTCATGCAATTTCTATAACCATATCCTAAACTTGCTGTATTTGATGACACTGTGGATGATGCTGTAGTAACTAAAAGACAGGCCAGATCCCACCAGCAGTAACTTCTGTGCAAGTGTCATGACTTCAGAGAGGTTGCATTGAGAACAAACATGTGAACTCACCAGCTTGCAAAAGTTAAACCTCATCCGCACTTTTATTCTAAAGGAATTGATAAAAACTATGAGGACAATGACTGTTTTTCAAATGTTTATTAGCGTTCTGCAAGAATATTTGGCAATTACAAGGTTGCTGAAGCATTCAGAATTGACATTGATACTTAAAATACAACAGGTTTTGATTACATGAAATTCAAACCTTACAAAGATCTTTATAAATATTCACATTTCTTTTTACATGAGGAGGTATGATATGAAAAACACGTATGTGCAAGAATGTCAGCATTTAGAGAGATGTCATTCATAAGGACTAGCGGCAAAAATTCACAATTCTGGGTATTCAACTACTTTTTTCCCCATATATATGACCTCCAATTATTAAAACTATCACAGGAAATATGTCAAAGGGTAGGTGGAGAAGTCAGTATTTGCAATTACAGGTAGGTTTGTTTCTTCGGAAGAAAGCAAACGCAAATCTGGTGAGGCTGGAAGAGAGATCTCATCAGATTTTCAGGGCTGGAGTCTTCCATGTTGGAGAATTGTTTCTTAATATTATGTTTCTATAATAAATACCCTGATGGTCTTTGAACATCAGCTGCTTCCTGTGCTTAAAATTCACAATCACCACCTACTTCTACAGTCCTCCTCTAAGTTCATCATCCTAATGAAATAAGCTTAGTAGACATCTGGCCTTGACCATCCTAATTGAAGCACAACCATTTGCCTGTATTACTTCAAAAATAGCATGTGAGATCACCTCCTCAAAATAAAGGTTTTGCTCTCTCACACTATTACCAGCACACTGAAATGAAGCGTCTGTTCAGCAGCCATTTCAAGGCTGAATCCGCTGGTTTTGAAGAGGAAACAAACCCCAAAATTCAAGCAGCACACAGTTTGCGAGCATGTGGCTTTGCAAAAAGGTAAAATAGAAGTTTCTAGGTTTTCCCCTCTCCCAAAGTCATTGTATTTGCCCCCATAGTGTTACATCACCTTCATTACCACCATTTGTCTGTTTTCAGTGGAGAAAGTCTTGACTCACCAAGCAGACTTCACTGCTTTTTAAGCTACACCTACACACTGCAGTATTTACATGTTCTGCAATGGGCTGTAAGAGATTACTCAGACTAAGGTTCTGATCTGATCACACTGTAGCTTTCTCCCACCTTCATGACCATGTTTCCTCTCCTTGGAAACCAGGATTCAGCTTGAAAGGAGAAGAAAAAGAAAAGAAAAAGAACAGTATGTGCCCGGGGCTCACTTCAGTATTGTATCAGGACATTGACAGGCTGTGAGGTAGGACTGGAAAATGTTCCCAAGTTTCAAAATTCAAATATAGACAAAATAGGAAAACAGTCTAAAAGCACAGGCCACCTTCATCCCACTTAAATACTTCACCATTAAACACAACTGCCTCCAATTCCTTCTGTAGTCAACAGACATAAAGGGACATGTCCAAAGAGCAGCTCCAAGCTTAGGTCCCACACTCCTATTTTACCAGCTCAGTGAGGTGGGATTTCGCTTGACCATGGAATTTCTTTTGTAGCTCTCTGCATGCCCCTCAATATCCACCATAATTGGTGGGAATGTGTGTTTATGTGTGTGTGTGTTTGACTTTGCTGTTTGAATTTTTTTTTTCTTCAGGGTTTTTTGGTGGGATTTTGTTTCGTGGGGCTTTTTTAATAAACCAGTAAGCTCAAGAGTAAGAATGTCAAACATATCACCCATTCACGTAAATAAAAAGACAAAGCTATGAACACAATGGAGTATTTTAGAGATGTGACAAAAGTCACAGCCTTGGTCACAAAAACTGACATCAGACATAACAAAGTATTTAATTTCAGCTACTCATACTGTTTAAAGTGTTACTCCCCAGAATTTTGCCAACAACGTGGAGTAATAGTGCAAGTATAAATATCCAAGTGACTTTTAAATATATTAAAATATTAATTGTCAGAAGAAAAACAAAAAATACAATGGAATGATTTAATATCAATTCTTCTGTAAAAAGTATCACAAAGGTATTTTTTGAAGTCCGTGTCTGAAAAGTGCTTATGTAATTTATTTTTATTTGTAAGTAAGAGCCTTTAAAAACACCTCTCAGCAGCACTACTTAACATACCTTCCTCTGAAAATGATTCATGAGATCAGGAGAGTAACATATTTTTACCCAACAAAAAGAGTATATATTGTGGAGTAGTCTTACCACTAACAGATATAAATGAATAATTATTTGTTATTTGATAGAGCAAGGGCAGTTCGGGGCACCCCAACCT
Organism: Baryphthengus martii; assembly: GCA_013396935.1. Lineage (NCBI taxonomy): Eukaryota > Metazoa > Chordata > Aves > Coraciiformes > Momotidae > Baryphthengus > Baryphthengus martii. The sequence goes on from VWZK01009733.1 coordinate 115,422, forward strand.
TAAGCTATGCAACACAGTACCTCATTGCAAAGACATTTCAAAGGCAAAAAATGGTTTTATCTCAAGCTTAAATATCATCTACATATCCTAACTTCAACACACTTCACTGGAGCAAATTCCCCTATCTACAGGAAATCAGCCAAAGCTCAATGACTAGACAAGGGGAGTGAAGCAGTGTTATTGAGAGCCTTAAAACGCTTCTGAAATTCCTCATCTATTATATAATCACAAAGCCCTTTGAAAATATTTAGGAAAAAAATATTTGTATCTCTAAAAATTGATAGGTGTTGTTATGGACTACTCAGGAGAGAAGAGAGCAAATATTCTTCGCTCCCCTTCCTTTCTGTAACAGCAGCCCATGGGGCAGTCTTCATGTTTGTAGTCCTTTCTGGGAGAGCCAACATAGCCCAGATTCTCACATCCAGATCAGCTTGGTTTTACAGAAAGACTCCTTTTCCACACCTAAGAGAGAAGGAGTGAAATACCTTCCTTTTCTCAAATGAAGCAAAGCAAAATGGCTATTTCTGCTACCCTTCCACATAATCTTCCTCATCTGTACAGCTGAGCATAGATTTGAAACCTAGATCACATAGATCACATACCTTTGGCTTTTTTATCAGGCACTTTGACAGTCAGGACAATACAAGCCTGTAAATATATTCATATCGACACATACACAACTTCATCCTTGCCATCTTTTAATTCTTAATTAGTTGTAAATTCTTCATAAAATTTTTTTTTTTATTATTTTTTTTTTGCCTTTACAAGATTTGCAGTAACAGTACTATGACATTTATCAAAGTCTCAAATGATGCCTGAATTTAAATACCTTGTTACAGCAGCGATCTGTTCAGCCCCCAGTGTGGGAGAGTGCCTACACCACCTGATGATTATGTGTACTGATAGAGCATCTTCTCACACCTGCTGCTGAAGCCAAGTACCAGTAAGCAGACAAGTACAAGCCAAAACCTATTTAGAAACTCCCTCCTCCTGAAAGCACACTCAAATGGTCACATAAGGAACAAAAGAAATTCAGATTAGGTGGACTAGATTCTTGTCCAGATTTCTAAAGTGAACTCTGTGTACTTATACCTTTAAAGTTTTTAAACCTTTTTATTTGAGAGACAACCATGTTGATTTTCACAGCTTTATTTCTCACATGAAGACTCTTACATCACATGGCTTTTTACTTTCTCTTTAGAAAAAAAAATAATCTAGGTGAATAAAAAGAATTACGGCCAACTAATTTTCCTATTCTTCCTACAAACGCCTATTGACTCTATGCAGTGACCACGCTATAAGGAATTTTCAGTTATGCAATGAAATTAACTCCAACATGGGGAAAAAGTCATCAAGAAAACAACATTATTTTAACAACTCTCTCCTTCCCACTAAAGACATCATGTCTTCTAGAAGTGTTTGTAAATTGCTTTATCATGAGTACCATGTCAGCAAGTAACACTGGGGTGCATGAGGTCTTAGTCGTCTAGGGCTGGGTAGTCACACAAAGTCACATGCTTTCAGAGTATGCTACTTTAGGAAGAGATTTAATTGACCAATGAACACATTCCTCATACTTCAAAAGGTTAACCTAACCCACAAAATACAGTGGGGGTATAAAAGAAATGATTCTGCATTTTTAAAACAGGCACTGCCTTTGATCTTATCTGCTACAATTCAGTTACTCCACATCAGGTCAGGAGAGCATGTTTTATGCTCCTGGGAAGAGAGGAACAAGGAACGCCATCTGATCTCAGCATTTCAACTAGGAGGGATTCTCTGAAACTTGGTTCCCACAAGCATTTCATGCTATTTCAGGTTACAGAAAACTACCGAAGAAAAAAAAAAAAGTAAATGTTGATTAAAAACATATATAAAAGAAAATAATGTACAAGTTTAAGGTATGTATTATTTAATAATATGGTTAAGTTCTTCCTAGCCCGCCTTATTTCCAGTACGGTTTAAAACGGTTCTATTATTTTACTGCTCCTGCTACATACAGCTCTGTAAGCACAATAAATGCTCCATATCAAGCTTTTCAGCATAGCAAGATATTCTGAGCTCAGATCTATGCATTCAGGACAGCTTTCAGATCTTTTTCTGCTCTTTTGGTCTTTTAAATGCATTCTATTTTGCTGAAAAAGCAATACTTTTTATCTACTGTTTGTTTACATTTTCATTTCCTGTCGATTTTGCTACATCTTTACATGACTCAATCAGTGTTGGCAATTCCATCTCATTACGAGGTTCAGTTGTCCTGAAGAAAATTAGTATAAAATCTTTCCCAAAGTCAGTCAACCAACCAGCAGCATCTAGAGCTGGAGAATCAGATGTTTCTGCACACAACCCGAATTCAACTTCATCAACCCAAAATCTGAGCACCATTCTATTACCTGTTTTTGAAGTACTGATACACAATATGCTCTTTGGCCATCTTTCTTTTCCCCTTGCCTCTACCACAGAGTTAACTGAAGCTGAAATTAGTGTTCATTCTAATTGACATCATACGCGTTAAAAATCTATTCTTCTAGGGGGCTGACGCTTACTATTCAACTTGTCTAATCTGTCAGAGGGTACAATGCAAACCAATGCAACTCATTAGTCGCTAACTCATCATCTTCATATCACAGTGAAAACAATGACTGAGCAGTAATTCAATTTCACTCTGCATCTCATCTATTCCTATTTACAGTGGCTGTTCTCCCTTGAGCCAGGCTAACTTGCCAAAACGTAATGTGAGCAATTTAAGTTTCCAGGAAAGATATAACTTGGGACCAACGTATAACCTGACTAAGGCAAATTAAATGTGGTTAAATGACTGGGCCAGAACCTAAAATTAGGTATCCAGAGCAAAGTTAACATAAAGAAAAACTGTATATCCTATAGTTGAATTAGACAAGCATGTTATAACACACTATACCACACACCAGTTGAAAAGCAATGGCACCAAACAGGTAAAACTAATAACTGGAAAATATGCATAATATAGTTACTATGCACATCTGAAAGGAGAAAGAGAAATGTCAGCAATCACACCAAACACATACATCTCATAAACCAAGCTACACTAAGCACATATAACACCAAACCACTACCATGGCATAGGGAGCAAACTCTTGTTTTAACATATAAGAAATACTTTAAATAAATGAATCCACCCAACCATGAGAAGATCCCTCCTATATCCTTTTTCAGCTATATGTAGTGACAACACATTTGTAACATACGCACTCCTCTGGCCACCTTTCTGTAAGAGTGGGTCAGTCATAACACAGAGCATTTATCCATCCTACTGCATTACACCATCAAGCGGAAAGAAATAAAAGTGTGATGTTTGTTCAGTTGTTCTCACCGGACCCAATGCACCTGTACATGGACAGCGAGATAGCACACTGACTCCCTAAAGATACCAACCATTGCAGATGGACCATGAAGCACTGACTCGCACCATTTCTGCAGCTTAGCACAGCTATTATTCCAGATCTCACGAAAAATAAACTCATCCAAAACTCTCAGCTCATACTGCCCGCCATGCAGTTGAAAACAATTTATGTGGCACTTGACCACATCATAAAATCATATTAAAAGTTGGAGCATCCTACCAGGAGGTGGTTATCACAGCCCTGCAGAAAGCAACAGTAGTTGCATTTTAGGGGTGCCCATGCTCCCTACTATTCACTGGAATCTGAAGCACACTCCCACATCACTTTGGAGAGGTCACAGTCCCTCAGGCTTAGTGGCTGAAAACATCTATGGGCTACCACAGGATTTCCAACAGGCTATCAAAACTTTGCTGATGATGGACAGTCATCTTCATGTATCATTTTGTGTCTCTGTGTAACAGTGACTGGCAATTCCTGAGTATCAGTGACAGGCTGGCTGATTATATTTTTGTGGCAGTTTCCAAATATTATTACTCTTTTTTTCCAACCTGCAAATGTCATTTTGAGATTTTTAATTTATTTTTTGTTTCTGCTCTGAAGAAAGGCAAAAATCTTTTTTTGCATAAACTTATCAATTGAATATTTGAATATATAAGGTCACTCTATTTCAAAAATCACAGTTTAAAGTTGCACATCTGTGGCACGTGCTTGTATATACACAAGCACACAAATGAGTGCTCTCTGAAGGACTTCTGAAATAAGCCTTAAATCACAGTTATTCTGCTTTAAGGATAGAAGCTGTTTTTAGAAAACAAAAAAATTAAAATCCATTTTCCTCAATTTTGAGAAAACAAATTAACTTCTTCCATACAAAAAAGGCTTCAAAATCCTCTTCTGTACAAATCACTGATATTTTTAGAGGTAATAAGCCTTACCTAAGGGAAACAATGTTTTTTACATTTCAGAAACAAAATGAGGAATACAAAACTCCAACACAACCAAGCAAAATTACTTTTGCATTTTTCAGTCAACTCTGCCAAAGTCTGCATGACAGACCATAGCAACATACACCTGGTAACCATTTCACATTCTCCAAAATTTTTACATTACAGTTCTGTAAGCACTGCTCACATAATCATATGTGAGGCCTCAATTTTTAATTTTATTGCCAATTGTTAATGATTGCCTCTTCTCCTCTAAACTAGAAGGCACATTTTCACTGCACTTAAGCTTACTCCAGTGTGGACTTGACATTTCAATGTAACTTTTCTATTATTAAAAATATCAAAATCTTACTAAAATATATACAGGTATTAATGCATATTCCTTGCCTTTCAAACCTAAGAAGAAAGCAAGCACCTTTCTCTGGTGTAATCTACATTTCATGATTTTATGATAGTTTCTCAACCAAGTATCCAACTTCTCAATGCTCACACATAACTTTATTGACCATTTAATCATCGCTTGAGTAACAGCAAGAAACCTTAAATTTACTTTTTTTTTTTTTATTTAAACCCTTCGCAAAATGTCATTTCTCTGAATTTATCCTATGCACTGGAATACTCCTTTATAAAACAGACATTTTAAACACAAACTGAATTCATAACTGCAAAAAAGCAACTGAAAAATATGTCAGAAAAAGCATCAGAAGCTTCCTATTCAAGCAGATGGAATACTCTATCAAACAAATAAAAACAGTAACAAATTGAATAACAGTTTCAATAGCTTCAATTTTTTCCCCATAGCTTAGTATGCAAAACAAAACTTTTTCGCTCTAAATCTGCACATACAGTTTTCCAATCTTAACATCATGAATTCTCCTGAAAATAAGACATCAGAATTTAGGTTGCTTAATTAATGTGAGTAGAAGCGAATTACGACTCTTACTAAAGCCTCACAATTCTAAAAAACTAAACTTGTAAAAAGCTTTTTAGGACAGTTTTCAGACTACATCTATCTCAGCAAATAACACACCACCGTGGTGTTCCTGGGCACTGGAATTAAATCCCCCAAGTCTAGTAAGCTTTTGATAGAGCCACCCCCAGCTTGCTTTCAGCCTCTGTCAGCTGTCCACCTCCAAGGCAATTCTCAGGTACAGTTCAGGGTGAGCATGGGTTATGCACCATTCCCAACAGAGCCTTCCTGGAGCCAAATCTGGAGAGGAAGAGAGTTTCAGAGTCCTAAAGCAGGCTCTTCCACAGCAGCATCACGGAACAGTCCTCATCACGTTAATTTACAAGTACTCATGTAACCACAAGATAAGCAACTTTTGCCTCAACTTTCTAATTCAGGTTTCAAAGTACCACAAAGACTGCCCTGAATTCCTTACCTCCAATCCTTGCAAACATCAATCATGTTTTCTGCTGCATTTTGGAAAAGGAAATGCCTTCCCAAGACACGAGGGGTACTGTGAGGTCAGGCAATGAAGGAACACAGAGCGTATCAGATTTATCACGGTTACTCTGCGGCAAATGTCAGTTGTGCCTAGAAGCACAGCGCTCATTCAAAGAAGAGTTACATTCCATTTCACCACTGAGCACGAGCAGACAGACAAGGCAACTAATTAAGATCAGCTCATGTGCTGCAAGCTCTCATTTTATCTTAGTCTGGAGCATCTCATCCGTTTTGCAACACCAGGCAGCAATTACACTTTCCTGTAGGTGAAGACGAGAGGTGCATAAACACATGGTGCTTGTGAGGCTTGTGAGGCTGGGTAGTTATGAGCAGCAATATGCAAAAAATGTGCAAAGCTGGTCATACTCGCTTGCAAGGCAGTCAGGATCACTTCCACTGCACATGACTGGCCAACACCATTCTCTTCAAGACAGACATAGAAGAGCTGCCTCGGTCAAGCAGCAGCTGAAATGCTGCTCTCCTGAACCAAACTTCCATCTCAGCAGCTAAGTCCAAAGCACACTGCTTGTACTGCTCATCTGTTTACACAACACTGCTGCTGTACTTGCTCATCTACCCCTGAAGTGGGTAGAGGATTCAGCAACTGGTCTCCTGGAGTAAGCCCTGGTGTTTAGCTGGAGGGAAAGGTTACCAGACAGCTGGTATCTTGGCAAGATTAGCTAAGTTATGTACTTCAGTATCATCTGTGAAGACACAGCTGTGCTTAAATTCCACATACCACAACAAACAGAAGAGGCAACAGCCAGTAAAAGAAAACAAAATCTTGGCAACATTAAACTTGTTTCTATTTATTCTATACTAAATCTGGTTCTAAAAACAAGGGAAGTTTTCGATGAAAATCCATCATTCCGAAAGAAACCATGGGGGAATTTTGCTGTCCTGGTGAAATGCTGTTGCTTGGAGATTCAGGTAGAAATTTATTGCTGAAATGACAGCTACCAAAAATAGTTCAAGTGATATTTGACTCAGCATAAGGTCACGAAGGTAACATTCAGGCACACGAGGGGAGATTCATAAATTTCAAAATCACTGGTCCCAAGACAACCTTGCACCAATAGACTTTTTGATGGTTAAGAGAAGCAATAGTATCCTGAGACAACGACAAGATGCAGAAAATTTGTACTACTGGATGGCAAGCTGAAATGTAATTGATAAAAAGACAGATAATTTGCTTCAAACGACAGAGTCAAGGACCGTCCGTAACAAAGTCTACAGGAAATTGTGCAGGACCTCACAAGAATCTCTTCCATACTTCAACTGTACTTCTCTAGTATGCTACAAAAAAATCTCAACTAGCAGATAACCCCCTCCTATAAACTAAAACATCCTGGGCCTGTATGCAGCAGTTCTTATTCGGAGTACTTAACCAGCCAACAACTACATCAACTGCTGCAGCAGCTGGAGACAGAAGGAGAACGAATGCATCTTCTATCTACCTGAACAACTCAAACTATCAGCTTTTCCGTCCTAAGTGACAGGACACTGCAAAGCAGTCTCTGTCCCATCATTTAAGGAACATTTAACAATATTGGAAATAACCATTCTATGGAGAGGGGGAAAAAAAAACCAAACAAGAAAAAGACGTTATATAGGGCAGGGAGAGAATGAGCGATTTTGGTGTGCACAACTAGATTCAGTAGCAAGGTGTTTATTAGCTCGTGCTGAAGGGAAGCTGAAGATGGCAATGCTGGAAACTGGTCAGCCTTGGAAGTTCTCTTAAGGCCCCTGGGCACATCCCAAATCACCTGGGGGATCTGAATTGTTGACTGAATTTGGCTACTGCCCACAGCCTGCCCCACGTGGAAACTGCGGAGCTGGACCCTGTGGGCAAGGTCTCTCCTAGCCCAGTGCCAGTTCCTCACAGACTAGCCAGCAACAAGTTCCTCAGAGTTTCGATCCTCTTATCCAGATGACAGATTAGAAGGTATTACAGAGAAGAGGAACCGTAGGTATGTTCTGAAGCCTCATTGTTGTTTTCATAAAAACTGCTCCAGCTACCTGCCACAGAACAATTCCGCTGGAACCACAGATTGCTGTAGGGATTCTCAGTTCTCAGAGTGAAGGATATTCTCAGTGTTTTCAATGAAGATATCTGCATCCTCAAATGGCAGCATCATAACCTCTCTTGGTATTATTGATGTTGACAGCTCTACATTTTATATGGGTTGTACATATTGAAGACATCAGTGGAATTTCTTTGTCTCTGGTTCTTTGAGGAAGTGTTACTATATACAGTACAGTTCAGCTCAGTTTTTCATCCTATTCTTGGATTTTTGCATGAATATAAAAATTGGTGAACAAAAAGCAATGACAGACCTAGAAGCAAAGGATCAGAATTTATACTTTCCTGTGCACCAATCTATGACTTGCTTTCCTTTCAGTCTTCTTGTTCGTAAGTGTTCACACAGTAACTCAGTTTTAAGAAAAAAAAAATATTATAGTCCTACTCAAACACCTAAAAACTTGTGGCATTCCAAGTTGCAGATAATCAAAACTCTTCAAGCTCAGAGAGGCCTAAAATCACATCCAATTCTCAGGCAAATATTAAAATCACTGTTATTCTTATGCAAACATACAGAGAAGCAGCATTCAGATTTGGACTAGGTTCTACTGATTAGTAAACAAAATAAAACATTCAGGCAGTCTGCTCTGTGATCCTCAGCATAAAATGAACCCTAAGCAGAAGACAGAGTATAACCCCTGAGACCACAGTATTTCTGAGAAGAGACAGATACCCGAGGGCCTTTCAAGCCAAACACTGACGCTCCCTGCAAATTTAGATGCCTAAAAGAATTTGCAAGTGGTGGAAAGCAGCTAACCCAGACTGCTGTACAGAACATCTCAGTTAAGGCATGAGTTAGGACTAGATTTTGCCTTTTGTCTTGTTACATACACCCTTGCAGCTAAACATCACTGAGTCTGCATTAAGGCTTTAGTATCTCTCAGCTTTCATTTCTTGGCTGCACTGGACAAAGGAGTTTCCTGTACACTGGGTGGTCTGAGGGCTGGGTATCAAATCAGCATAACAACGCACTGCAGAGCATTTCTTCCAAGGATCATAGTATTTTCCAAACATTAACTAATTATTTTGTCAACTAGGGATACACATGCATCAAGCGTAAGGCTCTCCTAGCTCCTAGGAGAGCTCTCTTCCCAGCTCCTTGGTGTCTGTTAAACTTACTTCTCAGTACTCCAAGTTGTGCAATTAACTTGTCCTACAGCTCTTCCTTCTCCATCACCTGGTGGCTTAGACTGAAGGCTGAAGTCCTGCTCATAATAACAAAAGTTCCACTGACCAAACACAGTAACTGCTGATTACTGGGCCCATCTGTACTGAAATCAGCCAGCAGCTCACTAGGGTCAGGATGCTGGGGCAAATGGTATGGCTCCCCATCGAGCTTGTCCCACCACTCCAACCAGAGGGCACTGGGGGAGTCTCTATCGCCCAGGTCAGTATGTGCGCCCATGGGTGGGCCTGGTCCACTGGGGCTCACGGCCAGGCAGAGCAGAGCTGTGGGGAGCTGGAGACTGGCCCTGATGGGGCAACACTGGGGCAGGGGTGGATAGCCCTAGTGGGCTTGAAATGGGGTCCTGGGCCATGGCAAGGATAGGAAAGGCCTGGGCAGGTGGGCTGGGACAGTCAGGCTGCCCTCAGCACTACTGCCCTCAGGGTCTGGACAAAAACAACGATAACAGCAACTGTGATACCAATTCAAACACAAAAATAGCTTTACCCTGAAGTCAAAATTGAAAATGGCACAACAGCCGAGATAAAAAGCTCTGCTTGCAGATAAAACTGTTGTCATACTAAAAATATCAGCAGTAACTGGCACTCAAAAATTCCTGTTTACCACCTTCGCAGGAAGAGGCAGTTAGACCATGAAGGATGTCAGTCTTCACAAAGCATCCAACAGTATCCATGAAAAAATGTTCAGCATCGGGAAGACGAAACAGGAGAAGACGGAAATAGAAACATGTAGTTACTGAATTTAATAAAAATGCTGTTAGTGTGTTCCAAATCAGAAAAAAAAAATATTGCTTATTTTAAAAGGTTAGATCTTGAAATCTCCATTCAGCCTTTACTTTGCTTAATTGCCTCACAATATATTTTAACAGACACTTAAGTGCATAAGTACCAAACATATTATACGTATTTTGGACAAGACTGAGGATTACTTGTTTGTAGCAATGAGAAAGGCAATCCTGATGATATCTTGTTCAAGTTTTAGAAAAATTTTAGAAGATCAATGAGGCCACCAAACAGCTGAAAATCTTATTGCAGTTAAGATTTCATAAGTCAAAAGTGATGCTGGATTTCAAAGAGGTAAATAGTAGTTCCCTTAAATTACTTCTATTAAAAATAACCAAGATTTGTAAGTATAAAAAAAAAAGAGAAAAGCGTAACAGGTAAGTCACATAGAAGGAGAAACTAAAACTAAAGCAACAATACTCAAATATATATCACTGCAGGAGAAAACATTAGTCAGTAGTGAAATTTTTTGCTTTACAATACACACAGCCCTCTTTTTTCTAAAACTTTTCCATCTTATAGAAGTACCACAGATACTGTTAGATGATGGAAGCATGTTATAAAGTCATTTTTTAAAAGGGAAAAAAAAAAGAAAAAGAAAGAGGAAATAAAAGGAGAGAAAAAAATAAAACAGCACAATGTTGATCCCTTTTCACACAAAGATTACAGAGTATAGTTTACATTTACTTTGGTATCAGCAGGCTAGTAATCTAAATGCCCAACACCAACAAGTGAACAGGCACATGGTATAGCAGTTTGCTACGCCAAAAATGTTTCCTTAGCGAGACAGGAGCCCCACGCAAGCAATGGTCAGGAAACCAGATAACAAAAAAAAACAGACACAGTACCTATGAAAAAAAAAAATAAAAAATTTTGGTACAAATCAGACAATAATGCACATGTTCATGGATGATCAGAATCAGGGAGGAAGTGAGACAAGGCAAGTGAGAAGCAAGTCACAGCTATGCCTATGTATCTGAATAAACTCTTTACCAAGCAAAGAGCGAGTTCTTAAAACAATTTGTTGTTCCTTTCCCCACAGACTCCTTTACAGAAAAATTGCCACGTTCCAACACATGAAGGAGTCTCCAAGAAGAAATAATGTAACTGCACAGGAAATCTAAACGCATCCGTCTACAAGCAGTTTACATAGCCAACTACCACCATCTTACTACAAATTCAGAAAGAACTTAAGATACAGACAAAAAAGCTGCTTACAAAATCTTACACTAAAATACATCACTATTTTCCAGATTATTTGCAAGAATTAAATGAAGAAGCTTGAGAAACTACTGATGTAGTGCTTATTAGTTCCACAGGGAATAACTAGAAAGCACAAATTCAAGCAAACAAAACAAACTCCTAAAATACTGAGCAAGATACCAAGAATATAATGTCCATTTCTTATTATTTCTGCAATGATAAATCAAATTCTTCCATAATTGTTTGGACTCCTGAGAGTAAAAAAAAAAAAAGAAAGAAAAAGTATGTGTGTATATATATATATATAGGTAAGTAGAGGGAAATTTGACGTGATTTCTGAAAGCTGACTAAAACCAACTAGGATATAGAGTGTAATACTTTTGCAATCTGAAAAATTACTTGCAGAATAATAAAGTCTTGCATTGTATTTACCTTCTAAAGACAGAAGAATGGTGTGGTTTTTCAGAAACGCTGAATTCATTCTGCATTTATTAAGGATTTGGAGAAGGCAGTAAACAAAAGCATGGGATCTTTTCTGATTATGCATGTTTTCAGATTGGGAAAACTTCAAAATTTTAAGACTCAAAACCCAACTTATTGAAACTGGAAAGATTATTAGATAATGACAGGACACGAAATACAACTTAAACAAAAAGTTAAAAAGCATTGAGAATAAAAATCAGAAGCTAAGCATCTCTGAACTACCAAGACCATCAGTAGAAAACTGCCTGCTAACTGCAAAAAGATCAATACATCTTATACTTGGTATTCTAGAAATACCTAAAAGAAAAAAAAAACAAACAACAAAACACACCACCAAAAAAACCAATCAAAACGTAAACCTAAAGGGAATTCTTAAATGCGTATCAAAGACATACAACATAAAACAGCAATGCAACAAAGGTACCGCACACAACCACACTGTCTCATATCATAAAGTACATCAGTAGTAGGAGCACTGGAGTGCATGTACAGCCATTAAACGCTTTAGTACTATGGCAAGGAGAGAAATTAGAAGTGTCAAGAGATTCTAGAAGCAGAGAACTTTAATCATTAAATACAAAACTAAAAGCATTTTAAATTAAATTGAAAAAAAAAAATAATAAAAAAATTATCAAACATGTTAATTAGACTCCCTTTCGCTAATTTGCCAGCCTGACAAAATCAAATTACAAGCAGGCTCCATTATCTCACATACTATCTAAGCCATTTGTCAACAGTAACTGCTGGTCACTGAGGTAACTACTATTTCACAGAATCACAGAATCATTTTGGTTGGAAAAGACCTTTAAGATCATTGAGTCGAACCATCAACCCAGCACTGCCAGGTCACCATTAAACCACGTCCCTAAGCACCACACCTACACAGCTTTAAAATATGTATCTCCAAGGAGGGGGACTACACCAGTTCCCTGGGCAGCATGCTGCAGTGCTTTACAGCTCTTTTGATGAAGAAATTTTTCCTAATACCCAACATAAACCTCCCCTAGCACAACTTCAGGCCATTTTCTCTTGTCCTATTGCTTGTCACTCGGGAGAAGAGACTGAACCCAACCTCACTACAACCTCCTTTCAGGGA
>VWZK01009734.1:9945-24330 GCA_013396935.1 Baryphthengus martii
AGAAAATATAAGTAAAATAAATAAACTGCCAGAACTGACTTTCTTCCTTTCATGGTTTGTGTTAATTTATGAAAACATGATGTAATTAATGGAAATGTGGCTGGGACATGACACTCTACTACTCTGATGGTCACAGGTAGTCTGTGATACAACGTACCTATGAAAATATCACATAGTTTAAGAAGAATGAGGAATAATTTGAATATCAGAACTCATGAATTCCAGCTGCCAAAGCTTTTGTCTTCTACACGTTGGATTAAATAAAACTGAATACTGATTGCATACCTTTCTAGACACCAGAGAATCCACACAATCCCCTTGACTGAGAAAATGCAAGTCTGAATCTTAAATTTGACAAATTCTTTCTCTTTGGGGGAGTATTAATTCACCACTCAGCCACTTCTTTTCTAGAATTATGTAAGGACTGGGTAGCTCTGACAGCATCACTCCTCTGTCAGATTTGCAGCTGATGAATGGAACCAGCAGTTATTAAGCGGGACTGACAGACAAAACGATCATCTCAGCCTCATTTCCTGAAGAAATCAGGGTAAAAATTGTCCAGTAATTATTACTAATTGGACAGGATGCATCTCCAGCATTTGATGAGGAATATTCCAGTTGATATTTAAATACACATTTTATTTTTTTTTATTTCTTTCAACACCAAATTGATCCTTTGTCCCTACCTAACATCTTCCCAGTGGTTCTTCCAAAGACCTTTCTCCCTAGAGTAGACATCTAGGGCATTTCTCTTGAGCACTAGACATCTTGTTATAAACAAGAAAATCTTAGATTACATGAGGATAACTCATGGAGAAGTTGGATATCTATCAGTACTACTTCCTCAGATAGTCAAAATAATCAGGTAACTAGGTTCCAGTTCAATTTGTGGACCATAAAACCACCAGAAATTGGGAGTGGAATTGTCTTTATCTTTCCTTGAATATGATGAAACAAACCACTCAAAGGTTTTGAGTGTCTCATGCTATGTTTTACTAAATCATGAAAAAGAACATAGTTTTCAGATAGAAGCAAGTCCAATTTACTGGGATGGAAAGCAGCAGGCACACCTCTGCTTTTAGGAAACTCGATGAATACATATAGTACTGTACCCAAATGAAGGCATCATCACTCTTCAGAGCACAATCCAAGCGCATTTAGATGCCCAGTTCCCACTGACAGTCAATCCTGGTCACCAGTGACTGCCAATCACAGATTGCAGGATCAGTTATAAACTTTCTGTGTACATTCGTGTATTTAAGTGTGCTCGAGTTATTATTTATAAGATGAAATCCTATTTATGAGGTGAAATTCAGCTAATAGCAGCTCCATGTTTCCATACATTGCCACTGATTCACAGAGTAGGAAAAGAAACAAACAAGCAAGGTTTTGCAATTACGAGATGCAAAATACATATCCACCACTTGTCTGGATGGTCACTCTTAAAGAATTGCAATCAATGACTTGATGTCTGAGTGGAGGCCGGTGACGAGTCATGTTCCTCAGGGATCAACACTGGTCCTGGTGTTGTTTAACATCTTTGTCAGTGACATGGACAGTGGGATCGAGTGCACCCTCAGCAAGTTTGTAGGTGATACCAAGCTGTGTGGTGTGGTCAACGAGCTGGAGAGAACAGATGCCCTCCAGAGGAACTTTGGCAGGCTGGAAAGGTAGGCCCATGCCAATCTCACAAAGTTCAACAAGGCCGCGTGCAAGGTCCTGCACCTGGGTTGAGGCACTCACCAGCACAAATACAGGCTGGGCAGAGCATGGATTTGAGAATAGTCCTGAGAAGAAAGACTTGGGGAAGCTAGTTGATGAAAAGCTCAACATAAGCCAGCAATGTGGAGCGCAGCCCAGTAAAACCCCAACCATATCCCTATCTGTACCAAAAGTAGTGTGGCCTTCAGGTCAACTGAAGGTGATTCTACCCCTTCGCTCCACGTGGTCTCGTGAGACCCTACCTGGAGTACTATGTCCAGCTTTTGGGGTCCACAATGCAGGATGTACATGGTCCTGCTGGAAAAGTTCCAAAGAAAGGCCACAAAGATGATCAGAGGGCTGAAACTCCTCTACTGTGAGGTCAGGCTGAGAGAGTTGAGTTTGTTCATCCTGGAGAAAAGAAGACTCTGGGAAGACCTTATTGTGGCCTTCCAGGATGTGAAGAGAATCTACAAGAAAGAAAGCTGGGGAGGTACTTCTTATAAGGACTTGTAGTGACAGGACAAGGGATAATGGCTTCAAACTGGAAGAGAAGAGATTTACATTAGATGTAGGAAAGAAGTTTTTCACTCTGAAGATGGTGAGACGCTGGAACAGGTTGCCCAGGAAGTTGTGGATGCCCCATCCCTTGATGTCCAAGGAGCTTTGAGTAACCTGGTCTAGTGTTAGATGTCCATGCTCATGACAGAGGACGTGGAACTAGATGATCTTTAAGGTCCCTTCCAGGATAAACCACTCTATGATTCTATGATAACTTCAGGAAAGGCTCTTTTTAAAATATTTGGAGATCATCATACATCTAACGACAGGGAGGAGCAGGAAAGAGGGATGGTTATTCTGTTAACACGGGTGGGAAGGAAGCACTGCTGTATGTGTGCATCTCAACTCCTGTCAAAGGGGATTCAGCACTGCTCTGTGGGATAAACTGTGATGTTTGCATTAGGCCACAGTTTAACAGCTGCTAACACAGAAAGATGTCGTGCTACAAAGAGAATGACATCACAGAGTGGCTTGATTGCATTACAAATGACCTCAATAAGACCCTGAAGGTCGTTTTCTGACATTCTTTTAAATAAATTTAAAGAACTCTGAAGACTAAAGCATTATTTCCTTAGAGGAAAGTGAGGGAAAACAGAGGGGTTAAAGTTATTTACTGGTAAAAGAGAGAGGAGAGGGACCAGAGTAGTCTTTTCAAAAGGGACTGCTTGAGGGCTGCAACTCTTGACCTCAGCCAAACCAAAGTGACCAGGGCTGCAAGAACTATGTAGGAGAGAAATTTAATTAAAAAAAAAGAGAAAATAAAAGGTACATTTTTCGTTCTTGCAGAGGAGAGTATATGGCATGGATTTAATGTGGTAAAAGAGCAAGGTATTAGAGAGAAATTGCTTTTTGTGAGTGCTCGTTTCAGTTTTCGGTTGGTTATGAGGCTAATGTTTCTAGACAAGGATTCCTGGCTATCACAAAACTATACTTAATCTTACACTGTTGACTTCAGCCTGGCTCAAAGCAACAAAAAGTGCTGAATATAGAAAAGAAATACACATTTTATGTGTAATTTTATCATCTCTGTATTTCTTTATTTCTGAAAAGATAGAGTCCAACAAGTAACCTATTATTTTCTTCAAGAGTCTTGGCTTGTGACATTTTCACATAACTCAAAATTTTCAACATCTGTCTCTAATTAAGAAGCATTTTTCTGCTAGAAACAACGATTACAGTGTCTGAAAGTGCTGTTACATAGATATGATTCATATCTCCCTCCTAAGAAACTTGTCTTACGTCCTTAAATTTGAGATTTGTAAATCCTTTAGCTAAACATTTATATCTGCTACTTAGGCCTTGATTGTGCAGGTGCTTAAACTTGCAATGTTATGCTGAGGTTGATTTGTAAACGCATAACAGACGTGTAAGTGTTTTGCAAGTCTGGGAACCTTTCTGTCAAGGTTTCTTTCCAGTTTCAGGTAATGTATTGAATTCTGTCTCCTGTGCAATACATTTTACGGTAAAAAATGCCCCATGTGAAATATTAACTTCCTTCACTGACTGCCAACCCTTTCCTCAAATTGTAAAATAAATAAAGAAAAATGCCTGATTGAAAATAAAAATAAAATAAATTAAAACCCCACAACTAGTTGTCTAAATTTTAATTTTAGATAAACATTAAATTTGTTTGTTTGTTTTGTGTCAGTTAATTAAAAAAAACCTTTTCCTACATTATATATTGCGAAAGACTATATCAGAAAAATAACCCGGGCTGTATTTATTTCTGCATACAATTCTCTGAGGTGAATTTATCTAGACATTAAGGTGACCTGTTTCCTGACAATTCAGTGCTGCTTGCCAAATATTTGATGGGAGAATGATACATGACAGAGCCATGTCTTTTCCTCGCCTAGTAAAATACATAATAATTATGTACAACCTTGGAAAGGAAACTGATGTGCTTCAAATAAATATCTCCACTATTCTAATTAAAAAGAGAGTCAAGTAAGTTATTAATATGGTTTAACACAGACAACAGTGTCTGTGTTAACAGTAACAGTTAACAGACAACAGTAACACAGAAAGGATTTTTTTTTTAAAAAAAAAAAGGAAAAAAAAAAGAAAGAAGTAAAAGTCACTTACTGTATTAGAAGAGACAAAGCAAGAAGGAGGAAGCAACCTCTGGTTTGACCAAGAGTCCTCCATGTATCTCTGAGTGCTACGTGGTCTTTGTGCATAACTTCTTCTCCTGTTTTAACACCCGAAAAGAAAAAAACAATGGTGTGGAACTCTAAGTCAGGTTAGACGTACCATGTCTTTCTTCTCTCATTTGGGAGCAGAGAGGTTCAATGGAGAGAATTGGCAGAAACTGCGTTCGTCACACTTGTATATCTACCAACACCATATTGACTTACAGCTGCAAGCCTTGAAGCTTAACAGAGATTCACTGATAAGGAACTTCTTTTTCCTTGGTTGTGTCTTGTGTTGTGATGATTAAACCATCTTACCCTGGAGACTCGGTGGAAAATGCAAAAACAAACCTCTTACTGTTTCACAATGAGATGCTTACACTTTAACTAGATTAAGAGGGAATAACTCTGAGGAACACATTGAAATTGAAGGAAAATAGCAATATTTGGCACAGCAGAGAAAGAATTGCTAGCAATATTTTATATATGGCTTAACATGACCAAGTGCATTTTTTTTCTGAACAAAGAGCAATTAAATGTTAGGAGTGTGATACTATCCACAGCTAAGCATAACACTTAACATCAGCATCATTTGGCTTTTTTTCCTATGTTACTCTTTCTTGCCATTCACCTCTGCTCTGAAGATGGGTGAAATCACTCCGAGTTGTCTGCAAACAGATGAAATCGTGTTGTGGTGGTGTGTCAATGCTGGGTGTCCAAAGGGGTGTATGAATTAATGGACTCTGTTGCAGAGTCTGACCTGTTTCAGGTCATTTCTATGGGGTGTATTGAAAAAAAAGTTAATACTATGGAAGGGAGAGGTTAAAATATTTTAAGGAGATTGAGTGGTTTGTGATTGAGTGCTCTGTGAACCTGGGAGAATTTGGGTCCTTCTCACCTGATAGAACTCCCCATCCTTGGAGCTTGAAAGGATTGTGAGCTGGTTTGAATTTGGAATGCTTTTTTTTTTGTCAAATATTTGAACATTGTCAAAGTACCTTTTAGGATACTTGCAAAGAAAAATATTTGGAACTTTATTAACCTATATTTTTGCTTTGAAATTTGAATATATTTTTACATAAAAAATAATACAAGAAAAGGTCAAATTTTAAATCTATTTTAAACAAAATTCTTTATTTGAGATGTACTCATGCATTTTTTTTCTATTTCAG
Organism: Baryphthengus martii; assembly: GCA_013396935.1. Lineage (NCBI taxonomy): Eukaryota > Metazoa > Chordata > Aves > Coraciiformes > Momotidae > Baryphthengus > Baryphthengus martii. The sequence continues at coordinate 15,512 of VWZK01009734.1, forward strand.
TTTACAAATGTATTCGAGGTTTTGAGTTTTCATCCCTCACCGGGATGAAAATAGTGAAGAAAAAAGCATTCATGAAGTTTCTTAACACCTCTATGCGAGCTATCTTACTGCAAGTTAATTTACCCAAATATATAATTTTTAGAGAAAACAAAGGTTTTTTATTCATGAAAGGTTTTCTCTTGAATAACTTTTTTTTTTCCCCCTCTGGAATATATTCCTTCACTCCCTTCTCCCACAAGCCTGATAGATAACAAACACATTTTCCTCTTGGCATGAACTCTTGAGAAAACCAAAAGGATGCCTTAAAGAAGGAGGAGAAGAATTGTTTCATTAGTGGTGTTTTCTAGCTTTACGATCTTGCTGTAACTTTAGGCCTGCCTTCTTTATGCATTTGATTATTCTTTAAACATATTAGAGAAAGGGAGAGAAAGGTACCACTGAGTATTCTGTGATAATCTGAAAAAAATGTAATAGCAATATTTAACATGGAAAGTTACAAGGGGATATGGTAGCTCTCTGCAATATGATTAATGAAGAGGAATGACATAGAGGCGTTGTAACATTAACTCCATCTGATGTAGATTCAGACATGAATTTTGCATCTATAGCCATTGCTAAAAAAAAAAAAAGACAGATATTGCCATGACTTTTTATATTCTTAGCCTCAAACTTTGAACGTCATCCTGTTGATCTAAATCAAACAAATAATTACAATAAAAAAACCCACCCCTAAGAGATGTGGCAGCAAGTACCAATCACAAAAATTAGGCCACAGGAGAAAGAAGCTGAAGGGTAGAAATCTTGACTATAAAACTAGTTTATGACATTTTAGGCTCAGTGACTTGCCTGCACTTACTTAACTGTGACCGTTTCAATGTGACCACGCTCTAATATGATTATGGCCATTTATGTGGGTCTGATGCACTTGCAGGGAGTCAAAGTGTCATCGGTGCTGTTCTCTTTTGGCCCCTGCCATGTGCTGACCCACTTCAAAGCTTTGAAAACGGGTGCCAAAAGCTCCAGACGTGATAAAGTGCATGTGGAAAATATGCAAATCATCCTCAGGAAGAAATTTCCATTTCTGTACCAGTAGTTTTCACTTTAATCCTTTTGCCTTGAAGATTTCATTTCCTTGGAAGAAGGGGGAGGAAGGGGATGGATAATCGCTCTCTAGTTCCATTTCTGTTGTTGCAGGGCCCTGATACTGAGATCCCATTTCTCAAGCTTTATTGACTTTGATAAAAGCCTTTGACTTGCTGAACTTACTCTCACTTTAGGTACAGATATAGAATTATGGATTTCCTGACAAAATAATTAATCTTTCTTTTTCTTGCTCTCTCCTTACCTATGTGTGAGAACCCAATAAGCTCACTCAGAAAATGGTTTTATGCAACTTCAATCTAAAACTGTAATTTTTATTTTTTTTTTCAGAAACTTCTAGGATAAATGGTCAAGATGACCAACAGGACAAGAGGAAATGGCCTCAAGTCGCACCACAGGAGGTTTAGGTTGGACAACAGAAAAATGTCTTCCCCAGAAGGGCTGTCAAAGCCTGGCCCAGGCTGCCCAGGGCGGTGGTAAAGTCCTCACCCACGGAGGGATTGAAAAGCAGTGGAGATGTGGTGCTGAGGGACAGGGTTTAGTGGTGACCTGGCAGTGCTGGGGGACTAGTCGGACTCAATGATCTTGAAGACCTCTTTCTAACAGAATGATTCTGTGATTTCTGCCTTGTTGCACTAGATATAAGAAGCCATCACAAGTTCTGCTATTGTACAAGTCATTCTAAATAATGTCCTTGAAAGAGAGCTCAACAACGAGGCTGAGAAACAGCAAGATAACTGGAAAGAAATTTGTCTTTTGATAAAACAACTAAATGGAGAGGGACACATTTAAATTCCATCCTAATCCTTTTCAAATCCCTACTGTCATTTTATTTAGGGAAATACTATAAAAATTCGTTGAGTATAGCATCAAATTGTCAGATATATTGAGGCTGTGGTTACATCACTTCAGTGCTGTGTTTGATGGTCATAGTATATCTGGACTTGGAAAGAAAGTAATACATTATGACCTTAATGTATTTATTATTTTCTTCATTGTATTTTGAAAATCTATTGGGACGAAATACTTTATATTCTGGATATAAACAGCTTTAGGAAGAAAAAAAATATTTTCCAGTAGCTGGAAAACACTTGGAAACTGGAGCCATACTTCTTGTGGCACATGGGAAAGTTGTGGCAAGCCCAGGAAATTTATATCTTGATTAAATTCTATGACTCAAACATTTAAGGAAATAATCACGGTTTAAAAAGTTTCTGTGGGTCAGCTGAGCTGTGGTTATCGTCTGCGTGTACACTTTTAGCCCACATAAAATGGAAGATAATGAAGTTATCTTAATGCTCCTCACTGCGGTCTAGGTCGAGTTAGAGGATCCTACATGAGCAGTAGACTAAGAGAATATACAATGATGGTTATTGTACAGTAACTCTGTAAGCCATGGGAAATGGGTTGGATGTCTCATCCTTTACTCTGGTGAGCAGAGTATGAGGTTGCTTCTCCTTTCTTTTACCATGTATCTCCAAGGGACAGCTCCTAACTTTGATTTTGTCGTCACCTCTCAAAGCAGGGAAAGAATATCCTAATGGCTTCTGATCCACGTGCAAAATAAAATCTAACCTGACACTGCTGTAGTGAGGTGTTAAGAGTTTTCAGTAATCTTTCTGAGTCAGAGCTCGTGTTTTCCGGACAGACTTGCTGGTACTGGTCTTCAAAACTTGCAACAAGTCATCTGCCCCCTTAAATACACAGAAGAAAATATTAGATATATGTAAGGATATCAATGGCGAACTCTTCCCTTTTTTTGCATTGAAGTTGTGAATAACTTCATAAAAATTAGATTTGGAAATTCCAGAGAAGGGAGTATCTATGAAAATGGATGATACAAATGCAATGGGTTTACCTCTGAGTCCACAGTTTCCCTTTTTTTTACAAGGATCCAAGTTTAATTTCTTCAGGTGCCAAGGTTATTGATCACTAGCACTCACTTAAGTCCATCTGTTTCTCATAAGTGCACAAGCACGAAAACAAGAACCCAGCATCGACCAGTATTAATGAAGGAGATAAACTGTACCATGCTAAAGAAATCAGAATATTGAAGGTTTTTGCTGAAGAACTGATTTCCCAGTCTTCCTGTCTCTCTAGCATGCAGCCATCATTTTCAACGCCATGTCAGATTGTCACATCCAGCTACATCAGATCGTCTTCCTTCTGAAGTCTTAGATGCACCTTCAGGGACAACAAACCACAGCAAATGCTCTGGCCTACACTGCCTGATCCATTCCTCATCACTTTTTTTTTTATCTGCCAGCGTATCTTCTGTTTATTTATTCATTTATTTCTCTCCTGAGCCCCTTTGTAGATTTGTGGTTGGTGATGATTTGTTTGATGCAAAAGTCTTTCACGATGGGATTCTGGAGCGATTTTCGTGTCAATAAGAGTAGGGAAGGAAAGGATAGAATGAAGTCAACGCTAAAAGGAGCTGAAGGCTGCTGCAAAAAAAATTCTATTCCAGATTCCTGTTCTATGGCTATGCAGCTCTAAAAAGAAAACAGGAAGTTTTTAACCAGTGAACAATACAATGCACCTTTGAAGAAGACTTAAAAAATAAAACAAGGCTTTAGTAGTAGTGTTTGTAAACTGAATGGAACAGTTAACATTAGTGAAGGTTTCTCTGTGAGTTTAACTTTTTTGCTAACATTATGAATGACTGTATTGTACACTGCTTCTGAACCAGATAGAACACTTAGTCATCTTATTCATATTGGACAAAATAATTTTTTCAGCACAGCTCTAAAATACTGTCCTCGTAGCAATGACAGAACTTTATTTTATGTTCCTTTCAAATTCTGGATATAAGGAGACAGTTAAAGGTTCTCATATTTGCAAATGACAGAAAGCAGCTACCTAGGAGAGGAAAAACTTTAACCAAGCCAGTGGCCGCTTCTTGTCCTGGCATAATAAATGTGTACAAAGAGTGTCCCATCAACTATTCTCGTGATACAATCTTCATGCTTGCCTTAACCTTTTTAACGCCACTGTGGAGCCAGTAACTTCTTAAACTGTACAGAGTTAGGTTCTCCCAGTTCCCTATTCACACCCTGGCTCTCTGCCTTTTTCTGATGCCCCATAATTGATAAGCCTGATGCAACAAGAGTTGACTTGTCAGATCTTCTACCACTAATAAAAAAAAACCAGTTAGTAAGAAATTGTGTGTCACAACACACCTTCCTGTGTCCTAAGCACTGCTTTCACCTTGTTTACCATGAGTATTTCAAATGCTTGTGATGTTTTTGGTTGTGTGTAACAGTGCAGTCAGGCGCGATTCCCTGTGTTTTGGCTTATTACTCTTCCAGGGTCTCTGCTTCACCCCGCTGAGGAGGGAAATCAGTTGTTTTCAGCATCTCCAAGACACAGGAAGCCATCTTCACATAAAAATTCAGTCAAGGTAGGCTTGAACTACCACAAATTCATGGCCAGACCCTCCTCCTGCAGACTTTGCTGGGCATAATCATTTCTAGGGCAGAGCTGTGGAAGGTAAACGAGGGGCATCAATATCCAAATCCACTAGATTGAGATTTACCAAAGACAAGGTGTCGAAGTCTTAATTTTTTCCCTGATGGACCGTCATATTGCAATGTGATAACACTGGGAAAAAGTTGTAACATCCCAACAATTACATTAAAAACGCACATTAACTTTACATCAATTTAAGTATATGATTATGTATGTAAATAATAAATTGATAATAAAGTACTAAATAATTTTAATACATCTTAAGTTCAGATCTAAGACACGGCTCTCTAAAGTTTAGAGGATTGTTTTTTAACTTCCAGTTTTTTAACTTTATCAAAAACTTGTCCAGTGTACCTTGCAGTAGGGTTAAGTCTGATTTTTTTCCTTCAACAGCAAGATATCTCCTGGATGGGATGGTATTAGAGCCTTTTCAGGGAATCTGAAGTCACTAGAAAACTGCTATTCTTTCAATGTCATTTTCACCATGTCTCATGGGAAAGTGCACTTCATTAGTTTATACTCCTCGTGGTTTTCTCTTGGTGGGAACAAACTAATTGGAAGCTTGGATGAACTAATCTCTCTGCTCATTATCATGTTAGAGGGTTAAGTTTTTATCTATCCAAGTCATTTAGCTTGCTTCCCAATGTGTGTCTTGTCCTGGGCAAATAAATCGATCCTAACAAAATCTCCTGCTATAGGGATGGAAAAGTCTCTACAATCCAATACTGAGCATTGGACTAGGCTTCTGCTTCTGTTAAAGACTTCTGTGAGTTGCTTTATGAACAACTTAGCAATTTGATCTGTCAAGCTGATGGCTTAAGTACAGAGATGATGTGATGTGACCAAATTCCCACTCTCATATAAATAACATAGCTCTCTGCCAGTAAACCAGGATTGGAGTCCGAAATCAAATATTTTGCGATACTTTGGTTTCTGAAGTACTACATTACTTGCCTTACAGTATCCCGGCAGTAATATTTAGCAGTTCATCTCTTTCCCAGATGTCTCAGTATTAGCCTACTCTGAATGACTTGGAATGAAATGTTCCCTTCCCTGCCCTGCTTCTGTTCTTCTCCTGGGGAGGCTTTGTAATTTAGCTATCTCTTTTCTTTGCTTGCTCTGGTTTTGCCCATCTGTGACCCGCGCTAGCCAGACCTCTGATATCCTTGACTATATTTAGCCAGGACAGTGGTTTTGTAGACTTTTGTTTTGTATTCCTGAGATAGCCTATGTTTTCAGTGATCAGAATGTGGCAAATCAACTGACTACGTCTGCAGTTGTACTGTATGTCTTTTATTCATGCATCACGATGCTTCCGGCATTTCTGAGAGTTGACTTGGCCTTCTTCTGTGTGACTGTCAGCTCTAACAGAATAATACATCAACAGCTGGATATACTTCTTGGTAGATAATCGTCAAATCTTTCACACACAAGCCAGCTTGGCTGAGGATTTCCATATCTTTTCATGTTTTCCTTAGTTTCCTCCAGTTGAGAATCTCATATGCTAGTTTATTTTCATATTTTCAATGTGCAGAGTTTTCTGGATGAGGAATCAACTTGATACATCTCACTTCAATTACATGTGGTACTGCAGGCATTGAACTCATGCTGAAAATGGAGTTTAGCCATTTTAATTTCAAATTATTCCCCTTCCCTCAAAAGAGTGCGCCTTCTTTGTATTGGGCACAGTAACCCAATAAACCTTACCAGATGTCCTCTGGAAGCAATGATACTTTATGCTTCATCCAGGTCACTCTGTGTAGGCACTTTCTCCATATCATCTTCTCAGCATGGACAGTTGGTCAGCAGTGTTTTTGAGTCATGAGTTAGCTGAATCAAGTAGCCATTTTAAGGAGCACCATTATCCAGTTGACGTGCCAAGGATGCAAAGGCATTTAAGAAGCTTGCAAGATGTTTACTATAAAAGCACTAACAGTAATAATAATTTTTAAATATTTCTGAGAAATTGTTTGCTACAAGACGTCTGTGTTTTGGAAAGTAGTGGAAGCTGTTGGAGCAGAAGCAGATGAAGCGTTCGATCTACCATACCTCAACTGGTTGCAACCTTGTCTTAATTTTGTTTGTATTAAATTTCAAATGCATTCAGTGACTCATACTTGCAAACAGATGGAGTTGTGATTGTGACCTGCCGCAGCTTCTGTCACAGGCTATGTATGGATGTAGGTGGATTTACATACATACATAAGTGTTAAGCTAGAGACAGTGATGAGTGATTCAGAGTAACTCCCAGCCAGGGCTTCTAGAGCCTGCTTTCTTGTGTAGTTGTGGAAAGGAGCAGGAAACTGTTGTAGGAGCTTAACTGAAACATGGGAATATTTCTCTGGTAAAGGTAAGGAAGTAGTAATGTCATTACACTGCCAAACATTTTGAGGAGAACATATCTGCAATGCTAGGTATAGCTTTGCAGCAATCACACTGCTCATGTAAGCGTGCATTTGATTTTTGGACCCTCTGGCACTGCTTGTCTGTGAGATGATATCCAATTATTTCCTCTAGACAAAAGAAGGTAAAGAGACTAAGAGCTAAAACACACCCCCAAGGAGAGCTTAGAAAAAGCAAATGGAAATGGATCCTCAATTCATAAAGCAAAGACGAGTCCCAAACAAGTCAGGGCACAGAAGATGAAAACAAAAGCCTCAACCCGTGCCAGTTTAAATCTGCAAGCAAGCAGGTCTAACTCATGGTGCACAAGAATGAGCTGTAAAAGGAGACAGTTGCTCTGAGAAACTGAAGAGGTATGCAAGCACAGAAAAGAAACAGAGCTGTCAAATTAAATGCTACAGTCTGAAAGAGTTGAGAAGTCAGGGAATGACGAGGTCAGTGTTGTTTCTGAATAAGGACGAGGTTATAGATTCGCTGTACTATCCTGAAGACGTGAAAATTTTGAAGAGCTTGTGCTTAGGAATAAAGTAAAACCATCGGCTGTTAAAAAGTTGAGAGTGGCATAGGAAGAAGCAAAAGAGTAACCAGCTGGGGGGGGGTTCAAGAGAGAGAGAATGACTCCCAGATTAAGATGATTTAATTTTGGTGTTGATATGAAGGTGTATACATATGAGTTAGGTGCCTAAGAAACCAATACCTTAAACTAAAGTTGATGGAGAGAGAGTCAATACAGTCAACAGAGGCTGCTGTGAAATTCAACTCATTGTACAGCTGCACTGGTTACCTGAACGGTCTCTGCTCATCCTGGGGTACTGCTGAGAACCTTGATTCGGCTCCCAAAACATTTACCTTTTGAGTTATCTGAGATGCCCTGTATTATTTGAGACTTTCCTTGTGGCTGGCGTATACAATCCAGGACTTGTGCGAGATACATACTCCTCTAGATCAAAAATTATACACTATGATATATTCTAGAAAATCTCAGATGATGTCTGGCACCTATGTTTAGTCAACTGAATTGGGCTTTGGATTGTACAGAGGTCACAGATACTTATCTCATTTGTACTCACCTAAATGTAGGTGTCTCAATCTGTGATCTGAATCCCATCTTAAATAATCAGTTATACAGAGAATAATTTGAACTCTGTACTTCTCATGCAAGTGGGACTTGTGCAAGAAGGAGCACAGAGAGATCCGAGCCTCACAACAGGATGCCTTTCTTATCAACTGGGTGTGAGTCATAAAGTGCAGTACAAGAGGCAGAGCAAACAAAGAAAATGTGTGAGGTGTATATATTTGTGGCTTTGGAAAACAGAATTTGCATTGGTATTCTCTGATTTATCTATTTAGAAAGAAACGATGAGATATGGATACTCAAGGAGACTAAAGAAGGTAGTAAAGAAATAAATAACTAAGACAGAGCAAAAACCACAAAGAGAGAAAATGTTCCCATTGTTTTGGAAAAAGTAAAACAAAAAACTACAAAAACACATAAAAAAAAAAAGACAGGAAAAAAAAGACACAAAATAATTGTCTACTCCTCAACCTAAGTAAATATTCTTTGAAGTGAATAAAACTCATATTTTCTATGAGAAAAGGTCAGATTTGCTGTAAGGCTTGTATTTTTTATGAGAAAAGCAAAATAAGAAAAACAGAAATGACATTATTCTTCCGGGAAATTTCTGACGTTTCTCTCTCCCTGTACAGGTAATTTATGAAAGATTATTTCCACAAGACGAAATATGACAATTGTCAGAGGGATGTTTCCACACTGATTTGTGAAACTGTCCTCCCATCTAAAAGAATTAAGACTAAGGAGTTTGGTCTTGGAAAAAAAAAAAAAA
>VWZK01009734.1:25295-44830 GCA_013396935.1 Baryphthengus martii
TTTTTTTTTTTTCCCCACTCCAATTGTCTTTATGATCACTGTAAGCTCTAGGTCCCACACTGCAAATACTTAGAAAGCCGGGCTGTAAACCCGGTATGTGCCTTCCTTTTAGTTTGCAGTTCATCTGCTCTAGGCTGAGACTAATCATGACAAGAGGTCTCATTTTTTTCCCACTGCTAATAAGAGAAGGAAAAAGTGCTTAGCTTAGCTCTCAGTGCTGCAAGTGTCTTCATTTAGTTACATGAACCCCACCAGTGTACCAATCTTTTCATATTTTCTATGTCCTTTCCTAAAATTTTAGTTCTCAAAGTAAATATTTAGTATGTAAACCAGTTGAGGAAGAAGACAAGCTGTGACAGGGCAAAAAAAGAAGAAGGGATGGTGGATATGTTAATTGTACATTGTCAGAGCCAAAGCAAACAAACATTTTTTACTGAGAGCTTTTCTCCTTCCATGGAACGTTCGTTGCCATTGCTAATATTGGAATTTTCTTGGAAAATAGGTTGTTTGGTTGAGGTCTTAGGATATTACAAATAAGTCTGAGAAAAAACATCAGACGTGTGAGGAGAACGTCAGCGAAAAGCATGAGAGGTTAATTCCCTGACCTTCAACTCTAGTCATAGCTCACCATCGTCAGAAGTGCCGTGAGCAGCCTGCAGTCAGAGCTGACATGACGGCAGCAGGAGAGGGTGAGTCGAGTCCTGTGGGTGTGCAAATGACTGTACAGGGCTCCTGCATGACAAGCACCTTTTCTTTCACCGTTCGCGGTGTCGCTCAGCACTCAGTAGTGACCTCTTCGGTTTCAAGATCAATACAGTGAATGGGAAAAGGTGAAGAAAGGAGGAATGCAAGAGAGAGAAAGACCAGAAAGGCGTAGAAGAAAAGCGGAGGGAAGAAAAGGAAAGAAATGAGATCTACGATGTGAAAAGCATGCTAGCTGCTTTTTTTTTTTTTTTAAATAGTTGCACAGTCAATTACACACCTTTCTGGCCAAGGGTGACACTTCTGGTAGATTTCCACACCATCTCAGCTGCAATTTCTGTGTTCCACTGTTAGTATGAATGCAATGTTAATAGCAAAACTATTTCATACAGTGTATTGCAGCTTAAATATTTAAAGAAGCATAACTGTAGAGCATCTGAACTGCAAAACAGCCACTTATCAGAGCAAAATTTCGGACTGAACAGTAGAGGTGTTCTGCATCACCTCACAATACAGGCCAAAAGGAGGCAACAGCCACCAAATTTTGCTTTCTGCTCATCCCCGGCTGAGAAAAGCAACAATTTCCTTGGAATTGGATGCAAGTACGAAAAACGCTTGGAGGCAAAATAATGTGCAGAGAGTAGAAACACAGTGTCTCATATCTTGGAACATCTTAGGCATCCATTATTAGAGTTGCATTTACCTAAACATATTTCAGCGTGAATTGCCTTGTAAGGAGTGTATGTAGACAGCGTTGTAGTTATTGTCACAGCCACAGGGCCTCCCTGGATGGCGTAGCGCAACGTACAGTACTTAATGTTGACACTGTTCAGTGGAACAATTATTACAATCAATTTGACTTCTAATGCGACTTCTCTTGTAAATCTCTGGGTCATTAACCTTAACAACATCAATGTACTGTCAGTATCCAATTCCGCCAAATTAGTGTCCGAGGTAATAGGAGAAGGAATGTATTAATGTGTTATTGGTGACTAATAAAGACAGCAGCCCTCTAATGTGCTATGAAGAACAGTTGAAGCATGCAAGGGAAGAGGAAGCAGACAAAGTCAGGGCTGCTGACACATTTGGTGGTGTATATCAGGTCATCAGATTAGGTGTTAAACAGCTTAACCCCTTCACAACAGACTCAGGAGGACCAGGGATGGGGCTGACGTATGAAAAACAAGCAAGGTTTTTCATTTGGGGCTGGGCAAAAGAGCCCTTCTTCACAAAGCAGCACTCCGTCTTCCAGTAGACGAGGAGCAGCGGCACACAAAATCGTATTGTTTCAATAGAAAACACTCCCAACTATTAAAGGATTGACTTTTTTTTTAGCTCCATAACGTATCTCGCACTTCGGAGGACTCAAGTTATGCTGAGGTGATATAAATAGGCCTTTACATCAGCGCCGTCCCGTTTATCATCCTGCTGGCAGGCTCTAAGTGACATCTTCTGATATTGTTTGAGATGGCTCTTTACAGAGACGATAGGTGTCACAGCCCATCACATCCACCACCATGAAAGGAGCGCCGAGAGCTCACAACCCAGCACAAAGGGGGCACCGAGACTCCAGCGGGAGTGGCTGAGCGAGTGCTGGAAATCCCAACAACAGACATCCAAGCGTCAGGAGAAACACCGTGGTTGACGTTGACTTCTGCCAGCTTGCATTAGTGGAGAATGGAGTGGTGGGTGAACATGACATGACACAGGCAGGATTTGGAACCCCTTTAACGCCCTGCAACGTCAGTCTTTACTGTAATTACTGGATGGGCAACACTTTCCTCTCCTGAGATAAACTGTGTTCAGAAGGTTGATATGGCGTAGCATAATGCTTCAATAGACAACAGTCAATAATAATAAAGAAAAACTAAACCAGTTTTATTTTCCTTCCACATTCCCAAAAATCTTTATAGGTTATAAACTAAAATTACCAATTCAACACCACAAAAAAAAATCCTTCAATATCGACCTTTCAGAAGAACAGAAGAAAGTGACATGAAGAATTAGTGACAAGTTTAATCATGAAGGCAACATTTCTTGAACGAAATAGTTTAGGGACTTCATTTAGGGATTGGTAAGACCACCAAATTAATACCTTTTTCTGATAGAAAAAAGTGCTATAGGATTTTAAGTGTATCCTATAATTAAGATTCTTGTCTTAGGGCTGGAAAATATCATCCTGAGTTCTGGCAGAGCACTGTCTCTGTTGCTTAATTCCTATTCTGCAAATCCATACACAAAGGTAAAGAAAATGAATAATAATAGTATAAAATAATCATTATATTTTGAAAAAGTAGATATTAAAAGTCTAAAAATGCCAATAAATTACTTCAATAGGTTTTATAGTGCTGAAAATATTTGTCCTGCACAGTTGACCAAAGTCCATGTTTATTTCTTAAAAATTCCGATTGTTTCCTATCATGAAAACCTGGTAAAATGTTTAATTGAAAACTCATAGTGAATCAACGTTAAAACACCTCTACTGTCTAAGAACCCCCCCAAAACTCGACTGTGATAGCCTAATTCTAAATCTATCAAATAGTTCCCAATAGTATTGACAGATTCAGGGTGAGGTGTTCGTACATGGTCAAGCTTATCATTAGTCTAATCAAATGGAACTAGTTTTGCCTACTTTCAGCCACTTAATTAGGTTAGGTGTCTAAACTGAGATAGTTAAATGATCACCTTCCATATCCAACAGCTTTTTAGATAAAGAGGATTGTAGTTACCTGAGGCAGGTAAGTAGCCTGGGGGAAAGGACCAGCATTCACTGGTGTCACTCTCTATTGATGGAGGAGGGAACGGAGATGACTAGTTCAAAGCTGATTAAATCTTTGATTTTTGTATGGCTAAAATACAGCTGCAAGATGAGTCACACTTCTTTAATCAATCAGTTTGTCAGTTGGGACAGGGGCACGTCGTGGAACGCTCTGGTGATGGGTAGAAAAAAAAAAAAAGAGTATTTGTACCTAAAGACAACTGCTCTAGAAAGGGGAATAAAAGGTGGGCCATACTTTCTTGTTTTACTGTGCTGCCATGGGTTATCATTCTGATTTTGTCCCTCTCCTGAATGTCAATGTAGAGCAGTTTACCTTATCTTCATCTTTCTTTCTTTGCCTTTTTTAATGCTACAAGAACACGGATTTTGACACTTGTATTGTTTTGCCTTGGGCTGTGTCTGCGAGAGAAAATGGAGGCAATAGCTCTACTTACAGCAACGCGTAGCTTAAGAACTTTTTATTCTTCAGGAGGATCTGATGAAGGAGGAAGTTTTCATTTCTCCAGGCCATTTCCATGGCATGAATTATGAATATGATGGAAATGTGGCTATTACACGTTTGAGAACGTGTTATTGCATAAGACCCACAAGTGGAGAGGGAGGATCACATTTGATTTTAAATTGTCTTAAGAAATGGAGTGAATTTTCAATATGTGTGTGGATTATAATTTTGGTTTATATTTCTATCATTTAGACAAAACAATGCTGTTTCATTTAACAAAAAAAAATAAAGGGTATTTTATATACGGATTAATTGGTATGTCAACTGCCATATACAATATTTAATATTTTACAGCACTTACTTTGAACATGATATTTTACGGACATTGAGTGGCATTGTCTCTTGAGAGTCAGCCTCTTTGCATCACTTAGGAGCAGCAAAAAGACCTGAAATCGTTAGAAATGATGAAATATTGCCAAACAGCAGACTCACGCATGCCAGTCTGAACTGGGACAGACCAACGCTGCTGTTGAAAGAGATAGTCACATCTCCCATCATTTATTCCTACTCAGTCTGTACAATCCAGCCATTGGAAACCCAAGCATTGACTTGATAGTTTTAATCCCTTCCCTTAACTCCACTGGTGTGTGGTGGCACAATGCTTGTGTTGGTCTACAGAAGGAGGTTCCTTAGGGACAGAGGAGGATGAGGCTGGCTCCTGAATTCCTGCATAGGTCATGCTGGCTTGAAGTTGAATATGAAACTGTGACTGAAGATCCTATCCCCTTCAGAGAGAGATCCACCAATAGTGGGCACTACTCTTCCACCTATATCAGATGGGTGGTGCGTGGGGAAGCAGTTGTAACTGGGCACTTCCATCCTGTGCATTGGCCAAGATGCGAGCTTGTTGTCTGCTCAGCAGAGAAGCAGAGTCTCCCAGTATCGAATCTTCAAGGCCAAGAAGGGTTACTCTACTGAACGAACTGCATTAGTCAACACAAATTATTAGACTCCGTGAAGCAGTAACTGAATACATTTTTTTATTGCCTGCATTGTGCCAGAGGTCAGACTCAATGAGCTAATCCTCCTTTATGGCCTTAAAGTGTATAAAAACAGATAAAATTAATCCAGAGGACACTCTTGTGTCTGTGGATGCCTAGCAAAATATCTGCTGTATCTGACTTAGGGTATTTGAGGTCATTTTAATTCATGGGCTCTTATTTTCCTTCCATTATTGAGTTTTCTGTCCTTGCAGTTCCCAGCCTTTGTGGGCTCATGGGCAGAAGTAATGAGTGAGCAATGTGAGCAGCATCTTTCTTTGGTCTCCCTGATAAATCTGGACCAAAGACACACTCTTAGTTTTAAGGTGGTTTAATTTTCTATGGCCGTGAGGAAAGTCAGAACATCTCCTGGGTAAAATACAGTCCGCTACTCACATGTCAGAGGCTATGTTCTAACACATGGCTTCTCTGGAAGAAGGGTCACACATGGAGGTGTCAGACTCATCTTTCCTTCCTTGGGCTAATAACGAGGAGAATTTTTCATCCCCATCATTGTTTAAAGAAGGGTAAGTCTGCAGGGTCAGGTCTGAGACAATTACAGTGTCCCAGGAAAAAGGCGGAGGAGCGCTGCCATAGTACTTTTCAGATTATTTCTGCTTCCACCCAAAAAAACCCCAACTTATTTAATCATGAAGTGTATATATATATATATTTTTTTTTTATGGGGACTGAATGTGACGTTTTGTTGTAAACTTGGACCTCTTTGCAGTGTCTTACTGATAATAATGATCCCTGACAGGTATCCGTGAATTTTTCTTTACGGTTCCCAGGAGACGTGAACAAGTGTTATTCTTCAATTTTTTTGGGTAGAAATCAAGGAATAAGTATCTTGCCTCATAATACACATTAAATCAGTCACAGAGTTGGGAACCAAACATACGTGAACTTGACTCCCTGTCTGGATCTGTAATCAAAGCACCAACTGTCAGTAAACGAAAATCTTAATAATACCAATATATGTGAAAAACATGCACGTCTGAAGATGGGTGAAGCAAAATTTATTTGGAAGTTTCTACAATAGTTTCCTCTGGTACCTTTTCCTTTTTTTAATATGTATTTTTTTTCCTTTTTTTTTTTAGATTTTACTATTTTTTACTGTAAATCTTTCCACCAGAAATGCATGACCCATTTCCTCAGCACAAAATGAAATGCGGTCAGTCAAAGAATACCAGCTCATGGAAGTAAACGAGAGGGGAGTCTTGGCTCTCAATTACACAGATCCTTTGTCACAGCTCAAGTGTGTTCTTTTGGCCTGCGAGTGAGATGGTTTTCTTACTAAGTCAGGCACTGGCAGAGTTTTTATCTTCATCACTTTAATGGAGCATGTCCATTATTCGATGAGTTAATTTCAGAAAGGGGGCCAAGTTTGGAAGGATTAACTGCCAGCTAAAGAAACAAAGCTTTCATGATCTCCTGCCTATCTTGCTCGGGGGGGAAATTGATGCAGCTTTCTATGTGTGTGCTCATTTCCAAGTGCCTTCATGAGACATGGCGTGACAAAGGCTGCCAAGTGTTTAGCACAATAAATGGAACCACATTTTAAACACAATAAAAACCTAATGAAACCAGCCTCTTTTAAAGCCACCCACCTTTAGCACAACACATTAGAGGCTTTGTAATAGGAAAGCAAAAGAAAACAATAAAAGACATTTCTTTACATATATGTAAAAAAAAAAAAAAAAAGAACAAAACCACCTACCCTCTATATAGGCACACCAACACAGGAGCCTCAGTGGGAATAAAAAGACCAGTAGATTTCAAGTTACTGCTTAAAAGGAGCAGTGACAGAATAAGACGTGCTCAAGAGAAGACATCTTCATGGTGGAGCTAAAGATTCGAGGGAAGGAGCAGGCAATGTCTGAATGTGTACTCCTAGAAGAAACGTGGAGAGTCAGACTGATGACCACCACATTGGGAACTGAAGACCGTGTTAAATGTCTATGAGATTTTTTATTTCTACAGCAAGGGAAGTCAGGCAAAGCTTCTCCTTCCAGCCACTGTTTGGATGGATCCAGCCTAGACTAGTAAAGGAGATGGTTGGGGATCAAGGAGAAAGAACTGCTTTCTGTGTCTGTGAAGATGATTTGGAGATGCCTTCTGCTTCCAAACTGTAGATTTCTTCCCTCGCAACAGAGCTCCATTTATGGACAGGTTAAGAGGTGAGGGACGTGGGAGAAGAATCAAGAGGGGAATGTGCCCTTGAAGGGGGCTTTTCTGAAAGAATTTGAGTCCTCTGGATGACACACCCTTGGCTTTAGCACAGCTACGCTGACTAGTTATTGAGAAACAGCTCAGAGGAGCAGCACTCCTGGTGCTCATGGTTTTCACCCAAAGTGAGGGACAGGAAGTTCCCAAAAGCTGTGATGAAGTAGATTAATTCAACAGTTTCAGTGTGTGTTTTCCTCCAGGTAGAATTACCTCACCTCCAATTCAACATGCTAGAAATGCTAAAACTGAAGACTGGTAAATATATGATGGAGAGGGTTGTTTATGTTACTGATTCAGACAGCAATTAAGACATTTCACTTGCCTGAAAGCAAATGTTTTTCAACTTAAATATATATATATATACATATTTACATTTAAAAGAAGATAAGATTGATACAGTTGTCCTACCTTCAGCTAAGGGACAAGAAGAGATCCTGCTGGGAGCAGTACATTTGTCTTTATCTTCTATTAGTGGAAGGATTCTCAGGGAAACTTATGAACAATTTTATAAGTTAAAATGACTCCGGCGTACCTCTAACATAACACATCATGTCTTCATCTGGGAGTGATAAAGGGCTTCACCCTTTTTTCCATATGTCCAAAGAAGTGCAGAAAAATGTCAGACACCTATAAAGGGTTTGAAACCACTATGGCTTCTGAAATGAAACATTCTAGAATATAGCATGGAGTTGCCTGATGTAGAAATGGCTTCATATATTCATAATACAGAAACAGAAAAGTTTCTAAAGCTGCCTTCCCTACGCTTCACTCCCAGTGGGTACAAGAAGCCAAATCAGGCTGATGAGTGTACACCAGCACTTTCCTCTCTGTCAGTAATTTATTTTTAATACTGGTTTTGGAGCCCAGAAAGCAGGAGAAAATCTCACACTGTTTGGGAGTCATTCGAGTCTTTCTTCGTATAGTATGCAAAATCTAGTCAAGTAAAATGCAAGCCTGTCTGACTCCTAACAAGGAGATATGATTATGATACTATCTGCTTTTTCTTTCCTTTTGTGGTGACCTTTTTTTGTGTGGCCCGAGGGAAATAGTGAGTAGCTAGCTCTCCACAGAAGCTTGCAATACATCAAAAGTTCCCGGACTGACATGGAGCTTCAGTCACATTCCTTTTGGTTTAGTGACAATGACATTTTTTGTTGTTGTTGAGATAGTTTTAGCTTTATTCTTTTCAGAAGAACCAATTTCTTGGAAAGGGCTAGATTGAATATAAATCAGTGTCCTGAAGCAGCCTGCAAATTTTCCAGACATCTAGTCTGACACTTTTAGGTCCCTGGGTGTCATCTCTAAGGAGAAAACTCGCAGTAAAGATGCCTGCAGTTTGTAAACAATGGCAAGAAGAACATCCTGACAGGAGGCTGTAATGTGGTCTTTTTCTTTTAGTTATTTACTTGCTGAAGAGTGAGATTTTTTCCTCCGGCCCCTTCCATGACAGAAGGATTCTGCTCTGCGCGCCGCAGTAGCATTCAACACTTGCCATTTCCACAGAGATCTGCCTCCACAAAGGGTGCAAAGAGAAACCCTTGGGGCTGCTGCCTTGGCATGCTCCCCTGCAAAGTGGGACCTAGAGAGACACAGCCCCCCGTAACACGATTTGGCAGGTCCCCTACCATGTCAACAGAGCAGCAGCATTACACCTCAGGGTCTCCAAATCACAAAGAACCTACAACGCCTTCCTACCTGTGGCTAACGTCAGGCATCCATGAATGATCTAGTCATAGTCAGAAAGTAAAGGAGTCAGGACAGTCATGGTTTCATTTAACATATGAAGAAACTCAAGTGCAGAGCCTTTCCCTCCATGCCGAAGGCAACTCCGTGTGTGTGGCCCTGCCGTTTACCAGGGAGATCCCAGCACCAACTGTATCCTGTAATTCTGGCTCCAGAAGATAGAGGAGGGCAATATCCAGCCTGTGCCTTCAGCTGGAAGAAGTATGGGTGAAAAGACACAACCTGGTATATCATGAACAATGAAACGCGCTTGTTTTCAAAGAATAAGGAGGTTTTTCTGAGCTGCTGAATGAGCTATTCCTTCAGCTTTCAGCCACTATCTTTAACTAGCTTTAACAGACCAGGGAGTTTGCTTACAAATATTTGAACATAAGGCTTTTCAGTTGTTATGAAATGAGTCAAATGTGACTAGATAGAGCCAGCTGTCATGCAAGCTTCTCCCCATACTTTTTCCAGGCTGTCACTACGTGCAGTGCCTATATACCACCATATAGCATGTTGGCTGTTACAGCTTTGTATAGCAAGGCTGAAGATACGAGCTGGTCCTGGATATCTTTAGCCTTGAGGCACATATATATGGTCCCAAACACAGGAGATGTAAATTAATTGCCACCGTAAAGAGCACATGTTGTCCTGGTAAATAGATGGTGTTACTAACAGCTCCTGAATATCCCTTTAACTTTTCTGTAATAAGTGTGTATGTTCAAAGCGTTGAGTTTGTTTAATGGAATCAAGCATGCACATTTCCTGAAGTTAAGAAATCACGTTTCCTCATGTCACTTTGAAGACTTTCTACTATTCATTCAAGAAATCTCACAGACAGTTATGTGGAGTGATCAGCAAAGGTCAATCTCCACCTATCCCAAACCTGGACGTCCTTTAACGGATCTTATTTTTAATGATTTATTCTTCTCCGCTGATTTATGCAACTTCAAATTCAGGTTCCATCTGTGCTTAAAAAACAGCATGAAAAGTTTGTTTGGTAGAAACAAATTTTGATTCTTAGGCTGTCACTACTGCTGTCACTAAGTAGTGAAAGGGCGTAAACAAGGTGGTGAGGGAATTCCATACTTTCTGTTGTCTAAAAGGAGGAGAGTTTGTAGTCAAAAAGCTTGTGATTATACTCTCAGTGTCTAATTCATATTTTCTGCTTTTCCAATCAAAGTAAAGTAATAGTAGATTCAGTAGCATCCCTGGGATCTCCCTGAAGGCCCTTAGGAGAAGTTGGGACATTTGGCTGTTTGTGAGGACATTGATGGTGACACTAGTGTCGTACCAGAGCGGGTACAGCTCATGATCAGAGGATATCTGTCCAATTTCTGACCTCCAGCCTGCTTTCCTTACCAGGGGTACGTTGCCACGACCTGATGACTGTGAGATGGCCCTGAAATGAAAAATACTCAGGAGACATTTGGCTTTCTCCCTTCACCTCTTATCGGGAAGCTGCGACATGGCAAAGAAACACCTCCAAGAACTGACTTGTTACCTGCCTGTCTTTACACAAGAGGCCATAGAAAAATGAATGTGAAGACCGTGGGATTTACCTCCACGTAAGGTTCAGGTCAGGGTTGAGAGCACTTTGGCTGAGGGCCGGCCAAGCCAGTCAGGCTGGTGGGAGTGAGTGTGGTTTTGCCTCTGATCAGTCCCTGAGTGTTCTTTGGGTAAATTCAGGACTTCAAGGTCCAGAGCTGCCAGTAGAGCGTCTTTCATCAGCACAGGAAAAAAAAAATCCCCTTGCCTCTCTCACCTGCCACTTCCCAATGAATCTCTGAAGCCTACTGAAGCTTTTATAGCAGCTTCCTGCTTGATCCTGAAAACCAGCACTGCATTTCATACACCGTTCAGGTAGAGTGGGCCAAAACCCCTGCTGGTGTAAATCAGAGGCAACTTTTTACATTTATATTAACCTCTGTGAACATGCTCCAACAAGAGACTTGGCCTTTTAGCCTCGAGAGCTTTTAAAGAACACACATTAATGAAAATAAAACAAGACAACAGCAACATGAAAGTGCACATAAGACTTGCAGATTTCACATCCTTTCTTACCCCAAACAGAGCACAAAGGGAAAGATAAATGACATTTTGTTGCAGGCAGAAAGCAGATGATAAATGTATAGGGTTCATGATCTAATGTGAGAAAATGTTTATTTTCTTTGCCTGGGGAAAAGAAAATAAAGCAAATCCAGCTAACTAACAGCTTAGCTGTTTTTCTCTACACTCAGTTGCCATCACCTGATTGCACTGCGGCAGGAGCGGCTCACGTCAGGGGCACTGTGCATTCCCTGGTACAGCTTCACAACAGGAGGGCAGGTTGAAGACAGTTGTTGTTGTTTTCTTCTCCTCTAAGGTGCCTCCTTCTGGGGTACCAGCTTGGTGCTGCTCTTTTTGTGTACGTAGGATTTCATCTCCCCACACAGTGCTCCACGCTGGATATTTCATTAGAGATTTTGTTTGGTACTTGTGACCCCCAAGCACAAAGGTCTGAGGAAAAAAATAGGATTGTTGAGTCCTTTTTCCCCCCCCCCCCCCTTTTTTTTTTTTTTTTTTTTTTTCTGTTTAAGGGAAGAAAGATTGGGGAAGAAAAAAAAAGAAAATTTATTTTTATGTGAAATTAAAACCTTGGCTTAATAGAAGTCTTGAAGAGTTTGGGGCATGGTTTATTTTAGAAACTAGAAGATGTCTTTTCATTTAGTCATTAGAATAAAATCATGGTGTTTCTTCCTAGTCCTCATTTTATATTGCTCTTTTTTTTTCCTCCTTCCTCCCATAAGAAGTGTCTCTTTGGAGAGGGAGCTGGGGAAATGAAGCATACCAGGCCTCTCTAATGAGGTACCAGGCCCGTTAAAGATTTTTTGTAAGTCAGCACTGACTAACGTCAGTCTGGTTAGTCCTTGAACATAATATATTGGGGAGTCAATAGAGGTCTCATCCTGCTCCCTAGCTGACAATGAACCTACCCTTGAAGAGGAGGTGGTAATTAGCTTCTCTCTTGGCATCCTTAGAAGAAGAAGTAGGGATTGATTGGGCTCTGCAGCCCAAATTGTATACTTGCCACTAAAAGAAAGATCAGCGTATTGTTTCAGAATAATGTAAGAAAGGCTGGTGCTGCTCCCATTCAGACGGTATGGAGTGAGACGGGTCTCGTATGGTGTAGGCCAGCAAAATGGTTCATTGAAGAGAAATTCAATGGGTGATCTTGTCTGGTACAAAGGTTTGTTTCGACTGATAAATTATGCATGAGGCTCGCTCATTTGATCACCATTTCATGCTCCTCTCTCAGAGCCCCTCGCCCAGCCATATCACGGGGAAAGAACGCACCAGCTGTGACGGCCGTGCAGCTCTCCGCGCCTTGTCCCTTTTCCTGTCCCCTGCCCAAGGGCAGCAGCTCTCCCAGGCTCCCACCTTGCAGAGCGAGTCCCTCCCCATCAGCACGTGTGTTGAGTACAAATAAATTCTGGACAACCCGGGATGAAATGGCTGCAGCGCCAGTTGGGCACATTTTGTCAACAGTAAAATCGCTGCAAAACTCAAACATACAATCAACTGGTGATCAAAGTGTTTAGTTTCTTAGGAAAATTCTACTTTTCTTGTTCCTAAAAAAAAAACTCTGAACTTTTCTCCAAAAAAATGTATAGGTAGTATTTCTTTCCTGTCATCTAGCAATGACAGTTAGCATGACAATATTGCTGGGAAATAGTATAAACCATTTCAGAACATCCAAAAGCTTGGCTGGCTTCAGCCTGTTTTCTGCACAGCAGGCCCTGACTTTAATATCTCATCTTAAGAGAGAACAATTTCTCTGGGAAAAGCAATAATCACACAATTTGCTCACTGTGCCTCTGTATAGTTGCTGGCTCTCAATGGGAAAGGAGGCAAGGCATTTGGATTTATATTTTAATTGGATGCAGCACTGAAAAAAAAAAATAGACATTGCTGAAACCTTCAGATGTGTTCATCTTATTTTTGGTTGTGGACCAGCTCCCATATGTTCAGAGACACCTCACGTTAACAATTATGGTTCCCAAATGAGTAATATGGGAAAGAAAATCAGTTTTTTTCTTTGACAATACTTTGCACAACCCAAATTCCGGAGGTGAAAGTGGGAAGGCAGGAATGACAATAAGGCAACTTACGTGTCAGTACTGGTAAGAGAAACCATCTTACCATGTGCCGAAGGGTGTCTCTGATAAGGTAGTTGGGGTGGCTGTCTACATGGCCATTCCAGGTTGATGTTGTTTGGGATGGAGTAAATTAAACCTTTTGGTCTCCAACTCTTCGATTCCTGGCACTGGACTCAGTCTTTCAGTGATGACCCAGGAGATCTTTTTCCATCTTCACCTTCTCCTTGAAATGCCAGTGGTAAAAATGCGATTTCCATTTCATCATCTCACAACCATACTGGTGGCTATATGCTTTCAAGACACTTTGGACACAGTGGAGAAACAGAAATATTACAGGAACTCACCCCAGGGAGTGCACAGTTGTCCTGGTTTGAGACAAATTCAGAGGGGGAAATATCCCCTGATGGAAAGCAGGCCCCTCTCCCCACCNCATCAATACTGCTGGATATTTTCCTCAGCGTTCATGTCATGGGCATCACCTCGCTGCTTTCAACAGCGGGACCATGTGGCTGTGGCTCCTGTGCCTGTGGAGAGTTGGAGATCCTCGCAGGTGATGTTCAAAGGCACAGCCTGGAGATGAAGGGGGTAACACGCATGGAAGCAGAAAGATTGGGGGAGAAGGTAGGACTAAGAGACGCTGTTAAGGTAATTACTGTAAAAAAAGCCCACCCTTACTACGTGCTTAAATCCTGACTTCTGTCTTATCACTCACTCTCTCTTTCTAAAGTGTGAATTTAATGCTGCTGTAAGATGCCTGAGTGGCAGCTCTGGGGAACAACGACCTCTGTGCCTAGGACAGAGGGAAGAAACTGAGCAAACTTGCTTCCACATGAGCCTGCAAATGTTTCAACTCCAGCTGAGCAGCTTACTCATGAATAACTGAGGGGAGAGCCTCTGACAAGTATGGAGTCCAGAGAAATCCCACAACCATACACGGTGCAGGGCCTCTGGAGGAAATGGGATAACTCCTGAGAAGGCCAAGACCACAGCGCAGCCGAGTTAAGCACGAGTTAAAGTGCAAATTACTTTAAGTGGATGGTTAGCTGCTTTGCCAAGTCAGGAACAATAATCCAGTCATGTTTCACACCCCTGATTTGGATGTGTGGCTGAGCGGTGCCGGTGGAATCAAGTCCTGCAGGGAAGTTTGCAAGGACTGCTCCAGAACCACACTCTTCGCTGCGCCCGGGTGGCTCGTTTCGTGCCGGTGTTAATTCCACTGGCACGAAAACTGAACGAATTTGTGGGTGAAACCTGAGGCTGATGAGTTTCTCTTTCCAACATGGCTTGCCACTGGGTTACTAGGTTCAGCGGTTGAAAGAGCTGGGATGGATGGCAGTTCCCGTTGTCCTGGAGATACCGCATTATCATTCTGCTACCAGCTTCGCTTCACCCAGCTCGGTCAGCATCGCTTACCGCCACCCTCCTGTGCCCCTCCACATATCTCAGGCTGTCTCTTTGAATCTTTCCTCGAGTCTGCCTGGTTTTCCTCCAGGCAGCGGCTGCGAAACGCTGACTGCTCAGACCTGAGCAAGAGCCCCATGCTGAGCTATGAAGAGCCACATGCAGTTCAGCAGCCGTAGCCTTGGACTCTGTGCCGGCGAGCGGCAGCGGAGGCCAGTGCCGGCACATGGTTCGCATCAAACTGCTGTGGTTTATTTTCCCGAGTTATTTTTATTAATGGCTGTTTCTAAATAGACTTCCTGAGCTGTGTTCACAATGCACGTGCTGGTGTAAACTCCAGCATGTTCACACCTCCGACTGGTTACATGGATATTGCATTTCTATCCCTTAGCTTTTCCCTGAATATGATTTGTCCCAACTGGAAGCTTGCACTAGTTTTGAATTCCCACCAGAACCAGTGAAGAGTTGTGTGAACCCAGAAAATAACACACAAACAGTTTCACAGGATCATAGTATTGTGTTAAGAACACTAGAACATAATTTATACGAGACTTTATTTCTTATCCAACCCTATTTCTATAAAATTAAGTTATTTCCCTCCCTTGGAATACACGTATTTATTTATTATTTGCTGGATTTTGTTTATTTTTTCTGGTTGAGATAAATTTATTTTCCCTTACAAGATTCTTACACTTCACGAAGCCACTTCTTTGCTCTCCCATTAGGATATGGGGACAGCGTTTTTTAAGACCATCAGCCAGACTTAGCTACGGATAGTATTGTTTCCTCTGGACACGAGACAGCAGGTTTTAATGTTTCTGTGTAGCTAAGCCTTTCCCTTAACTGACTTAAGGAGAAGGCTGAAAATCAGTGACTATGGGTTAAATGTACAGCTAATAGAGTTGAATAAAGCTGGCTGTTATAATTGGCTGTAATCATACGTGGGCCAAGTAACTGGCAGTCCTGAAATTAGTGATGGGCTAAGGTATGACTTTGTGACGTCTGATATTTTTTAGTTTCATAGACTGTAGTCAGTGGAAATCTGATATCAGAGGAGCATTAGCATCTAGTCCATAGAGTGGTGGCTCATTGAATGCCAATCAGTATACTACTTGTTACCGACTTCTAAGGTTGTTTAAAGGAAAACTAAAACTTTTATTCCAGTTTTTTAACAGTAGTTTCTGCTGGAATCATTTACAGCACTTGGCACAGAGACATCCTAGAAACTGAGAAAGAAATGGCTAGTAGGTTTGTAAAGCAGAGGGTAAGTGATGATATAGAAATTTATATTCTTGTTTGTGCTCTGCTCCATACATTTCAGGATCCTTATTCTGGATAATAAATTCCTTAGAACAAAATGGAAACATTGCACTAGACATGGTTTGTTTTTTTTTTTAAAAAATCACTGTCATTTTTCTATATTCATACATTTCGAGGCCAAGCAGAATGATGGGGTTCATCTACTTCCTGCTCACCATGAGCTGTGTAGAGTTACTGAGTAGTTTTTATATCAAGTTCTAAATTCTGCTGTCAAAACCTGGACAAAGCAACCAAAAGCAAAGCGATATCTCCTTCATCCTGGGCAAGATATTCCAGAAGTTAATAACCTCTGTGTGCTCTGGGTGAAGACTGACCTTTGTAAATAGTGAAACTGTTGTTATGGGCACATTTTTAACCGCACTTTCCCATCCATTTTGTACAGACTCTTGAGGAGGAATTTCATGTTAAGTTGGTCTTGCTTAAATTTAATGCATAGGGAAAATAGGAAGTTAATGGCACCGATTTCTTGCAGGTGTACGATGAAAATGGATTTGCAACATTAACTATGCAGCTAATGTGCAGTGTTTTAGAAATATACTTCACTTACTATTAAACTGAATTTTTGATGGTAGAGATGAGCAAAAGGGTAGAGCAGAGCAGAGCTGCATGTAAAAGAAAATTCTCACACCATCATCTGCTGGCCATGACTGCATTTCCACACCACCCATGCAAGGTGAGAGCCAGATACAAACATCCTCAGGAAGAGAAGGTCCAAGAGCCGGTTTCTAAAACAACTGAGAAGGAAATTGTCATGCAAACAGGCAAAGAATATTGTGGGAAAAGAAAAACATAGCAGAAAAAAAATCTTAGATCAGGAAAAGTATCTGAAATAGACACCAGCCCCATTGGAAGCAGGAAGGTGAAGGTTTTAGAAATTGTTAAGGTACCACACACTATTTTTGCTGAAGTAAAATCCCATTTAGTTTTTCTACCATCAGATAGCTGTTTTTGTTGTGCATAGGAATGAATTCACACCACATCTCTGCCCAGATGACTGGCTCGCATGAGGTCTGATAGATGTGGTAATCTGCATCCCAAAAGCAAAGGATGTGGCATTCGGACACAGCCAATTCTATTTCCCAAGTCCAAATGAGCAAGTACCTAATCATAAGGATGGGTTAGTAGGGAACATGTTTAGACTGAAAATGAGTTTGTAAATCGGAGCCCTTTGGAATTTCCTCATCACTTACTATCTATTGAAATTTCATGCTGCTGGAAAAAAATCTGTTTATTGTTGGAAACTGCACAGGTATCGTATTAAGAAATGCACAGTCTGAGAAAAGCAGTTTACAAATCCTTAAGCTGTGTTTAGGTATTGAGCGAACCACTAATTATCCTCCAATGGTGCCTACTAGCAGATGTCTAAGGAAAAATTGTTGGAAAAAAAATCATTCTGCTTCCTAAAGCTACTTTTTGAGACAAACGCTGAATTGAGACCAGTTTATGTTTAATAACTACCAATAGACCAGAGAAAAGGAATAAATTTTTTGGATGACTTGTTTGAAAATATTTTCCTTTATACATCTGTGAATTGATGTCTTTGGGATGTTGATGACATAGCATGAACAAAACAAAACTGATTCAATATTACATAAAATCCTATGACCAATATATGTTTCTGACTATTAAGCAGGGAACACCAAAAAGTAAGACCAAACCAACTAAGCAGGATACTTAAGGAAAGTACACAAGTAAGGCAGATGAATAAGGCAAGAGATATGCTTCGGAGAACGAATCACATGAACCAAATCTTCTGGAGAACACGTGTAACAGAACTGATGAGGAAGGAGAAATGGCCAAGAACATAAAAGATTTCTTAGAAGACAAGGTTTTCTTAGAACTCATTTAGATAATGTGTTAAACCATAAACTTTATGCCAGCTTTGCTACACATTTCACTGTGAGAGTAGGAAAAGGTTCCAATAAAATCCAAGACGTCTTTGAAACAGCCATATCTATCTACAATTGTGTCAAAGCTGCTAATTCTACAGTGAAATGAACTGAAATTTCTTGCTTTCCAAAGGCTGACTTTTTTTTCTGTATAGACTGTGTCTACACTTAGCCCCTGTGCCCCACCAGGATATGACAAGTATGAGGTACGATTGTACCTTTGACTCAAACATGACACTTTTTAAAAGCAACTAAGCATGTAAAGTGCAAACAAAACTTCTATAATGTGAGTGAACTGAAAAGTTATCAATGATTTATTGCCAGTGAAGTTCAGCAGGGATATGCCTAGCATTGTAATATTTTGATTAATGACCCGAATTATAGAAGAATAGGTATGCCTATTGAACTTGCAAATGATGTGAAGCTGAAAAGAAATGGAGAATGCAAGCCTCCTTGAGGTTTAGAATTCAAGCTGATCTTGTAAAAACTGAAGAAAAAAAGGATACATTTCAGCTAGAAGAAACAACTGTCTGAAAAAAAAAAAAAAAAAATCTATAAAATTTTAGGATGGACAATGACTGGTCCAGCCTTGCAGAAAAGATTTGCCGTATCAAATACGAAGCTGAATAAAATCAACCCCTTTCTTGGTGATAAAAAAGTCACCTGTGGTATAAATAGAAGAAATGAACATATCTAATGATCGCTATTGAAACTTCAGCTGGAAAATTTTGTTCTATTTTGAGCACCACAGATGAAGGAAGTTGAAAATCAAGTGGAGGATGGAAGAAATTCAGGAGAAGGTAATAGAAATAACCTGAGGTTTAAAGACTGGAACAGCTGGGGAAAATTGAAACAACTGAAGTTATTTAATTTATAAAGAGACCAGGAGTAGACGTCATAATCATTTCCAAACACAAAAAAATCATGTGTTGGTAGGAAGAAGTAAAGTAAGAGCTGTTGTCCTTGCTTCCTAGGTGTGGGATGAGTAATAATGGGCTGAAATTGCAGCAGGAATTTTGAAAGACTAATAGCATTAGGGTATTTATTATTGTGCTATATTACCTAGGGACGTCATGAAAGTCTTCAATAAGAAGTCAGGCAAACATCTGCATGAATGACGTAACGGATTTAGTTCTGTTTAAGGCATGGGAATGGACTACACAGCCTTCACGTGACGCTTTTTTTACCCCCAACTCTATAATTATAATGGTGAAATGGGAAATCAGGCACTTTATAAGAAAGAAACCTTTTAGTAGAAGAAGCTAACAGCTTCTGTGAGTTATTAGATCAGAGATGGATACCCTACAGCATAGAAGCTGAATGTGATCCAGGACTCTACGTGTATAGCTTGTCACACTACTACATTTTGGGAGAGTGATGTGATTATGGAATAAAAGTAATGCACACGTTAATCGGAGAGCCAAGAAAGGTGTCAGAAAACCTTGTTTGGTCCTCACCAAGGAAAATGTTTCCTATCAAACTGCATACTGAAATTCTCTAGAGTTTGTGATTCAGTTACTGAACTATAGCAGTGACGTGAAACTACCCATTGTCATGTTCTTAATTGAACCAATACCTGGAAGAGTGGCAATAGTGGCTATTAATCATAAAGATTCTTTTTCTTGTACTTTTTCAAGGGAAACAAGAGTTCCATAAGGTCAAATCTCCTACAAAACTACTTTTGTTGGGGAAATGTAGCAAGACCATTTGTCAACATTGAGAATGCTCATTTTGGCTGAAACTAAATTACCTAGGGAGCCAAAAAATGATGAATTCACAGATGGTTGATGTCAAGGCATGTTGCCAAATTCTTTTCCCTGGCCTTTTCTACAGCAACAAAACAATGCTGAATTGATACCTTGCACACCT
>VWZK01009736.1:0-22205 GCA_013396935.1 Baryphthengus martii
AAAAGAAAAAAATTCAACAAACCAAACCAAAACAAAATACTAGTGAAGCTTTTGAATGTAAATGTGCAAAGCCAAAGACTCTGCCTGTTATAGACATATATTTGCCTTTGGTATCTCTTGATGGTACCAGCAGAAAGACCTCTTTATGTGTCAATAATGGTAATCTTAAGTGAGTCACTAAAAATAATAAGAAACCATTGAAAAGGATAACAGGACAAATAAGGGCACAATTTTAGGTCATACTTTCAATACTAGAAGAAAATAACAACTGACTATATAGCGAATGCATATGTGTAATTTCTTTTTTTCAGATAATAGTACTTTGTATATATGTCAATAGAAGATTACAGAAATACTGTTAAAAAACAGCAAAGTGAGATTTCTGGATAATAAATGGAACTCTGAATCAAGAGAACTAGTTTCCATATCTACCTTTCCCATACACTTCTGCCGTAACCTTGGGCAAAACATATTCCAACTACACTTGTCTCAGCTTTTCTAGCCATGAAATAGAAATGATACTTCCTCACCTCATTGGAATGAGGTCATGGTCATTTTGCTACTGTTTGTTGCACATATTTCAGAAGACAGGCAGCTATATAACTCAAGTATTATTTCATAAGGGGAACATGATACAATGGCCCCGTGTGCATCTAACTGTGAGGATGAGAAAAATGGCTGTATAGCTCACACCTCTACTGCATCTTTTCTATTGTTGCTTTCAATTTGAATGAAGCTTCTGTTATTCTTTTCTGTTAATCATATTAACAGATGGAAAATATAAGATACATTAATCTCAAATAGTATACTTTACATAAAATAAGAAGGATGCGTCTTTAAATTAAGAGTTTCTCTAGGAAACCTTTCTGTGATATTTTGTTTGTTTTTTTTTTTAGCTCATAAAATTGCCGAGATAATTACCTAAGTACAAAGTAGTTTAAACTTGACATAAGGAAATGTGATTCACATAATCAAACCCTGCATAATTAACCTGTCAATTGTTTTTGCATGCTGTATGATTGACTGTCTCATAATAGTATTTAAATGTTTTTCATCATAAGTGTCAGATAAATGATGAAATGGTACACATCTACCCATTAAGGATTTTCCAAGAATTTATACTAGAATTGGCAGACTACTACCGAATTCCACCCCACATGAGCATTGTTTAAGAAGACATTCTAACATATTAAATAATTTGAAATCTATTTCAAACAAATGCTGAAAAAATATTCTAAATATTTATGATGTCATGAGCCTTTTAAGAAATGTTAGACTAATTGTGTTCTGTGCGAACTGATAGGAATGAACATTACACAAGTTGATAACGACATCTGGAAAATTTCCTCATGCAAAAGTAGGAAGCCCAAAGATAACCTTCTCAAACTATGTAGCTCCTGTTATCCTATTGTGCAAAACAGGGATGAGACACAACACCTTAAACTTTGTGTATTTACACAGAGATCTCATTCAGCAGCTAAAGAATGATGTGTCTGTATAGCATGTATTTGCCTGGAAGAGAAAATGTAGCCAACCAAAATAGAAATGGATCTGTTTAGTTTGCATTCATGTAATAAAGGTGAGCTTTTGTAGCCATGAACATCACCAACAGACACGCAATTCAGCCTTCTTTCTCTTTTAGTCCCATGATGAGTGCATGTCTCTCAGGAGGTTTTTCATAGAAATTCCACCATTCTCCACAGTCCCCAAAGAGGACAATGACAACAACAACAAAACTGCTCATAACAATTTCTGTTTGCTTTTTCTTGGCATCTGCATCTTCATATGTTAAAGCAGCATTAAGATGTGAGTATAAAATACAACTACCTGTATTTATACAAATGTAATTGTGTGCCCTAAATATCAGCACACTCCAGAGTTATAGTGGTAATTCATTTTTTTTCCTTCTCCTGTTTTAGGGCAACAGGCCAATGGAACTGGCTTCTAAACATACCCAATTCATCAATATTTTTGTCACAGATGGCTGACCAACAAGGAAGGTAAGAGCACAATAGTATTTTGGAATATGTAATGGCCTCAGGCAAAAGAATTGAGTATACTATAGCAATCCAAGAGTGAAAACATTATGCAGAGATTTAGCTTTGTTATTTAAGCCAAGTTAGTATAAAAATCATTATCATAATGGTCTATTATATATTGGACCGAGTTTTATGGGAACTGGGGACTATTACTCCAATGATAATGGTCATTGAATTGTACTTCTTTTTGCATTCTTGCACACACAATTACTCCAGTATCACATCAAATGTCACTTGAATAGATATTGCAATAGGGTGAAATTCACCTGCTCCTTTACATTAAATCAAAGTAAATAGATTTTGTGCTGTGAACAGAGGTGAAGAACAAGGCCTATGAACAGTAATTTCCGTTGAACAGATATTGTGACTCATGAGCATTATGGGTGAAATGTATCCACAGTATAGAGAACTGATTTATGTCTTCTACATAGTTTTAGTTCCCAATACATACAATGTCGGAAAACTATAGTACCACAATCAGGGCCCCATTGTCTTCCTATGTATGTAAACAGAAAGAAACTAAAGGATTGTGAAAGAGAGGAAATATAAGCAGATGTAAAAAAGAAAATATCTTTGGAAATAGCAGCCATTTCAGACGGAGGAAATTTATATAGGAGTCCTCAATCTGTTATTCTGGGTTGATGGGGGAGATATAATCTCAAAATATTTGATTTTGGGCAAGTGTAGAGCTATTTTTTCTGATCTAAGACTGGGCTCAAATCACTCAAGTAAAAATTGTGTGAAGAATGTTCAAGCCTCTCGAAATTTTTTTAAAGCAAGCATTGACACAAGAAAAATATGTGAAAGTCTGTAAGTTAATAAGGCATGTTTCTATAATGGTTTTATTTATAGCTGTCAATCAGTCTCTATGATTTGTCATTATTTAAAAAAAATCTGGGAATCTGAGAGCTCAAATTGTGTACTTGCATCCCAGAAGGCCAATCGCATCCTGGGCTGCATCAAAAGAAGACTGGGCAGCAGATTGAGAGAGGTGATTCTGCCACTCTGCTCTGCTCTGGTAAGACCTCACCTGGAGCACTGTGTCCAGCTTTGGAGCCCTCAATAAAGAAGGACATGGACCTGATAGAACGAGTCCAGAGGAGGGTCGCAAAAATGATCAGGGGGTTGGAACACCTCTCCTATGAGGACAGACTGAGAGAGCTGGGGTTGTTCAGCCTGGAGAAGAGAAGGCTCCGGGGTGACCTAATAGTGACCCTCCAGCACCTAAAGGGGGCCTACAGGAAAGCTGGAGATGGACTCTTTACAAAGGCCTGTAGTGCTAGGATGACAGGCAATGGTTTTAAATTGGAGAAGGGTAGATTTAGATTGGATGTTAGGAATAAGTTCTTTACCGTGAGGGTAGTGAAACACTGGAACAGGTTGCCCGGGGAGGTAGTTGAGGCCCCATCCCTGGAGATATTCAAGGTGAGGCTTTAACAAGGCTCTGAGCAGCCTTATCTAGTTGAGGATGTCCCTGCTCACTGCAGGGAGCTTGGACTAGATGACCTTCGGAGGTCCCTTCCAACCTAAACCATTCTATGATTCTATGAAATTGTTTCATAGGAAAGCTCCACTGAAGTGTTTATGATGAGAGAGCTAGGTAACTTACTACATGGCAGAGATGATAGTCAAGAACGAATATGCTGCTCTCTTCAGGGACATGTTAATATCTGTAAAAGTATAAATGTTTTCCAGCATGCAGGTATTTAATAATACCTTGGGTTTTAAATATATTTGGAGGGAGTGGGAAGGTGGGTTTCTGCAGATACATATTATTACCTTTTTATACCTGGGAGTAGCAACTTAGAGATGATGCAACACAAAGTGCCTGCTTACAAGTACAATAGATATCTCAGGAAAAAGTACCTTCTTGATGGCTACTTTACTTAAGGCATTTCCCAGATTCATGGTATAAAATAAAACCTATATAAATGGAAGAAGAAAAATATGATGCATATGAACTACAGTTTTCTTTCATTTCACATTCTCCTTTCAATTTTTTGTGCCAGGTTTGTTTATTTGTGTCTTCATTTGTTTGTTTTTCCTCCTCAGATTTGGCATACAACAGATCTCTGTGATCTTTGCTCAATTAAAGGTGGAACGAGAACTGAAACAAAAGAGGTAAGGATGGAATTGTTTGTGGGCCATTGGACACAGCTGTTGCAAATATTATACACTTGAATTATGCTGTGCCCTTTTACATAAAAGAGAATTGTATCTGCTACCATTTGGAGCTGTTCTGCTTTGTTATTCATAAACAATTTTTTTTTTCTTTATTCATTTGGTTTTGGTGGTTTTGTTTCTTGTCAACATTTCCTTAAGGACTTTGATTTTTCAACTAAAACACAGTCTCAAAGATTTATAGGTCTTTGGCTGTAAAAAGAAATGTATTTTCTAAACATAATCTAAAACATGAATGCTAAATTTCCTCTGTGTCCTCATATTCTGATTGCCAAATAGACCTTAAGATGTCAGATTTTACTCTGTGGGGCAATATGTGAAGTCCATTTGTTTGATTTTTAAAATTTTATTTGGAGGTTAAATTCTGCTCCTGTCCCCCCACCTCTCCCTGAATGGGTCAGACTCCAGCTTTGTAATGTCATTTAATATAAAATTGTATGATTTCATATAATATCCTTTAGCCATGAGGGATAATCAGTTGGAAATGACCTCAGTGTCTCATTGTGACTAAAAAGCTAATACTATCCTTAGATAGACACCCTTAGGGTAGATGAAGTAGATTATGTAAGAATAAGGAGTTGATATTATCCTAGTTTTTGCCGTGAAGGAATTGTTACATGAATATTGTGTCCATTCTGAGACTTCAGATTAAAAGAAGATATTGAAGATCCATGGGGAAATAGAAATTTGATAACACAGAGCTCTTCAGACTAGTAAATAACACTGTAACTGGGAGCTAATCTGAATAAAATTAATATTAAAAGTATAACAAGATTTACTACCTATAAGACAAATTCATAAATTTATTTCACTGAGTTCTGCATGACCAAAAATTCTTAAATCAAAGATGTTTTGATTCGAATTGTTTTCTAGTGACAAGGCACTATTTTTACAAGAATTAGTTCATCCAAGTTCTATTCAAATATCTAATCTAACTAGATGATTTTAACTGTCCCTTCTGTTCCTATAATGCAAGAATCATAAATGAACTTTTTTTTTTTAAGGTCAGATATGTATTCCTGAATAATAATTTGGACTTACGTTTATTCCACCTAACAGACTCATCAGATGTGCAGAACATCTCCTTTTCACATACAGAAGGCGACCAGGATGCCTAGAATTCTCTCTAAAATTTGATTAAGTTATTGTACTTGGATGGTGACATTGATGTGCACAAGCTTATCAACTTTAATATACTTTAAATACATATGCAAGGCACCTCTATCTTGTAAATACACGTCTTCTAAGATTCCCAGCAGATGACAGACTCATTCTTGTCCCCACCAGCTCAAATTCCTGCACACTGAACAACCCAGAAAACAGAGAATTCAGAAATTCAGTCATTAGTGTTAAAATCAATAGTCCACTATGCAAAGAAACATAATTCTCAGGTATAATTAAGATCCTAGTTGGTTTACTTTTCCTCTGTAATCACTAGAGGCTTGAACAGCCAGGATTTAACAATCCAGATTTTCTGAATTCTAGAGTAGCTAAAATGATGTTCAATGTATTTGAGTCTTACTGTATAAGTCTGTTGGTTTAAATGACAGCTGGAATAAAGCAAGGAGTTGTGTATTCCTTCCTTCCTTCTGCCTGCCTGCCATTCTTTCAGAGCTGTTAGGATTGCAAATGACAAAATGCTAATGTATTTTCAATGCATTCTGTGCTGAAGCTGGAAATTCAAGGTTAGGAAGTAGGAATATCACTGAGCTTTTACTGCCTACTTCAGTCTAAACTGGCATCTAGTTCTGATATCTGTGCTTGGTTTCATTTCAAATGGAGCCCAGTTCCACATATACTTTCAAAATAGAAAGGTAAATGAATTGTGAAATATATTAACAGAACACTCATTATAAGCTTTTGTTACCCTTGACAGTAGATCAGAGGAATGCAAGCTACTTTGCTTCTTTTTTGGTCTCTCTCTCAATCTGGCAATCATCATGGTAACAATCATTTCCTCACCAGGAAGAAATAAAGTATCCTAAGAGCTGCTACTGCTATCTGTTATTTATCCCTCCTGATGTCAGTCTGAAGCAATTTTATCTCTCAACACAATCTCTGCCTGGCAGGAGTGGTTGGTGGATGATGATGTAGATGACAAAGCTGATGAACAGTGAGATACAAACTGGAAAGAGGCCATCTAAGCTAATAACATTGTTCTATGGAAATATTAAGTAACATATGAACAAGAACATATGGACTCTATGGGACATATTTTGTCTTGCTGCTCCACAAGAAGTAAACTGACTAGTACAGGAATTAGCCAGCATTTAAAGTTCCATTCTATAACTATAGTATGCCTTAATTCCAACTTTTTTTCATGCTTCCACTTCTAATATGCTTCTTTTTTTTTTTTTTTTTTTTTTTTTTTTTCTTTTTAACTTCGTATTTATTTCGGTCATGAATGCGTAATGTAAAACCAGATGATGCTTTCGACTTATTTCTGGCAGTGTTGCAACTGTAAGTTTAGTTTAGTTTAGTCGCTTAATATGTGCCAAAAGATTCCAAAGGAAAAGTATTCAGAAGTATAGACTCTGGACTTTATTAATATTACTCTTATTATTCTTGGCATTTATGGAGTTTCCTACTCTTTTGACACCATATAAATACAAAAATCATACTAGACTTTCTTGTGACTTCCAAATATTATTTTGTTTAGAACAGTTCTTGCTTAAGTTTTGTTCTTTTTTAAACTTCTAGAATATATGTTGTAATGGTTGTCTTCTTCCTAGAACCTCAATGATACCTTTATACATTTTGCATACAAGTAGGCAATAACAAATCTTGTGTTTAGGCCATAGAAAATAATTTTGTAATGCCTGAAAAATTATTTTAAGAAAATTTATTTAGTTTCCAACCTTGTTTTCATTACCTTTTCTACTATTTTTCATCTCAACCATATGACAAATCTCAAAGCATGTGTACCTGCCCAGTAGAAACACTATTTCCTCTCTAACATTTTGAGAATTGCCTTTAAATAGTATGTGAAGTGTCATACAATATCTGTGTAGAGTTTTAGCTTAAACATAATGAATAGTGGTAGAACATGAAACACTGCTAATATTTTTACAAGCTATCTGTCATATCTCAATTGACATTTTCAATCAAAATCCTTGAGGCTACTTAATTCTAGAAATAGCAGACAAAGCTGCTAAAGCAGCCAATGTTTCAGCCATCAGAAGTTTTTATGTAATGGCTAACCAATAATTTCTACTGTCATTTAACACAGAATTTCTTTTGAAGAATACATCATATCTGTCTTCAACCATACCTAAGATGCTGTACAAGATGATGTGTAACTACAGTGAGAAAAAAAAATACATGTGTAAAAGCAGAGCATTGGTTCTTTGAAATCAAACTACTGAAGTAGGTTCTTCATCTGTAGCCAAATTCCAATGTTCCTCTCTACTTCACTTGCTTTCTGCTGAGAATTTTTCATCTTACCTCTTCCAACAATTACGTTATCTCTACTAGAAGACTTAGCCTTGATTTAAGTATGCTTCATATCATGCATTTAATTTTATACAAAATACTCATAAGGGAGAAAAAGAAAATCCATGACAAAGCCCTTAGATAGTATATTTCTTAAAGGTATATGTCACTAAGAATTTAATACAAATTTTCTCTTTGCAGGAATGGGTGCTCTTGTAAGCAGGAGATACAGACTTAAGAAGTGGTCTCAAGGCTCACCAACACGGATTAGAAACATGGATTAAAAACCCAGGTTAAAACAAAACCATTAGTGATAAGAGTCCGGAAATCAAGTAGTTCTATCTTGCCAAGGTTATCCTGAGAAGAAACAGGGACTACTGAGGTAATTTCTCTTGCCATCCAGCCAGCCTGTGAAAGTATACCTAGTAATAAGAGCCCAAAACAATATCCAATGAGATATCATTTAATTTCTGTTAAAAAAAAAAAGTGCCCATAGTGTACCATGCAGAAACCATGTCCACAGCTGTGTGACTATACACTGTCACTAAAGAATATATGTAAAATGGAATTAAACATGTGCAACAGCTGTCAGACTAGCAAATAGTAAGTTTACTGGAGGCTGTGAAAACATCTAGAGATGGCTCTTCAAACATTGCAACTCAGTTGAAGTTGACGGTTATCCATCTGTTTATGTGTCTGAGAGTCTGAGCTGTTCTTTCTTGCTTTTTTTTTCTTTCTGATTTTTTTTTCCTCTCCTTACCTAATTTGTCTTATGTGCTGGAAATAAACATGATTTTGATTTACATAGTGCTGTGATGGTATTTTTCTAGTTTTTTGTATGTATTTCTTTTCAGATAGCTTCTACTTTTCATTGCATTTTTCACTTCTCCTGACCATTTCACCAGTTTTAAAGAACTGTTTATGTACATTGTATGAATTTAAAATTATTTTCTGAATAAATTAGTATGCACAATTTAGTACATGTATACACTCATTGCTGTACATAGAGTTTTATAGTGCTCCTATGCATTAATTAACATTTATTTGCATTGAATTTTATCTGGCATTTCATTGTCCAGATTACTTGTAAGGATTTCCCCTCACAGTCGTGAAAAAGTAAAATGCCAGACCTAATATTTCCCTATAACCAGCAAAGAGAGTGATTCATCTTTCTGTAAGCTGTAATGGATGCATCATCTTCCTAAAGTACATATCTCTTTCCACACGCTGTATTGGAATCTTAAATGCCAAGTTTATTCTGGATATCAAACTTCTAGACAGCTAATGTTGGATTAGATTAATTCCATCCTTAGTATCATAAGGTCTTTCAATTGTTCATTCTAGGTACATTTATCTTATCATATCTTATTCAAAATTATTTCAGCATTGTTTAATCAGAATCCTTTGTGGCCTCAGTATCCATTACTAGACTGCTTGCAAGGATACTGAAGAACACAAGGTGATATGGTACCCCACAGGTAGCACACTTTTTGCAGTGAAAAATTAAAATGTTTCCTATTTCATTATCTCTAGATTTTTAACAATTTCAAGACCAACTAGAAGATTTTCCCTTGTATCTCACCATAGTTTCTTTAAGAATTTTTAGTGAATTCTAATGAATAACTTTTTGAACTTTAAACACACAACACCACTCAGATCAGAGTTATTAGTGTAATCTCTTGTCTTAAGTTTAGGAAATTTATGATGTATTATTTCCTTCTGAAAGAGGTATTACTTTATTTCTTATTTATCCATGTATCTTCTGACTCTGTTATTTAATATGATTTGTATTGATTTGTTCAGTACAGAATAACCTTTTTGAAATGAATATATCTTTTTCAGTTTCCATTCCTCCAGCTGTTTTGAAGTCTAGGTTGTATATTTCGCGATGTCAGATTTAAATTCCTTTAGAATGTGCGGGTGAATATTGTCTGTTCCTGGCAAATAGGTTTTGTTCATTTTCATCAATTTCAGTTCAGTTAGAAAGAGTTCTTCGGACTCACCTCACTAGTAATGTCTGTTATGGCTTTAATATCATTGGATCCTCATTCTAGACCTTGACAATTTTGGACTTCACCATCTCTAACAGTTGTCTGACTTCCCAGGGCACTCAGAAATCATTTTAATAAATTGGTTTTCACGTGTTGTTCCTTAGAATTTTTTTTATTTTTTTTTTTCTGGCTTCGTTTATTATGATTCTATATCTAGCTGTTAGGAATTAATGCTCTTTTTTTTTTTTTTTCATTCCGTTAGAAAAGACTTCTGCTTTAGGAGAAAACCTTTTTATCACTTATCACTGTTTTTACTCTTCTATTAGCCATACTTAGCAGATTATAAGTCTTTTGAGTCCCTTAATATTTTTCTTTTCTTTTTCTTTATCCTCAAGCCTTAATAAACTGTTTTAAGCATTCCTTGTGCCTCCTGAAAACATTTTATCCTTTTAAGTGCTTTTTACATAGTCTTTTAACTGTTTTCCTCAATTTTATTACATTTCTCTTTCAAAAGAAAACTAAAACATTATTCTGTTGAATGATGAACATTTTTTTTACTTCTTTAAGGTAGGAAATCACCACAGTCACTCTTAAAATAATTCTTGGATCAAGTATTGTGCATCTGTCAAGAATAAATCAAAAAAAAGATTTCATTTCTGCGATTTATTAGAGGAAAATTGCTCAAAAAACATTGGAGTTTAAAAAATGTAACACTTTATAACATTCACCCTGTCTATGTGTGAGCAATTGAAATCTCCCATTATGATATGATTATGGTTATGCTTTTCTTACCATTTTACAACTATTTTCAATATCCTGTCTGAGTTGTTGATAATATATAGTCCTATTTTTAAAATCTTCATGTATGGTATTTCAAGCTACTATTCTATATTTGGTGTGGCTAAGATCTATGTACATTTGGTCAAGTTGTCTACTTGTAAGACCTGCTGACCATACACATTTATTTTCTTATTCCACTGATCTCATTATTTCCTGACTTAATTCTAGTACAAACAGTTTTGTTGTATCCTATTACTAACTTTAAAGTCCCCTTTCTTAATATAAATTTCTCATACACCTGGGCAAAGTCTGTCCAGCCTTTGTACCAGCTTTGTTGTCATCCTCTGGATGCATTCAAGGACCTTCACATTCTTCTTAAATTAACATACTTTACAACATACATTTAGCATACTTTAATACATACCTTAACATATTATTAACATACTTTAAAAAGCCCTTCTTGTTACCTCAAACGACACTGGGTAGTTTTAACTCTAATTGAACTTTGGCCTTTTGTGTCTTCTCCCTGCATATATGAATCGCAACTCTGTAGTCTTCCTATGAAGCTTGACCTTGTTTCCAGAGATCATACAATTTCTTTTTCTTCTTGAGCTCCTCAAGGTGTTCATAGAATCATATAATCATTGAGGCTGGAATAGACCTCTGAGATCATCAAGTCCAGCCTATGAACCCAACACCACAGCACCTAGCTAGACCATGTCACTAAGTGCCATGTCCAATCTTTCCTTAAACACCTCCAGGGATGGCGACTCCACCACCTCCCTGGGCAGTCCATTCCAGTGCCTAATGACCCTTTCCGTGAGGAAGTGCTTCCTAATATCCAACTTAAACCTCCCCTGGCACACCTTCAGGCCATGTTCTCTTGTCCTGTCACTAATTGCCTGGGAGAAGAGCCCCACCTGTCTNTGCAAATTTACTAAGGGTAGACTTGATCCCCTCATCCAGGTCATCAATAAAGATGTTGAACAGGACTGGGCCCAGTACTGAACCCTGCGGGACACCACTGGTCACTGGACACCAGCTGGATGTGGCACCATTCACAACCACTCTCTGTGCCTGGTCATCCAGCCAGTTTTTAACCCAGTGCAGGGCGCACCTGTCCAAGCCATGGGCTGCCAGCTTCTCCAGGAGGATGCTGTGGGAGACTGTGTCAAAGGCTTTGCTGAGATCTAGGAAGACTGCATCCACAGCCTTCCCCTCATCTACCTGGTGGGTCACCCAGTCATAGAATGAAATCAAATTGGTCAGGCAGGACCTTCCTTTCCTAAACCCATGTTGACTGGGCCTGAGCCCCTGGTTGTCTTGTACATGCTGCTCGATGGCACTCCGGATGAACTGCTCCAAGTTGGTCTTCTGCCCCACTCACTTAGGACACAGTGGAATTTCCTGCTCCTGTGCCTCTAAATGTGGTTCTTAAAGACTGACCAGCACTCATGGACTCTTAAACGCTCAAAAGCAGATTTCCAGGGTACTCTGCTAAATAGCTCAATGAATAGCTTAAAATTTGCTCTCCTGAAATCCAGGGTGGCAACTCTGCTGTACTTTTTTCTCATTGCACTGAAAATTTTAAACTCAACCATTTCGTGATCACTTTTGCCCAGACAGCCACTCACTATCACATTCCCCACAAGTCCTCTATTCACAAATAGCAAGTCTAGGTTCCTTCCCATCTTTCCTGGTTGGCTCATTGAGTACCTCTGACAAGAATTTATCTCCTACTAACTTCAAGATTTTCCAAGACTTGCTTATCTGAACAGCATGATATTTCCAGTTGACATCTGGGAATTTGAAATCTCCCATAAGGACAAAGGCTATCAATCCAGATATTTCTCTTAATTGCCTGTAGAATAACTCATTAGTGCTTACATGCTGGCTGGATAATTGGGAGTAGACACCCACTACAACATCTGCTTTGTTTTCTCTCCCCCTAATCCTTACCCAGAGGCTCTCAACCACATCATCACTAACTATAAGGACGTACAATCAAATCGCTTCCTTACATATAGTGTGACTCCTCCACCTTGTCTGTCCTACCTATCCCTTCTGAAAAGCCTGTAGCCTTCCATCCTAGCACTCCAGGGGAACTCTAGAGTAGGACTCTTTCCATCAAATCTTACTAATACCAATAATATCATAGCTCTGAGAGCTGGCCAACACTTCCAGTTTATCCTGATACCACGGATGTTGGTGTGCAAGCATTTCAGATATAATCCTGAGCCCTCCATGCTCCCAGGAGCAGTGCGAATGTTTCCACTAGCATTGCCACCCTCAGGTGCCATGCTAATCCTTGGCTTACCTACTGCAACCCCGTTGATATACTCTTCTCCCACTGATTCTAGTTTAAAGCTTTCTCAATCAAACCTACCAACTTATGTCCAAAGATATGTATTTTGTATTGGGACAGATGGACCCTGTCAGGCCTCAGCATACCTTGTTTCTTGAAGGCTCTTCCATGGTTTTAAACCTCAAAATTCTGGTGTAAGCATCAGTCCTGGAGCCAAATATCTTGGGCTCACCTGTTTCTTCCAAAGTCTCTCCCTATTACTGGGAGGATTGAGGAAAAACCATTGCCTTTGCTCCTGAGTTTTTTAGTGTTCTTCCCTGAAGTCTGAAGTCTCTTTTGATTGACCTCGGACCTTTTATTACAACATCATTTGTATCCACATGAAAGAGCAGAAATGCATAGTAGTCTGAAGGTTGATCTGAGCCCTTCAGTCTTGTGGTGATGTCCCTAATTTGCACCACAGGGAGCTAGCAAATTTCCCTGAAAAAAGGATCCAGTTTCCAAACAGGTGCTTCCGTTCCACACAGGAGGGACTCACCAAGGACTATAACTCATCATTATTT
Organism: Baryphthengus martii; assembly: GCA_013396935.1. NCBI lineage: Eukaryota > Metazoa > Chordata > Aves > Coraciiformes > Momotidae > Baryphthengus > Baryphthengus martii. The sequence continues at coordinate 13,292 of VWZK01009736.1, forward strand.
TTTTCTCTGCACAGGTCTAAATGTAGGTTTTATTGCGAGGGGCTTATAAATCTGATCTTAGCAAGACTGATTGCTCAGATTCTTCCTTTCATTATGTGCTTCATCTGTCATAACCAGGGCCTCATATTTGTTCTGTAAGGGTATCTTGGAGGGTAACTTAGAGGGCAAGAAGAAGTTTCTCTTAACACACCATTCTGTAACATCCTTCCACTCCTCTTTATCCCTTGTGACAATGACTTCCTCCAGGCCCAAATCAGATCTAGGACCTGCCTCTGTATTGGCCACGCTGAAATGGATTGAGTTTGCGATGTTTGTGAAGCTACCTCACCATGTCAAGAATCTTGACATCCAGAGAGGAAAATATAGTATCGAGGAATCATTCAGTTTGGTAACAACCTTAGGAGCTCACCTGGTTCAAGTTCCTGTGCACAGGAGAGGTGGCACTGAAATCAAACTAGGGTGGTCCGAGCTTTATCTAACAGAGTCTAGAAAGACTCTAAGGGTTTCACCACCTTCTCTGAGCAACCTGTTTCAGTGTTTGATCCTTTTCCTAACAAAAACTCTGTTTCTAATGCCTGGTCAGAACTTCACTGCCTTAGTTTGTGACTGTAAATTGATACAGCCTCCAAAGATGTCACAAATCTCATCATCTATATCAATAGCATTAAATGTTTAGGTCAAGGAATAAAAGAATTTAATTCAAGCTGAGCTTAAAATAGCACAACAAAATGATCAAGTTAGCATTTAAATGTTATAAATCTTATGTAGTGTTAACTACCTACACTCTACAGTACTAGATTAAAACTTCAATTTGTCTGAATTTCAAAATATAACCTAGAAGCTCTACCTAGAATCAGGTGCTTTGAATTGAGCTCTAGAATCCAAATTTACAGTGTTACTTTGAAGTTTTCATTTAATCTGAATATTCTAAAACTCCAAGACACAGCAACCAATTTTTGGCCCCTTAACACTTCCAAATGCAGGACTGGGCCATTGGATACAGGCCTTCTCCTCATACATATGCAATTTATCTACTATTTTCATCTGTAGGATTGAAGGCTAAGCAGGCTGTCTAGGGAGTGTTAAGATTTAGGCAGGATTCATTTAATATAGTATTAGTCATATGAAAAAAAGATCATTTGGCCTTGTCATGAAGACGTCAACTATTCTAAGGAAGATAGACATATGCAATTAATCTGAGCTGGAATGGATCATATTCTAGTTTTTTACTGTGGAGAAAACCTAGATAATGGCTTTAATTTGATGTTTAGCTTTTAAGCAACTAAAGATTTTGTGAGTTGTATTTCCCCCTTATCTACACTCATAGAATATAACGAAATCTGAATGTGCACTCTTCTAGGTTCTCCTAGGCTGCCTGCATCCAGAGTATCATTTACTGGTTTTCATGGTTTAAAATGCTCTGAAATATTACATATGACTATCCCTCCAACTTGACATAAATGTAAATTTCGTGGCCTATGTCATAATATTGCCAGTTTGGAAAACAAATATGTCTTTAGGAAAAAAAAATTGAAAAGTAAAACCAAAAGGGATCTTTAATGCGTGTTCCTACTTCACATAGATTCCTTTTCTTCCCTGTGAATTAAGAGCACACTTCATTCCACTTTGTGAATTCTTTTGAATGTCCGAGTGTGATTTTATTGTTGAAAAATAATGCCCTATCTATAGAGGATCAAGTAAGTTAGAGGGTACTGCGAATATTCTGCTTCTTTGAAATCAGTGATGAAATCCCCATTGCTTTCAAGCATCACAGGCATGCCAGTTTTAAAACATGGCAAGGTACCTACTGTGAAGGAAAAGCAGAAAAGTAAACAAAGTGGAGTATATACTTTTATTTGAGGATAAATTTGCTGAAGAGAAAGTTGAAGGTACACATTCTAAAGAACTTTGAAACAGTGAATATTATTAGGAAATTAGAAAAAACAGTGGAATATATGACATATATATATTTAAGATACAGATTGATAAATTTGATAGCCTACAGACTCAGGAAGATTGTTTTGGACATGTCCTAAAGGATACTACAATCAAGAGCTTGGAATCTGAAAAACCTACATTTGGCTAAACTTTGTCTTTTTATCTAAGTGTTTTACTGAATATGTTTGCCTTAGCTTTAAAACGAAGTTGAAATTTTTATGGAGATTTAAATTATCATAAATATACAATTATATTGCTTAACTTTATTTCATTAATGACAAATCCTTTTTCCAGTTTTTTGTGACTGCTACTTCCTTAGGAGAAAAATATGATACTATTAGTCAGTTAGGAGCACATTCTATTACAACATGAAAGAGAAAAGTCAATTTTACCTGCAGATATATTTGAGAAATCACAGTGCAATGGCTAATAAACAGTGGTGGTAGTTAATTTTAGAAAATTGTGAAAGAGGAGCACCTATGAGAAACCAATCTGATATTGATTTGTAAAGAAAGACAGGCAGTTAGGATATGTTAAATCTAATTTCTATTCCATTAAGTAATCAAATACATATAAAGAAATTATAACCATCCTGTGAATAGCAACATTGCAAACAGAATGGGTGTATAAACAATACGATTCAAACCTCAGAGAACTTGAGGGGGGCTTTTATTTTACAAAGGGCGGATTCTTTTTTACTAAATTACTCAATAAAATGATAAAATGTGAACCAATGTGTTAAGTTTGAAAACAATCCTGAGGAGAATTTCAGAACAGGAGAAATCTTTTTATTTTAAACTAAACTAGCCAGTGCATTTACTATAGGGAAATAATCCTAAATTAATATGACAGTAGAGTCAATGACTCAATTGCAGATAATCTTCTATAAAATAAAATGCATATTAACAGTCTAACTAAACTCCTGTTGCAATCAATGGAAAGACTCCAGATGGAGCAGACTCAAATACTACTTCAATCTTCTGGTAAAACATTTTAAAAGTAATTCTTACTCCTATTTAGAAAGGATTTGATAGTCTGAGAATTCTATTTTACTTCTCAGTTAAAAAAAAAAAAAAGCTGCAATAGTGTGTATTGGTGTATATTGTTGTTTTGTGTGCATAGAATACCTCACAACTCCTAAAAACATGTAAGCAAACATCTACGTGAGGCTTCCTAGGCTTTCAAAGCTGTGGCATTTCTGGATGTATTTTTCCATAAGGCTATCTTGAGGACAACTTATGTTTCTAACAAGAACGGCAAGAAAAAAATGAAAGTTGTCATGAAGAACATAAAGAACTACAGCCCTCATCCTAAGAGTATGTTGTTAAGCCAAATTTTACTTGTGCAATGGATTCTTCAAATAAATAATAAAATAAATAAAACGTTTGAATGATTCTAAGCTTTAAAAAAAAAAATACTCTTATGCCTGAGTTCTTTGGGTTTTTAAAAATTTTTAGAAGATATTTTGATTCCTTGGTTACAGAATTTTATATGTGATCAAAAGATTCTGACATGAGGATTTGTTTTCTTATTAAAGTAATGGCTGAAGGAAAGAGGAGGAAAGTCCCCAGAATTAAGAACTGTATCTGAGTTTTAGTGCAAAGAATATAAGGCTACTTTCAAATAGCATTTACTGTTAAAAAATCAAATTTAGTCAAGTTTAGTATTCAAAATTAGCTTTTTATATCAAGAAACTGGACTTAAAAGCATCCCCATTGGTTTTAAACCACTACAACATGCAACATTCAGGTGAGGCGGAAACAGGACTGCCCTTTTTTGAAACTCAGCTACCCACATTCTCCCGTGGTTCATATAGAACTTGTGCGAGACGAATGCTATAGGTTCCTCTCCCATTTAGCACACTACTGGCAACGAATTTGTCAGAGGCAGTTGGTCTACTTTAAAGTTTTACCTTCTCTTCAGAAAGTAAATTATGATTACTAAAACTTCAGAAGATAAGCTGCTTCTGAAACACTGTTGAACTCTGCTGCCAGGGAGGAGGGAGGGGAGAGACATTATGTATTCAATGCTGACATTTCTGCTAAAGACTGCAGTAGGTCTTGAACAACTCATTAAAGTAGCTTGTACTAGGAAATAGACTGTTAAGGGGTCCTGTGTTTTTTTCAATGAGGGGAAAAATAGAATAGTCATGATAATTACTTAGAATAATTATTTCTCTAGAAACACTTTCACTTGATGTTATGCAAAGCCACTTCTAACCTTGATAACACGTAAATGTGCAATCTACATTTTCATAATTCAGCCTTAGCAGTCTTATGGCATGAGAACACATTAACAACACCAAAAATATGAATTAGAGCAGCATAAATCATATTCTGTCAGCTATTACAACTTCATTATCCCCTTCCCAGTCACACCTATCATCACTTCTATGCAAGGAAGCACTGTGGAAACTATAAAACATACAGAAACAACACTAAAAGTACACAAAGAAACATCAGAAAAAAACACAAATGCAACCAGGATGATCTTGCCTTTCATGTACAGTGCATATTAAAAAAGCATAATCACCTAGGTGTAAGGGCAAAGTGCAAACCGTTCTTCAGGAAAATATACAATTAAGAGACTGTCTGCTCTCATTAAAACGTTAGTACTAATGACTTTTGCCCTTAGGAAATGCTTTTAAATGGAAAATGTATTATGAGTTACATGCAATTTTCCAAAATCCAACCATACTTACTTCTTTATAAATGATAAGAAATGGAGCTTTGAAAAATACACTCGATAAGAAAATGTAGATAATCTTATTCTAGTGTTTGATTTTTTAAATTAGGAATATACAAAAAAGTAGCAATATTTAGATGACAACTTGAGTAACAGAAAATTAAATAAAGAACTATATGCTGTTTTTCAGAATCTTTGCTGAATATAGAAAAATTGAAAATATCAATCAGATTCACTTTCAGTTATAAAAAAGGAAAGAAACAATCACAACAAAACCCAGCCAACCAGCTAAATAAACAAGCCAGAAAGTAGAAATAGCTTGAATCTGAAGCTTCTTAGTTTAGAGTATGACAAGGTTTAAGGTCAGGGTCATCTGCTAGATCTGTAACAGGTGTTCTCTTTCAATCCAAGAGGAAGAGAAAAGGAGTCAGGGAGAGAGACTTATGGATTAGAAAATAAAACTAGAACAGCTTTGATGAAAATAATAAAATGAAATATATACAAATATATAAAAAGCCAGTATTGAACTGAACACACACCACTTCCACACCCACCCCCTACCCCCCTGATGACAATCATGTTACCATGGATGTTGTGGAGCAGGCACTGGAAAATCCTAGCTGGAGTCAGTGGTAGATGGAAACCAAATTTGATGCTGGATTCTGAAAATGGATTCAGGAACATATGGGTAGGGATTTAAGGCAGAAAAGATGGAGTTCTCATCGGATGCCAGACATTGAAGAACAGAGCTTGACCCTCGTGATCCCTCAGCTTTATACTGAATATGATGTATATGGGATGGAATCCCTTAGGGTCACCTGTCCTGTCCACTCTTCCCCATATGTGCAACCTTTTACTTTCTGCATCCTCAATGCAGTACACAAGATTTATCAGTGACATTGGTTTGCACACCAATCCTTGGTAGTAACTAAACATCGAGTGTTATCACTGCTAGAAGCAGGAACTGCCTGTGGAAATATGTTGTTATTTCAGAAAGTGCAGTTAGTTAGAAGAAACTGAACTGAAAAGTAAAAGTACTGAAAAAAATTACTTCTAACTCAAACCTGGACAGTGTGCTAAAACGATTATTCTAACATTTTTTTATCTCAGTGATATTCCAAACAATTTTGTTAGCAGCAGATATATTTTAAAAGTACTAACTCTAGGAGAATGGAAATGGTTGAAAGTATAGATGTGTCTGGAAATATTTCTTTTCATGAGAAATAACTGAAGCTGTCATTTAACCTAAAACTGAATCTTACAAACACAAACAATATGACAAGTGACTCTGTAATGCATTCTCTGACGTGTGAAAGTATTCCTGTGTACAAGTGTCAAAAGATCTGAAGATTCATGGGTTTATCATGATAATCCCTTGGATATAAGATATACACCAGGAACAATAGACCTTTTGAATGGTTTTTGGAGTTTCTGTGCTGATTTAGTGGAAATGACTTTATTATTATTATTTTATAGGTTGACAGTTTTCTACAGGCATGCATAGTGTGGACTACAATAATATGCCGGTACATCACTTTTGCTCAGTAACAGAAGAACATACAAGGAAAAGGGCATTTGAAAGATTTGAGTAAAACTTTAGTGTTTAAAAAGAATAGGGAGTTTGTTTGTTTTTCCTTTTTTTTTTCAATAAGCAAACAATTAAGAAGCTGGTTATGAGCCTGCAGCTATAGTGTACAAGTAAGGAAACGTTTACGTGTAATAAAAAAACACTTAGCTATTCATAATATGTGAACTACTTTGTACTAACTAAAAAGATCAATGAGAGGGTAAAGATACCCTGTGTGTTTTGCAGGTGATAATTGCGGTCCTCTAGGCTGAGCTTTTTCCATACAGTGTCCGAACACCAGAAATGAGATTTCATGGACAACGTTAAGAGTAATTTCTAAAATTACCTTAAAGTGCTGTGCTTCTATGCAAATAAGAACCAATTAAAGAGGATGAATTTTTTTTTCCTCCAGCTCATAGACACCATCTATTCCTTCCCTCAGTAAGCGTTTAGTTAATCCTGCCTTCATCAGGAAAATAGAAATCAGTATTATTCCAGAGATGAATAGTAGAACAGGCCACATGATCTAGGGCCAGCCGTGTTGGGCATAGTTCAGATCTCAGTGAAGTCACTAGAGCACTTTCCAATAATTTCACTGGGTTCTATATCAAACTTTAAGAAGTTAAAACTGTGCCCTCACTAAAAGTAATGAGTTTTCTTTATAAATTCATATAGAATTAAATCTCCAGTTTAAATTTTAACATCATATGTAAGAGATTAAGTAGTGTCTTGCAGTTGGACATAAAAGCACATTATCAAAGTTTTAAGATTTATCTGAAAATTTCTATTTTCCCTTCTTATTTGCAGGGTTGGATATTATAGATTCAGAAAATGGTATGCCTGTTCATCTGTTTTTAATCTTTATAACATACTATAATATTAACATACCTGATACACTGATTAACTTGTGGTCAGGATTTCAGCAAGGTAATCTCTGCATTCATACTGTTTCCCAAGAATCTAACAACAGACTTGCTCTAGTCAAGGGAATCAGAGTTTGCAAGTAATTACTTATAAAGCCTACGGAGGTAGGAATTGTCTTACTCTTATCTGTCTATACAACCTGTTCCTAACTGGGGACTGATCCTGAGTGGAATTTCTAGGTTTTTAGCATATCATAAATAATAAATAAGCAACAGTAATAAATTCATTTTACCAAACTATGAGAGGTCATTTTATAGTCAAGATGTTGTTTTGTGTGAAACTAACTGCATTGAATTGCTATTTCTTCTCCGCTGTAGCACGTTTGAGTTGCTACATAAATAAACACAGCTATTTTCAATATACTTTCTGAGCTAGTCCTCCATGAAATCATCTTGACAATGGAATTCTCCCTAAGAATTATTTATGGTAGCATAAGTCAATAAAAAAGGTCAGTATTAACATATGACTCCCAAAAGCACCTCATTTGTACTATTTTGGACACAAAATTAAAGTACTGTCTCTTGGTGCTGACCATTAGGTGTTTTTCAGCAATGTCTGCCACTGGTGTATAAATGTAACTCTTTATCTATGGTGACATATAGCAGCTATAATGGTATTTTGTAGTTTTCTGTTACCAGGGCTGTTATTTCCTCATGTTGTGGACTGCTTATTGCAGGGAAACAAAAATCACTTTCCCTAAACAAGCAATTCAGAAAAAAGACTACGTATTTCTCATATTTGGATATTGTAATAAGTCAAGATCTGAAGCTCTGTACTAAGTAAGATTCAGTATATTTTCGACTGTATCTCATAGATAAATCAGCAAAAAAAGGAACAACAGATCTGTAATCTTTAACAATTTTTTTTTTTTTTATTTTGCAATCTTCAACTCCTTTTTCTCTACAAGAAAAGACTGGAAATGTTTACTTCCCTTTCCTTTTTTGAAATGTGTGTCCTAGTGATAAATGAATATGGCAATGGCACATAGGGATTTCTGATTATATAATTTGTCTTCAGCCCGCTAGATGTAACTTCCTGTTTCTATCTTCTCCACCTCTTTTCTGTCATATCAAAAATGTTAAAATTTTTCTCTTCAATATCTTGAAGATATAAGTAAAATGAAATTCATTGAATATTTAAGATTTGATAAAACATTGTTAAGTTTTCTAACATATTTAATAGGCAGCTCTGCACATGCTGAGCTCAGGCTGGAAGAATGAAACTAAACTGGGTACAACAGAGAAAATCTGCAGTGATAGATACACATGCTACACAGAACTACAGAAAAATCAGCACCACAGAGGAGTGGCATAAAAAGTCCTGAAATACCTGAAACTCACATCTGATAATAAATTTTGACTAGGTAACCGTCACTGAAAAACCATGTATCTTACGTTAAACATCCCAGAACTGTAAATCATGGCAACTTGGTACCAGCCGTTAAAAGTAAATGCATGCAACACTGACAAGTGTTTTTCAGCTACCCAACAAATACACATAAAGTGGAAAGTAAAATTGATCTGATTTCATTTTATTGTTTAATTTGAAGTGTCTCAATTTCTTCAGAATTATATATTTAGTATGCGAATTCGACATTTGATTTCACTATATTTTATATTTAATTCTGGGCTTTGTTAGTACTAGTTCAAGAGGGACATGATGTGCTGTAGAGAAAGATTTCATACTTTGTTGACAGGAAAGTAGAGGAATCTCATGATATCCTGGAAAATATCTTCTGATATACCAGTATTATCTCTTTCGCTGCTCTTAGTTTCATTTTCACAGAATCACAGAATCACA
>VWZK01009737.1:0-10920 GCA_013396935.1 Baryphthengus martii
TTAATTTAATTTAATTTAATTTAATTTTTCTTCTTTCTGAAGTAGAACAGGCAGAATATCACTTCTATTGAATGCCTTTGGTTAAAACTGTGATCCAGGAAAAGGGAACTCTGGACACAAATCCATTACTCAGAATAACTAATCCAGAATAGCTAATCTAAGCCTTTTGACAAGGCTTCCCACCAAAGGATAGATCCTTTAATGAACTTAAAGCTGGTTAAAGGATAGGAAGCAGAGTAGAGCTTAATGATCACTTGCTTGGATAAGGAAGAATTGTAAGCCTGCTGAGATCCGTTTTCCCATCTCCAATGGAGTAAGGAGTATGCAGTGAAATTTTCAAGATTGAAGATGATGTTAAGATCCTCTGGGTAATCAAATGATACACTAATGTTAAGGAGCTCCAGAATGTCCTCACAAAATGAATGGGTGTGCACATGCATAAGTAGGTGAGTTTTAGAGATTAACATGTATATAGGAAAACATATCTAAATGATACCTGCATGGTGCTGAACTTGGAACTTAAAATTTCAGTCTCGGAGTCGTCACTGACATTTCTCTGAAATCATAGACCTAGTGTTCCATGGCCATTAAGATCCCCCTCCCCACATATTTATGCTTGATCAGGATGAGTACCAAGAGCATGACAAAGTGTAACAGCCCCTACAGAAAACTCTGATGTACCCATATCTTAAGCACTGCCTGGAGTTCTAATCCCCACATCTCAAAAAGACCAGAGTGATGTTAAAGAAGATACAGAGATGGGCAAATAACTGATCTTGAAACTGAAGCAACTGCTTTATAAGAAGAAATAAGTCCAAGACTCTTTCTGGAGAAGGTGGCAGTTTGGAGAGAAGGTATCAAAGGGATATATTTCTCTTTTTTCCCTCAGGATATTTTGTTTGAGCTTTGTCAGTCCTTGTTTGGAGAAACAAATTTCATCTTCACAGCAAACCAGAAAGGTCAGAAACACTAGATGTTCTGTTTCAGTGAAGGGCTACCGGGATGTGTGATAGGTGTTCAGCAGAGACAGATGTGTGCCCTGGCTGGCTCACAGACATTGTGTGCTAAGGCTGGTACGTTTGAATCATCCATCCTGAGCAGTCTCTGCAGAGCAACTGCTGCTTAGTTTTTCAGGTGGCTACAGACTGGAAAGACTGAGGAAGATTTTCATGAAAGGGAATGAAGAAGACATTGAAAAAAAGCTCTTCAGAGAAACCTCAAGACTCTAATTTTGGCAGATAATGGAGTTTCTAAATTACAGAGTCCAGATAATTACCTTTCTCTCACAGTTCTTACTATTATTCCACTTCATTTTCTGGAGAAGTTTTCTAACATATAATGCCCTGTTTCCTTCCCCTCCAGTGATTTTAGCACAGGTAGTCAGTATTAGGACAGTGAAATGTTAACTTCTGTATTTGTTGTTGGTTGGGATTTTTTTTGCCATGTCAATTCAATGTCAAATTTCTTCTACAATTGCTATATTAAAGATGCTTGATTGTATATGTTTACTCATACCTTACCAGAAAGGTGACTCAAAAAGATTGAAAAATGAAGGTTAAGCTAAACTTCAAGCATCACTGGCTGCTTGTACAGTTCCACACAAAATGTTACATGATTTTTCAATTTTTGTTTTGTTACTATTGCCTCTGTGAGCGGATGTCTGAAAGAAAATATAGCATTGTTACAGTTTAGCATTTGCAACATAAAGTTCCTTTTTTCCTTCTTTCAAGAATTTATATATTTAACTCCATTGTGAAAGATTAGACAGATAAAGCAGCTTTCAGCAGAATCACAATACAGGTAATTACAAGTCTGTCAGCATTTCCATTATGAACTCCATCTAGCATTAAGGGCTTAGCATTTTTCTGTCATTTCAGAAAATGTCAAACTGAAAGCTGGCATGCAGATGAGCGGCCTGGATGCAAATTTGTTTACACAAAATATTTAAATCTGCTCAGCTGTTTTTGATTTAGAGATCAGCCAGAAACTTTAAACTCTCAGGGCTTCTTGTGTGTTTCTGCCAACTCCTAGACCAAATCATAGTTTAAAAAATGTGCTTGGGTAATAAACCATTGACTCATTGTCTTCTAACATTTTGAAATTATTTACTTTAGGCTTCAAAATGGATTTTAGAATTTCTGCTCATCTTGCAACTCTAGTCTTTCTCCTGCCATATTTATAACTGAATGGTGAGTTAGAATAGGATTTGAAAACTATAATAAAACCTGATAGTTATCTTAAATTCTGAAATATTTTTTTAGGACTCACTTAACTACCATCATAAGACAGTGAGCAGAAATGGACTAAAACCTGTGAGGTTTTTCAGAGTGTAAATTACTTAGTTCATTAGCTCTAGTGTCATTTTAGAGTACCAGCCAAAAAGAATCTGATGGAGTTCAACCGTTACAGTTTTCAGTTTCATCAGTTTAGTTCCATGCATGATATGAAGACTTTTCTAGACCTGTCACATCCTAAATAAACTCTCTATTGAATGGAAGCATTTTGTTTGTTATAACAAACAAACTGTTCTGTTCTGCTTGAAGTCAATGACAAATCTTCTTTTCATTTCAGTAGGGACAAGCTCTAAATAATCTACTGGAAAGTATTTCAATAAGGTTATCATTGAATGGATGATCACTCTTGCTCAAAAATACACTTCTCACTTGAGAAGTAAGAAGCATTGAATGGAAAGACTTAGAGCCACCAAGCAACGTGCAATAGAAACACTGGTAAAACATTAACTGAGGAATCAATAGAAACAAGATAGAAAAATAGCATTAAGTCCGAAAGAAAAAACAAAGCACCGAGATTGTAAAATATAGATATTTAAGTAGGTATCTGATGTATTTTAAAACCTGATAAGAGATGGAAAAAGAGGAAAAATCAACGATACAGCTTCTCAAGAAATGCTCAGTCATCCAAGTGTCCTAGACAAAGAACAGGAACCTAGCCCCAAGCAGTCTGTGAATTAGAAGCATGAAAAAGCATGGTACAAAAGAGATGGTGCAAATAAATTTTGTGCAAATGAAGCATGGACGAAGCGGATGAGGAGGAAAAAAAAAAGATCAATTAAATATATCAAAATCAGTTTGGCCAGGGGATGTTCACCTACAGGATACTGTGTACTGGCTTAATTATGTAAAAAACACCACACTTTTAAGAATGAAGAAAATGTTCTTCAGAAAGCTTCTCAGCATTGAATTACAGCTATATCTTCCAAAGTACCTGCAAATTCTCTAATGATGCTTCAGTGCTCATTGTATTGTGTACTATATTTTTAATACATAACTCATTTTTCTTATAGTTACCTCAGACTTACCCTAAATTCTAGCAGGCAATTCATGACTTCTTAATAATTACAGAGGTGCTGCTGAGCAGATTCTCTTCTTAGCCGCTATCAGTGGCACACTGACTCTTTAGATTAGACATTTGTGTTAGCTCAGCTGTCAAGGGATTTCAAAGAGGTGACCATTACAAGAGGCCCCAAAGGGAGCAATTTGGAACAGCAGCTTCCATAAGCCAGATACATGGCAAACTCCTGATTTCATTGAAATGCTAAAAGTCAGTCTTGGAACAAGTGAGTAATAGAATCCTTACAAATCTAGGTCTGTTTTATCCTATGTGGTTGTTTGGTTTTTTTTGTAGACTTTTCTATTTATTTATTTATTTTTCTTTAATCTATGATATCCTTGTAGAATCTAGAATCCTGACTAGTCTGCTCTGGTCATCCCAGACTGATGATGATATGTGTTAATAATATTAGATCTGTAAAATTTCCCTTACTGTCTCACATGGACCATTTAATCGTATACATTAGAGCTTGAAAAAAACAGGGAAGATACATTTGGATTACCACAATATACCAAGTACCCAAACTTTAACCATCTGATTCTACAGCATTTATTTGTACTCAAGTCAGAATTTTATTTGTTAGTCACTATTACATTTTGACCATTTTTAATCACGTGTTTTGAAGCTTTTTTTCGGATGAAGGGTTTTTAGTTTGGCTACTAAAAATTAACCACACAGACAGCCACAACAGACTGAAGAATTAAAACAAACATATCTGAAATTCCACTTTTCCAAACTTGCCTTCATGCAGATGATTTAAAATCCAAAGAACATCCTGAAAAAGTTAGTAAATCTAATCTATGACTGTAAGGCCAAGGGGATATTTTATTTCCTAATAGATTACTCTTACATGGTTATTACTTTGGCCCACAAAAAGATTTTATAGAAGACATAGAAACTGAAAAGAACTTTCTACATTTTATTGCAGGCTTTATGTTTTTGGGACTTCTCCAGTGGTACTTGTGGAGTAGGAAGAGAGATTAGGAAGGGAGCCCAGAAGTGCAGAGGAGGCTGGATAAACTGGGAAAAATTATAGGAACTAGCTGATGTGCTAGAATTTGTGTGTAGAAAAAATATATAGATATAGTTTAGGAGAGTGGGCATTTTTATGGGTAGCTTAATTTAAAATTAGCTGAAATTAGTGTAGAAACTCATACAAATTTCAACGACCTACAACTGTAGTACTAGAAAGATATAAGAATTTTCGAAGCATATCCTTAGGAAAGTTATGGTGGCAGGCATGCGGAAGTTACCAAGGCTGTTGAACTCATCCTGTATTAAACATTGATTGTTGCTCATTGCTGTTTCAGATGAACAGCTTTGAGCAGCTTAAGTTTGTCAGGATGTTCACAAAAATCGCGGTCTTATATGGTTGATTGGTGCAACTTTCCACTGCTGACAATGAAAATGTCAATAAAATGTATCTCACCTATTTGTCAGGGGAAACTTGTCCTTGCATGAGAAGATATGGGAGTTTCTGTTGACACTGTCTCCTACATGAAAAACACCAAAATGCTATTGCTAGTCTAGGGTCTATGCTATTTTTCTTTTCATAGAAGGAGGCCGAAAATTAAGCTTTCTCAAGAATGCTGAAGTACTTGGGTAGAAAATTGGGCGACTGAAGAAGTGTAATAACATTCACATTCTTACAAGATGTCTATAATTGCTATAAGGAGAATATGATTGAATTTGTGATATATGAAAGTTCATTAAACAGAATCTATAAAAACCTCTAAAGAGATATTCTCCCAAATGTCAGAGGTATTTTATTTTCCCAGGAAGGAGTTATCAAGATTGAAATAAAGGGTAAGGAGGAGATATTATCAAAGTTTCTGAAGCTAATGACTATGTGAATTTTGTGAAGCAAATGATCGGCCTCCTTCAAAAGAGCTCACAGAAAGGAGTTGCTATTGGAAAGAAGAATTCTGAATGAAAGGGGTAGATATGCTGAATAGTAATGTGGAAAGAAGCAGGTACTGATTGTCCTATTTGTTTTTAAATTGAAGATCACACTAAGAAACTGAAGACTGACCAGGTAGTTCCTCTCTTTCAGTTTTAAGAGGACATTTTCAAGTTCACCAAGTAAAATGTTGGGGTTTTCCTCAGTTCTGAGACACTTTATTGAAAAGTCTAACTGAAGAGGAAATCTTTTAGCAGTCTTATATGAAAAGATTTCATATTTGGTAAACAATGCAAATGCTGTAAAAATCTTAGCTATTTTAGTAATAGTCCTAAGACGGAAGGATCCTTGTCATGAGTATGTCTTAAATATTCACTTGATAAAGTACAATTTGTACCATGTTACTTCAACACATTAGACTGATGAAAAATTTCTAATCAGATAAGCACTTTTGTGAGCACTATATTGACGTAAAGATTTTGGGGAAAATGTCTTGCCCTTTCCATCATATATTATGAATTATAAACTGTATGTAGTGGTCATTAAAACTGCCTTATCAGGCAACAAGCATTGCTAAAGTCAGCAGCAGCAGTCGTATGATTAAAATATAAATGTCAATTAGCATAGATATATTTGAGGGAAAACATAGTCATGGATTAAGCAAAGGTTCTTCTTAATAGAGCACACAGCTACAGATGCCTGGTACCAGAAGTGCTGGCGTGCACACACGCTTGCATGCGTGTGTGCGCATGTCTGTGCTCCTACATGCGCCTGGAGACGCATGGAAGAAAACATCCTTTACCACAGAGCTGATTGATTGGCTATGGGACGTGGCCAAAGACCTATTCTTCTTTTCTTCCCCCACCTTTGGTTAACCAAGTAGGCTTTCCAAAAGTCAGGATCTGAACCCTTGGTTTCCAATATATTTTCATTCTTGTGATTTGGACTCAGCATATTACATGTTTTTAGAATCTGAGATGATGGCAAATGCAAAGAATGTGCTAGCAGAAGATAAATACAATAAAATTAAAGTGGAAACGTCTCTATTTTTGTGCTTTGTTTTTTCTAGCTAATTCAGCATTTTCAAATGTAACTACATATCTGGAATATATGATAATCCAATAAAAGTAAAACTAAATTGCATTAATAACTAAACCTGAAAGCATTCAAAAAAGAAATCTATTTTCTCAGTTCCTCCCAGTTCCTCTGCAGCTATTAGCAGCCTTCCATAAATTCCAAAATGTTTTACTGGAGAACAAAAATTTAATAAGGAATGTTGAAATCAGGTTGTAAATTGGCTGTAATTCGACATATGTCCTGACAAAAAGCATGAGCATTCTGCAGTTTTAAAGACTACAGCTGACAATTGCATTAGCCTGCTACCATTACACTGAATCTAGTGGCCCAATACCTAGGAGTGCTGACATGTTCATCAATAAAATGTAGAAAGACAGAGCATTTTCTGGCTGTATCCAAATATATAACGTATTTTACTTGAACAGAATCATAACCAATATCCTTCTGTAATCTTCAGGTTTATAATGCAATAAGAGTTTTCCATAGAGCACTTCTATTAAAAATTTCTATTGTATTGTGAAATACGTGGCTTCTGTTACAACTTCTGTTTGTGGGGCAAATCAAATATATGTATAGAAAACTGTACTGCAAAACTCTATGAAAAGAAGCAGAGAAAAATCTACTCTCAAAGGTCTGAAAGGTCCTATTCTGGACTCTCCTGTTGCTTTCAATGGGCTCAACAACAGGCAGTTTAGAAACTTATTTTGTATCTTGTTTTATAATTTCCATTCACCTTTGGATCAAAGCTGATACACTGACGGAAAAATGCAACTTTTAGTATAGATTTTTAAAATACTAATTTTAGTTAGACTAAGCTTCAATTCCCAAAGAAAACTGCAGAGCAATCAAGAAAGCTAAACTATAGTAGAATGTGAAGTTTTCCTTTGGGGTGAGATTAAATAGTGGAGGAAAGCTTTTGTAATTCAAGTAGCTCCATCACAACACTATGTTGAAATGAGAAGAATATCCATATTCTGCATTTATGTAGCTCATTTTAGCTAAGGACTCCAAAGTACACCTGCAGATATCCACTCGCTGGATCTGAAAACAGTTCTAAAAGAAGATAATGTTCACGGAGGGACCATTTTAATCACCACCTCCGAGATGTGATGTCAGGCTCTTTCAATGACAATACCAGTATTACAATAAAACAGAAAACAGTACAGAAATATTTTTTTCTGTATTTGAAAGGTGATTAGAGGTTTTCATTCTAATGACAAGTCAGTAGAAACTATACTTGGTAAAAATTCCCTAAAACAGGAGGAATGAATAATTGTGTCAGTTAATTCTTAATATGCTAGGATCAGGTTTTATTAGTGTTTTTAGTAACTGGTGTTTTTTCTTTTCATCAAGCTTTCCTCCTAACATTTGCTAGTTACCACTACTTGTACTCTTGTTTCGTTAGTGAAATCAGTTGTGTATTACAGTAGAACTTCCTTCTAAAACTGGGAATACACAATAAATTAAGAGGTAATGAACAGCCTGGGAAGCAGATACATTTCAAGTTATTACCTCTGTCTTTGTAAGCTAGCAATGTAATGCAGTAAATTTCTTCATAACATAACCAAATATATGGATATAATTTCTACATGTGCATATTGTATGTGCATGTGTACACATACATGTATACACAATTCCATGGGAATTAAATCAAGTTACTAAGCATAAAGATACAAAGCTATATAAGGTATGTAAATATGGGAAACACAAAATAGATTCCAAGGTCAGAAGTAGTGATTCATCATCAGTATAATCCGAGTAATTACTGTGTCCTTTCTGCCACAAGCCTGTAGATTCCTTTAGTCCTATTGCAATGATAATCTGTGTTATTTACAAGCCTCAAAAGCTCAGAATTTGTCACCCCATGAATTCTTCTGTGGTTAAGTTACATACTCTTATTCACCTTATTTCTATGATACAGTGTGAATATGGTATACGACACTATGATGCATTCTGTAAAATCCAAGGGAAAATGGACACTCTGTGTCTGTATGTCTGTGCTGATTGCATGCCAACTTGCTCTTTGACAATACAATTCTATGAGTGAACCAGTCCTGGTGGAATCACTTGCATGATCTCCTCTACTACTTTGAGGCGCTGCGTCTCTATGAGTAACACTGTTCTTAAATCTATAAACTTACCCATCTAACATTTCAGACACTGGGAAGGAGATGATGTATTTCCACCATTTCCTTCTTTGACATTTGCAATGGTACTCAGCACTTGTAATACTGGAATTATGGAGCCACACTAAATCTTATGTCATCTGTAGGGACAAGGCAGTGAGACCGTGAATGCAAATCTGCCCATGAATAGTGAGCAACTAAATATAAACATCCACAAAAATCTGTGTCTCCATTTAGTCACTGTTCTACCACTCAGTGACACTCCCACTGCTCTCATGCCCCAGAATGGGAATCAGGAAAAGGAAAGGAGGCCCATGGGTTGAAATGAAAACGGCTTCACACTCCCAACAGTGAATGCTGGATGTCAGGCGCTGCGAGCACCACAGCTCCAGCTCTGGGGATCCTGTACATACCATGGACCCTTCTATTTTGGTCCAAGAAAATTGCCAAATACTACCCCTTGAGTTTTTGATAAATACAAAGATACTTTCTTTGTGTAGAGAAATTCATTGAGAAGGAAACATTCTTCTACAAAGCTGTTTGAAAGGCATGTGTTTAAAGTTTGCAAGAGTTCTACAATTTTACGATAAACTTTAGTATGAAAATTATCCAGTAAAAATGGTAAGTTATATCCTTGCAATAACTCCTTTTATTTGCGTCTCTGATTTGTTACTTAAATACTGCTTCTTCAAGTATCTCATATAACAAGAGCTGCCTTAAAATTATAGGGGTCTAAAAAAATCCCAGCAAATTAGCCCAGATTTTCTGTTTTCTGACTGTTCTTTCTGGGAAATTACTTTGGAGTAACTGGTAAACTAATTTCCCACAAAGGCTTTGTTCTATCATTTCAACTTTAACCATTATGTCCAGAAATCCAAACCAAATTATATTCATCAGTGAGTAGTTGGATCTGAGGCATCACAGTTCCACTGAATTGGAATTTAAGTTTTTTACTAGTGGAGAAGATAAAAATCAAAAATTGCAGCAGATCATAAAACCTCTCCTATTCCTAACAGTTCAAATTTATCAGATTATGTAGAATTCACAATTTATGTATAATTGTAAATTATTTCATAAGTATTGTCCTTTGACTTATACTGTCTCTCTCTGTCCTAGTATCACAATGATGGACTCACTTGGCCTTGCTTCAGAGGTGCTAACTGGTTCCTCAGGCTCTTACTGAAGCTAGCTGAAATTGGAAATGCTCAATAACTCTGAAAATCAGAGACACTTGTTTTTTAAAAAGGAAAGATAAAGGGCTACATTATTCCTCATTACCTTTTCTCTGAAAAGGTGTTATAATCACGCAAATTGAGCCACCCTCACAGGATATTTTAAAATTTCTCTGAACAATTCTGTGCTTTTCTTTCTCATTACTAGATCCATGTGCTTTCAATGGTTACAAATTTCAATTTGGGGAGGTTGACCTATGTAGCACATCAACAACGCTGGATACAATAAAGTCAACTTTATTACAAGCTTTCATACTATTCGGTGCTTTCAGTCAGATTCAGAGTGTAAAGAATGGAGGATGTATATGATTGCGAATAGTATGGGAAGGGAAGGTTTGGGAAGGTTTGGGAAGGTTTGGGAAGGTTTGGGAAGGGAAGGGAAGGGAAGGTTTGGGAAGGTTTGGGAAGGTTTGGGAAGGGAAGGGAAGGGAAGGNAGTCAGATTCAGAGTGTAAAGAATGGAGGATGTATATGATTGCGAATAGTATGGGAAGGGAAGGGAAGGGAAGGGAAGGGAAGCAGAAGAAGAAGGAATAGAAAAATAAGTGGAGCACAGACCAGACTATGCATCTTAAAACATGATGTTCCAAGAGCCTCTAGCTCGAGAAACTCAAAACAGCTGGCTGCTGAAATCCAGGAGAATGTGCTAGTCACTATCTACTTGCTGTGTTTCTTGAATCTTTCCCTAGACTGCTGCTAAGTCACTGTTGCAGATAAAGGGCACTAAACTAGATGAACAATTGATCCTACTCGACTTATTCCTCAAAAACAAACAAGCAAAAACCCCACAAACAAACAAGAAAACAACAAAAAACCACAATAAAATACAAAAAAAAAAAACAAACCAAAACACCAGACTATGAATTTTTGCTATGTTTAGTGCACAGAAGTTTTGGAAAAGATGGGATATGAAAGCACACCCACGGAAATAAAGCTTTAAGTCTCGTGGGCTGGTGCTTGCAAGTGGAGATGTTGAAGACACAACCTGTCCCTCTGCAGCCTGCGCGGCCCTCTGCGCAGGGGGCGCTCAGGTGGGGAGGGGCTCTTTCTGTACGTTCAAACAAGCGAACAAACCAACCGCTCTAATGCTGCCTCAGACTTGCAAACAAAACACTTTCCGGGGTCACCGAGCTAAAGAAAGCAAAGCTAAAGGGCGTAGGAGTGTATTAAGGATTCCCCGGAGGTGCGGCCGCCTCGGGGGGCTGCGGAGGCCGCCGCCGGTACCGCTGCCGGAG
>VWZK01009737.1:17200-34609 GCA_013396935.1 Baryphthengus martii
CGGGAACCGACACCCACCCGCGCTTTCGGGTTCCCTCCTGTGTCCGATGCAACTGCCGCGCAAGGTGCGCGGGGCGGCCGTTCGCTTCGCTGAGGGGGGTGCGGAGGGGGCGGGCTGGCAAGGCCCGCGAGGCGGGGGCGTGCGTGTGGGGGCGTGTGCGGAAGGGTTTGCGCCAGGTGTGTGGGTGGGTGGTGCGTTTTTGCGCGTAAGGGTGCCCACGTGTAACTGTCTCTGTGGTGCGAGTGCGTCGGCGAGGGCCTGCCTGTGCTACTGCACGTCGTGTGGGGTTTTTTTCTGGAGGGCGAGTGTGTTCGCATGTGTGTTTGCGCCTGCGAGTGCCTGCACGCGCGAGTGCGTGTGCACGTGCCGGGGTGTCGAATATGGGCGCATGCACCTGTGCGTGTGTGTGGTGTGTGAGCATCTGCATGCGTGTTTCTGAGCGTGCACCTCTGTGCGTGTGTCTACTTGTGTGATTCTGTACGTACATGTGCATATGTTATACTTGTCGGTGCGCGTGCCTCTGCACGTGCTTTTGTCTTGCACACGTGTGTGCATGTGTTCGTTCACATAGGTTTGTTTTAACCATGTACAGGAGTGTACGAGCTGGGAAATTTTGGCATGTGTGTCCGCACAGGCATTTGCATTTCCCTCTGTGGTACAGGGCGTATAGTTTCTGCCTGTGCATGGAGTGCATTTGTGGAAAGGTGTGTCCTAGTTAGGAACTGTTTTCAACGGGTGTGGATGTGATGTGAGGCTTTCTGTAGATGTGTAGATGCACATATGAATTTCTATGAACATCTAACTATCTTTCTATGCACATCTATCTATCTATGTACCTACCTACGCAGTAGTACCACAGTATCATAGAAAATAGTACTGACGCAATCTGGAAGGGTAAGAATTCATCCTTTACTCCAAAGCACAATGCAAAAGAGGAAGTTTGCACGGCCATGAGTCTGCTCCCATGGGGGTATAGGGGTGAGCAGTATGTGGCTTCCTTCTGCCTTTACTTACAACCATGTCTTGTTTTTAGTGAGGCCAACAGCGTTTAGCAGAGTGTAGCCCTGCATATGGCTGGCCAAACTCCTCTCTGAGGCTGCAGGACTGCATGTGGCCGGCCTGAGCAAAGAATAGCTTTAGCTGCAAGTGCTGACACTAACCGGGACCATTGGATCCATACAGGTTTGTTTACTGAGGAGATGCTAAAGTATATATTTCAAAGTATATATATATACATACACACATACTTTGTGTACAGTCCACAGCCTTCCCTTGCAGACATATAAGTCTTGGAATGTGATCGTTGTAATTGAAACTTGGTGGGCCTGTTCATTTCCTCTGCAGCAGCTCAGGAGTGCAATCTCATAAATGATACGAGCCCTGTGCTAGTGTTAAGGGCAGTGCCACTTTAGGATCAACTTGTGACAAAATTTCAGTGGTCTCTGTTTTAGGTAATGTGGGATGAGTGAAAATGACTGTTCAGAACCTGTCTACTGAATTAAAAGAATTCCAGTGTATCTCTCTACTGTTTACATTTATGTGCTGTTATGTATATATGTATGCATGTAACTGAAATTTGTTTTTCAAGAGCAATTCAAACCCAGAGACTTGTGCTTTCAGTACAGCATGAATGGCTTCACTTCTAGCATTCAGCTTTTTTTTATGCTTGGAATAAAGTTCTACCTTTATTCCCCCAAGAAGACTTTACAGCTGTGGAACTCAAATCTCCCTGGGGTAAATAATTTATCAGTTATAGAGGAAAAAAAATAGATATTCAAGACCTTGACTTTCTGTTATTATTGTTATTTCTAATTAATGCATCGCATTGCTCAGTACTTCAATACCTAACTTATTTAGGAGGCTTATTTTAGTGTGGTTAGAAGTCACGTCTGTTTGACATTAAGATTTACTCTGTGAGTTATCTTTATTACTTCTGAAAATGAAATTTTGGCTCATCAGTTAGATGTTAAATGTGAACAAAGAAATGCTTATGGTTAAAAATGGGACGACCAAGGAACTTTTGTGGCCAAATTCCTACTAATTTTCAAAGACTTGTAAGTTTCCAAGTAATTTAGATGCATTTTAAAAGTATACTTCAGCTACTAAGACAAATTTTAGGCATTTTTGATAGTATTAATACTAAGGATTGATTTGACTTTCTTTATAGAACACCCCTCACCCCAATTCTCAAACATTGTGGTGTTGCATTTTTATTGTGGTTGTTTTGTTGTTAAATACTAGCACCCTGTAACCTTCTGAGTGATTCTGGGTTCAAGCTGTAGATTATGCTGTATGTTTCATATTCATATAGTGTCCTCCTTCTCCTTACTTTTCCCTGCCCTGCCCTTCTTTCTCTCTGTCCTTTTTGGCTCATACTTTTTTCTTCCTTCATGTTTTCTTTCTCTCTTTCTCTCCCCCTCATCCTTTCTCTTTTTTTGCCCCTTTTTTTCCTCTTTCTCCTCTCTCATTCTTTCTTGTTTCCCTCTTTTGGCATGGTCAAGCTTATTGATCATTAGGGTACCAGTCAAGGATGAAAGTGACTTGGCAAGGACCATTAAGTCAATCACTATGATTAAATGCTCCCAAGAATTTTAAAATGTGCTGAAATCAGAAATGGGCAGATGCTTAAATGTCTGACCTGTCAAACACATGGTATCAGCATTGCTAGTGGAAGACGTTATATCGGAGACCTGACAGTGATGGTGCTCCCTCATGCTATTATTAGATGCTACACCAGGTAAATTGTGCTGTAATGCCTTAGTTATACTATCTGTAAGCAAGCACTCTTGCCTCAGAACCTCCAAGCAATAAATACACCAGAATAGTTTTATGGAATAAAGTATTACTATTGATATTTGTGTTTCCTCCCTTCACAGTTTCCTGTTCACTTTGGCAAAGCAGATCAAATTTAATTTTTGATAGTTACTTTACAAATTCCTCCTACAATTTCAACTGCATTTCCTATTCTTCATTTGCTGTCATATACTTTCATGTAAGGTGGCTGTATTTTCTTAAATAACTCCTACATTTCATCCCTGGATAACTTCATTCTAATTGTAGATATTGAAGTATGTAGATAGATTGCTTTGCTTTAAAAAATGCAGTGAAGTCTTCCATGACAGAAAACACTGAGTAACACGATACACAATACTTTCAAGCACAGGTAGCATATACAAGTATGTGTAAATCATATAGGCAATGATACTTAAAAATGTTTGACTTAGGATACAAATCTCATTCACTTACATAATTATTTTGAGCAACCTGACCTAATACAGAATGTAGAATTTCCTGAATTCCCATAGCTTAGTCCATCTGGTTCTAAACCCAAGTACAATCGTTAGGCCTCACTATGACCCTAAACTGCCTGCTTGTCTAGCAACAAGCCTTAACGTTGTTCCCTTACCTTGACAACAGTAGAACTTCCCAAGCTTCCATGTTCTCACTTAAGCTTTTGTGGCAGGTGCAGCCTCTCCCACAAACAGAGCGCACAGGGGGTGCTGAGCAGTTTGGCGCCTCAGCTGGAGCAGTTTGAGGCCTCCGCCATTTAGCCACACCTCACGGTGCTGAACTGGCACCTCAGGGGCTGGAGCCCTCAGCAAATAGGCTTGGGGTTTGGGCCTATCCGGGCTCTGCTGGGTTTGTCTGGGCTCATCCCTCAGTGAGTGAGAGCGACCACAGTGCACCCTCGACTGGGGTCCTGCCTGAGAGCCACAGGAGTTGG
Organism: Baryphthengus martii; assembly: GCA_013396935.1. Taxonomy (NCBI): domain Eukaryota; kingdom Metazoa; phylum Chordata; class Aves; order Coraciiformes; family Momotidae; genus Baryphthengus; species Baryphthengus martii. The sequence continues at coordinate 20,925 of VWZK01009737.1, forward strand.
TTTCTTGGCAGAGCAGTGGGCCCGGCAGTTGGACCCTCCCTTGCCCCCCCCCACTTTGGGTGAGTGGTATCTCAGGCACTCTGGTGTGGGAGGTTTCCCTTTTTATGAGTGAGGGTTTGCCCATTTTGGTTTGTCATTCCTTAAACTTAGGAATCAGTTGTGTAGTAGTTATTTCCCAACAGACATCCGAACCTGTTGTTTAGTCAAAAGGAGTGCTGGGCAACCCTGGTTGCAATAAACCGCATTTTTGGATAGCAGCTGCCGTTTGTTTTGTGGGTGTGGCAGGTACAGCCTCCCCACAGAGAAAACACATAGGCTGTGTTGAGCAGCTTGGTACCTCGGGCCGGAGCAGTTCGAGGCCTCGGCCATTCAGTTGCACCTCATGGTGCTGAACTGGTGCCTCAGCATCTGAACCCCTTAGCAAACAGGCTCGGGGTGTGGGCTTTNATTGTGAGTGCGTCCGTGACAGTGGGTGCCTCTGTGACAGTGGGTGCCTCCATGACAGCTTTTAATGTGTTTGAGTCCTTCAGGGGAGGTCACAAAGAGGACACCACTGTGCCACTCTCCACTTACACTCCCAAATAAAGAAAAAAAAGTATATTTATTTCAGATGCACTCTTCACAGAGATCATACGTTTCATTATCACAATTAGCTGTGACTTTGTTACCTCCCTAGTAAATGTTCCTTGCATTCTGCTAGAGGCCACATCTGAAATCTGGAGATGAAGAGAATGCAATCCTGTTTTATGCAACTTTTTACAATTTAGATACTATACTATATAACACTTAGTTTTCAAGTGGGAGACAAGAAATTAGTTTTGGTCTACTGCTACCAGGTTTTGCATATCTCAATGATTAACTTTATTTTTACTGTATCAGTCATGATCAGTCAAGATGATCTTGTTGTGTTTGTCTGGGATTTAGACAACTGACATTCTCAGTAAAAGCTGTCACCACTGTAGTAGTCTCCCATCTCTAGTCAGCAGAGTCAGAGTTTGATGATTTGGAAGTCCTATAGGGTGTGTATCTGACTCCTTTACACCAGCAGAATGACTTTTTATGTGTGTCCAGTGAGGCCAGGCTCACTAATACGTGCTATGCAGTTAGTTTGGGCAGAATTTTTATCTTGATTCGCTTGTCCTTAGTAATTGAGTTGCATATATTCAAATAGCTATTTGAACACTGGCTGTATTACCCCTTAGATCTGGCAGTTTAGAACCTTTGATCCATGACCGAAGATGTCATTGCTTGTTCTGCTCAGTCACTGCTTTGTTGAGACACGTTAAGTAACTCTCAACAAGCGCATGAATGTGATACTGTCCAACATCGTGCAGTGAAAGCTTGCTGGAGGGACGCTTGGATGCTGAAAGTTTAGAAAAGGTCTTCATTGTGTTCCTTGCACCAAATACAATTGTTTAGTATATCCTTCAAGACAGATTACCACTTGGAGTTCTGCGTAGCATGGACATAAAAAAGGGAAATTCCATAAGGAATGGCTGCACATAGTGTCAGTAGAACAAAAGAATAGGTAAATATTAGGGGGCGAAAATGTGTGATAGGAAATTGCTGTGCTTTATCGCTGAAGTAATAAACAGAAGAGAATTTTCCAGAATTGCATCAACTATTATCCATCATAATACTGCTACTGCAGTATGGAAAGGAAAAGAAATCAGGAAAGGGTGGTGAGGTGCTGAAATAGAAAGAAAAAATATTTTGGTTTTTTTTAGTGGACAGTGTAGGTAGGAAAGTAGGTGAACTGGTAGGGGGAGATTAAGATATCCTTCCAAATTCCACTTTCTTGTTTGCATTAGATTGAGACATAGTAAAAGGATATTAAACATGTCAGTTATTTAACTGTCATTCAGTGGTAATCAGATGTAGTGTAGGTACTATCATTCTTCATTGAGCAAATCTGAAATGCATTCTCACTGGTGAGTGTAGGTTTTCTTAGTGTAGTTCTATTTGTTAGCCAGGGTGTGTCGGAGGGAAGGATACTTCATGGAAAAAAGGTTTCTGCTGCATCTCGGATTTTGTTTTAATTATTTATGTGACTGTTATTATCTGTATTATCTGTTGCATTGTTTAATGTTTAATGTTTTTAATGTCTTTGCATGGATCTTGGAATGTTAAGGAAGATAAGCACTGTAGATATAAAATTAATAATTAATTACTCTTGATGATACTCACAGGAGTTACATATATAAATCCTCTAGTGTCTGCGGGAGAGTCAATCTGGAAGGCCTGTGTTTTGCTCTTATTCTGTGTGAAGGATTCTCCTTGGCTTGAACAGGAATTCTATGCATGGAGCTGTATAAAAATGAACCCTGTAAAATATTGGTAACCTTGGCACTAACTTCAGATTGAAAATTATATAATGAACATTTATCAGTAATTCATACCTAGAAAAAAGACTGGTGTTCCATCGGCCTGCTGTATATTCTTTAATAAATGCTTAACAGAGACTGCTGACATTGCAGGCAGAATTGATAACCTGGTTTAGAGCCATATTTCTGGATACACACCTAAAGTACACTGATGTTTTTTTAGATTCCATATGCTGAGGTTATAAAGGCACAGATAGGTTAGCAAATTTTGGTGGCAAATGCTTGCGATTTTTAATCTTGAAGAAAAAACAGCAGAAATGGAATTTAAATGTATCTGCTGAAAACAAGCATCACAGCTGAGACATTTAATTTTGATTTGTGACTGCATTATTAATTTATCACATAGCATTGAAGGTAGCCTAGTAAAATATTTCAGGCATTTGTTTGTATTATTTGATGTTAGACATTGACTGGAAGCTGGCAGGGGGTTGTTAAAGAAAGTGGGTGGAAGAGATGATTTGACTAGTTTCAGGCTATTTTTTTTCAGCTACGTGTTTGGTGTGTATGAACATAACTAGACCCTTTTGCTATCTTTTTCACTCCATACTTCACTTTCAAATGATTTATAATCTTTGAATCCCTTCCCCTGTTTAGCCAAGTGCAGTGTTGCAGCAAAGAGGACATTGGTGCTGATTTTGAGTAGCATTTCCCAAGCAGCTCTGTAGCTTGCTTCTTTTTCTGTAAGGGCATTGCATAGTGCTTGGAGAATGATGAGCTAAAAGTAATGAGTGGTGATGCCACTGTTTTTTTTTTATTTTTTTCTTTTTGGTGCAGCTTGCAATGCAGATGTCAGCTGAGCTGTGTTAGGGTATGTGATAAAAAGCTCACACCCACCCACACCCACTCAGAGGAGCACAGAGATATGAGCCCCTGTCATGCCCTCCTCAGGCCTGTCCCACGGAAGCCTTAGTCCCATGGGTCAGGTGAGACCCAGCACTGTGACTCCCTGGGGACAGTTCTCCACAGACTCGGGGGTCTTTGCCTGGGGGGCAGCGCTCATTATGGGATGCAAAGGAAGAGCATGCTGGGATAGTGAGACATACTATGGGATGTTTAAGGGAGAATGAAAGGGGGGGAAATTAAGGGGTCATGGTGGTTTGGGGAGGAGCAAATATGCAAAAATGGAGAGAGAAGAAGATAAAGGGGGCCAGTCACCTGTAGGGATTGCAGCGTTCTGGTCAATACTCTTGTCTGCATTTCGGACAGTGGGCTGCACCTTTCAGCACTATACATCTGAGTTAGTTTGATGCTCTCAAATGTGCTGCATCTTACCTATTTATTGTTTTGATGGGTAATAAAATTTGTTGGCATGGTATGTACACTACTTTTGATTCTAGAACTGCTCTATGATTGTTTTTTTTTACATGAAAATATAGAATGTATAACATGACCCATTCTCATGAGTGGGCTAGATGAACTACTGTTCCAAGTCCTCCAGTTTCAGTTATTAAGAATAAGATACAGTGTTAATTTCCAGAGACACTGTTCTAGTTTCCATAATGTGCCAGTTTACCACATATAAACAATTTCTGTCATCAAGTTCCTGACATTGTTTTTTTCCTTCTGATGTACTTTTACTGCTTTAGGATTTCCAGTTTCCTGTAAAGGTTTTAGCTACCTTTCTGAAACAGTAATCAGTTGTATTTTTTATTTCAGGTGCAGTGTCTATCCATATATGTATTTGTCATTATTATAGAAACAAGGAAAAATGGACTGTAGTGTATTGTCTTACTGAATGTATGACTGTATGATTCTCAGTCTATTTGTCTTTTTAAGAAAATCGTTTCATTTATAAGCAAGCAGTTTCTTGTCTGAAATCCTAACAGCCTCTGGCAAAAGTATTTTAGAGATACAATAAGTGTCATAAAAATGTTTATATTAAATGAGAAATAAGATTTGCACTAGAAACACTGATGGGCTACAAGTAAAGAAAATAATGCAGTTCTTGAATGCTGAATATGTTGAAAAATTGATGTGAACTCAGATGAGTATAAAAGAATCTTTAGTAGCTTTAGTCATTAAATCAAGCAAGTTCAATTTAATTGTAGATATTTCAGAGTCATTTGAAGAAAATATGTTGAAAATAATGTTCAGTATTTGAAAGGCTACTCAAAATAATTCATTTGATTTCATCACAGTAAAATACTGGAATATGTCTAGAATAGGATGGAAAATAAATAGCAAAATACAATATATACTATATGAACTCTGTATACTTTTTCAATATAACTAAGACATAGTGTAGTAAAGCAAGCAGGAAGGGTAGAAGACCAGCTTGGCTGAACAGGGAACTCCTCTTTAGAAATTGCATGATTTCTGGAAGCAAGATCAGGCTTCACAGGAGGACTACAGAGCTGTGGTTCATATATGCAGGGAGAAAACACGAAAGGCAAAAGCTCAGTTAGAATTGAAACTGGTCAGTGTTGTGTCAGACAACAAGAAAGACTTTTTAAGTATGCTAATAACAGAAGGAGATCTAAAGAAAATGTTGGATCAGTACATCACCTGAACAATAGGGATGATAAAAAGGCAGAGACATTCAATGATTTTTTTTTGCCTCAATCTTTAATACTACTGATAGACCTTGGGTTGCCCAGCCTTATGAGTTGGAGGACCATAACTGCAGGAACAGTGACTTTCTTTTGTTGGACACTGAAATTGTAAGTGACCAGTTGAACATCTATAAGTTTGTGAGTCCTGATGGGATTCATCTCAGAGTAACGAAGGAGCCAATGAATATTACAGCAACACCCCTCTCAATTACCTACCAAAGGTCTTGGGAGTCTGGGGAGGTCCCTACAGACCTGTTAGACTAACCTCAGGTCCTGGGAAAAAAATGCGGAGAAGATTATGCTAGGTGCTATTGAAAAGCATTTAAAGAACCATGCAATCATCAGGCAGAGCCTCATGAGTTCACAAAGGGCAAGTCCTGTCTGACTAATGTCTTTCAATGTTAATGTCACTCGTAGTTAGACAAAGGGAACGTGATGGGTGTAGGTTTTCTGGATTTTAGTAAGGCTTTTGATACTGTCCCTCACAGCATCCTTCTGGGCAAGTTGTCCCAACTATGGAATGAGTGGGTTCACAGTGCACTAGATGAAGAACTGGCAGAACAGCAGGGCTCAAAGGGTTGTAGTGAATGGAGCTACATCTGGTTGGCATCCAGTCACCGGCAGTGTTCCTTAGGGTTCAATTCCAGGCCCAGTTCCGTTCAATATTTTTATCAGTGATCCAGATGCAGGAGTTGAATACACCCTTAGTTCCTTGGCTGATAATGGCACTGACTTACTTGAGGGACAAGATGCCTTGCAGAAGTATGTAGATAGATTGGAGGACTGGGGTATGATTAATAGGATGAACAAGTCCAGACTCTGGATTCTGCACCTGGGACAGAGTAGTGCTGGGCACAGGTATGAATTGGGAGAGGGGTGGCTGGAGAGAAGCCCTACAGAAAGGAGTCTGAGGGTGCTGATCAACAGCAGGCTCCATATGAGTCAGCAGTGTGTCCTGCAGCCAAGAGGGCAAACTGTATCCTGGGGGTGCATCAATCACAGTATAACCAACCTGTCAAAGTAGGTGATTATCCCACTGTATTCAGTGTTGATGCAGCCTTACCATGAGTACTGTGTGCAGTTTTGGGTCCCACTATTGAAGAAGGATGCAAAGGTCCCTGAACGCATCCAGAGGAGGGCAACAAAGCTGCTGAAAGGGCTGAAAGTCATGTCCTTTGAGGAGCATCTATGTACTTTGGTCTTGTCCAGTTCAGAGAAGAGGAGGCTGAGGGGTGACCACATTGCTCTCTACAGCTTCTTGAGGAGGGGAAATGTAGAAGGAGGTGCCAGTCTCTTCTCTCTGATATTCAGTGACAAGACGTGGGAATGGTTCAGAGCTGTACTAGGGAATGTTTAGACTGGACATCAGAAAGCATTTCTTACCAAGAGGGTGGTCAAACACTGGAACAGGCTTCCTAGAGAGGTGATGGATATACCATGCCTGTCAGTGTTTAAGAAGCATTTGGATTTAATGATGTGCTTTAACTTTTGGGCAGCCTTAAAGTGGTCAGGTAGTTGGACTAGATGATTGTTGTAGGTCCCTTCCAACTGAACTATTCTATTCATATTCTTTCCCTATTCTATTCTGTATTTATTTTAAATGAAAATATTACCAAAAATTGATTACATACAGAGGAAAATACCCTTCTAAAAACTCTTCTTCAGCTGCTCTATACAGATATTGTTTAACTGACATAAGTAAAATTACACCATTTCACATTAACAGTTTATAATGGCCCTTATGTCCCTCTCTTCTCACAGGATTACATACAGAATTTAGGGGAAAGAGGGTGAATACAGAATGGAAAACAGTATTATAGATGAGGAAATATTTCTGAATACAACACAAAAGTTGGAACTTACTAAGCTTTACTTTCTATAATGGCTATTTAGTAAGGTTTTTATGTCATACTTCCCAGAACTAAACACATGTTTCTGTTCTCCTAAAAGAATGGATTAATCGTTGAATGCTTATTTATCGGCCTTTCTCAAGGGCGTGAAACATGTTTTTCTCCTTTGGTCAGTGTCCATACTTTCCAGGTAGTACGTCTCCTAGACTGAGCATGTAGTCTGACTCCCAAATCCTGGCAAGCTGTCTGCTTCTGAGATTTTTAACTAAGCATAATTCCTTCCAGGCATCCTTTGGAATAAATGACTCAGCTGTCTTTCTTAAAGAAATTATTTAGAAACCAAGGTCCAGGAGAGAATTCCAGGCCGATAATCCTCAAATAATAAAATCATTTCCCTTTAGCTGAGAATCAGGTGTGTAAACTCCTGACACATTTCTTTATCATTCTGTATTTTCTAATTCAGAATACTGTACTTAAAGGGCTGGCTCTTTTCCATCTTACTGACAGTCCACATCTCTTTGTGCGTTTTTCCTGGAGCTTAGACTTTGAATTTAGGGCTTAAATAACTTCTTTTGATGACATACACCTTGTAGCCAAAGCAGAAGCCTGTGTCAACTAGAAACTGTAAGTGCCCTAATCAGTATTAACTTGCCTTGAATCCAAATATAAGGGTACTAAAATAAGGTAACCAACATCAATCCTTAGGCATTTTGTGATGCTATAATGGCAGATCTACACATGGTGCATAAGCACTTCACAAAGTATGTGGGGAATGTGATCATGAAAGGGACAAAGATGAATATAGTTTTATGCAGGGCAATTTGGGGAATACACAAGAATCATGACTTGCAAGATGAAAAAAAAAAAGAGCAATATAAGCAGTATTGGGAGCAGATGAGATCCCTGCTTTCCCTTGGGAGGACCAAATAGCAGAAAAATATCAAACGTTTTAGAAATATGGAGAAGAAAGAAAACAAACTCCCTTCAGTTCTAAATTCTCCCATCAAAAATCTCTTGGACTCAATCACCTTAACCTGAACAACTGAGAACCACCAAAGATTATAGCCAACGCTGTCATCATCAGCTTCAGGGTGCTGTATGCTTATAAGTAATGTAGCATATTAGTGTCCCTGACCAACAGTTTTGTGTATGTAGTGATAATCAGTAATGTGCAAGAACTAATTATTAGCACAAAATATGTTGTGAAAAAATTTAGTCATATTGGGGTTTAAAGCTTAAAACTGGTCTGATTTTCATGAAGTTCAGCAAGGCCAAGTGCAAGGTCCTACACCTGGGTGGAGGCAATCCCAAGCACAAATACAGACTGGGCAGGGTATAGAGAGTGGTCCTGAGAGAAAGATGTGGGGGTGCTGGTTGAAAAGCTCAACATGAGCCAACAATGTGCGAGTGCAGCCCAGAAAGCCAACTGTATTCTGGTCTGCATCAAAAGAAGCATGGGCAGTGGGCTAAGGGAGGTGATTCTCCCCCTCTACTCTATTTTCACTTGGAGTACTGCATTCAGCTCTGGAACCCCCAACACAAGGACATGGACCTATTGGAGCAGGTCCAGAGGAGGGCCATGAAGGTGGTCAGACAGGTGGAACTTCTGTCCTAGGAGGACAGGCTGAGAGAGTTGGGATTATTCAGCCTGGGGAGGAGAAGGCTCTGAAGGCCACCTTATTGTATATTGTCAGATACCACCACTGGTATCTGACAGGGGCCTACAAGAAAGCTGGGGAGGGACTTACTAGAAGAGCTTGTAACGATAGGACGAGGGGTAACGCTTTAAGATGGAAGATGTTAGATTTAGATTAGAAATAAGGAGAAATTTCTTCACTATGAGGGTGGTGAGAGATCGGAACAGGTTGCCCAGAGAAGTTGTGGTTGCTCCATCACGATGTGTTCAAGACCAGGTTGGAAGGGACCTTGAGCAACCTGGCCTAGTGGGAGGTGTTGCTGCCCATGGCACAGGGGTTGGAACTAGATGATCTTTAAGGTCCCTTCCAACCCAAATCATTCTATGATTTGTTAGTCTTCCAAACATTTAATCACAGCAATCTCTTAATTAACTGATACATAAATATAGGTATATGTTATATATGTACATACACATATATAGACACATATATATTGATTTGCAATAGCCTAAAAGTTGAATGTTGGAGCACTGTCCGTTGGGGAAGGAGCACTATGTTTTGTCCCTTCAGCCCCTTCATCTTCTGCAGATACTGCTTCCTTCTCTGGATCCTTTCAGGTCTGAGAACATCCCCTTCTCTTCCTTTGTTATCCAGACTAGCAGACTCCGCATTGCTGCTATCACCTCTTCCCCATGCTGTCAGCAAGGACCTGGAAACTTTTTTTGCTGACAACATTAATTGAAGCAGCAGCTGTTCAACTTGTGGATACTTGCTTACTCAGGACACTCTTCTTGTCCTATGCTTAATGCTGAGTTCTCTGTTCTCACTAGTCCTCAGAGAATCCTAGATCCATAATTTAATAATTTCTAAAATGAAGGTTTTGTTAACAGAACCATTGAACATGACAGCTTTCATAGCATCTCACCGAAACACCCAGCATTGCGCTAAGTGTTTGAAAATTAGATTAAATGAGTCTCTGATCTTGCACATCAGATGCTGTTTTCCTGTGAACAAGATGAGACAAACAGCTGAAAATATTGTTGGTTTGTATTTTTAATAGATATGTGTAAAAGCTATTCAAAGGAAAGCAAATCAAAACTAACGTGTCTAATTCAGAACTAGTAAAAGTTGAGAAAGTTGGGAGTTGCTGAACTCTGTGGATTCCAGGACCAGAGCCGCTTCTTTGCAGTTGCTGAAGCCCAGACAGGTGCAGCCTGGGAACCCAGGCACCTCTTCATCCCACTGCTGCTGCTCTTCCTGCTTGCAGGGTTGGCAGGTAGTGAGGTTGAGCCTGTGTCAGAGAGGCAGGCACACAAACACACAAGCACGCAGGGTTCTAACAGCTGGCAAGACAGACTGCCACAGACAGGGCTCTGTCTTTAGCAGCATCCCCACGAACACCAACAGAACTCTGTGGCAAAACCAGACTAGACTGCGAGGATCAAGCAATCCATTTATTTGAGCTTCACTCGCAGACCTAGTAGGCCATTATTGCAGGTTTTTGTGGAGACAAAGGAAGAATGCACTATTACAGCTTAAAAGCAATAATACACTATAACAACCTTCAAAATGTGCTAAATATTATGCATGTCTTAGTTAATGACCCATGGTTACAAACTTGCAGCATGTTAAATATTCCCTCCAGGCAAGGGCTCTCAGTCCCAGAAAATGACGTTGGCTGATGTCCCGGCCAAGGGGGAAGGATCTCAGTACAGACAAGTTGCAGCATTGGAGAGGGGACTCCCAGTTCCTAGTCTGTGAATCTTAGGGGTTTCATCCCCTGATTTATGTGACTGTGGGCAAGACTATGCTTGATTGGATTATACCATCTGGAACATTCATCTTTAGTGATGTAATGGAGTTTCCTCTTACTTTTCTTTGCTCATCCATGGGTGAGGTTCACGTCTGTATGCTCTTCTTTTTGTTTCTCTTTTGCTGTTTGAATACACAAGGTTGTTGTGAAACCCTTCGGCTTCTCTTTATCTTACTTTATCCGACAACTGAATAGTGGTTCATACTGAGACTCAGGGCATATTATTTGTTGAGGGATTTCAAGGCTTAGCTCAGGTTTCAGTTCTGTGAATGATACAGCACTGCCCTGTTTGCTCTATGGCTTATGGACAACTCAGGGCTGAGCTATCTACACAGCTCCTCTTGGGTCATCTCTGCATAGATTGGATCTCAAGGCGATCCAAATCTGGGTTGCTTTTACATCTCCCATCCTGTCAGTCACTTGCATGCACTGGGCATTACCGAAACTTTTTTTATGAATTATGAGCCAGACAATCCATACAAACTCAGGTAAGGCAGCCTAGTCCTGCTCCTTGACTGAAGTGGAAACTCAGATGCACTCTCACTCTTTAGATTCAGAAAAACCTACAAAAGCACAGGTCAGCTTTGTTTTGGGGCCTATTACTCGGGCCCCAGCACTTCAATAGGAAGATGACTGGAATTTTCTATATAAAGAATTTTCACTTAATTTAGCCGATTTTGGTCTCTTCTCAATAGTGGATATTGAATGAAGGCATATTTATTTCCAAGACTTTAATAACTTTCTAGAACACCACACTAGCATGTTACACAATCATTGAATAGTTTTAGGATGCAAAAGCCGCTGCTAGTGCTCTGTAATTAATTACTTCTAACATACACAAGTAGCAAAATAAAAACTTTAAGCCCTCTGTTGTCTTGTCTGCACATGATCAAGAAGATCAAGATTAATACTGCATCAAAATCCATCTTACTCATTTACTCAATTACGTCCACTTAGAAATCTATTGAAATATATTTTCTAATTTTGAAACTCTGAAAGTCTTGATATGGAAATTACCTTCATTCATTAAAAAAAGAAATTAACAGAGATACAATATAAACTCAGTACAGAGGAACTCACACTGGTGATAAAATTCTGATTAGAAATGTAGTGTTCAGATTTTCACATTTAAACAATGGGTTTGTATATTGGCAGCAATAACTGCAAGCGGTTTTGATCAACAAAAGATACCTAGTAAATAATCTTAGCACTGCAGGTAAATTGTGTTCACTTTATAAAAGTACAATAAATTATTGTATAATAGTTCAACAGAACTATTCCCAGCAAGGCTTTATTTGCTGATGTTAAGCACCAGCCAAATGTGTACTGAAAATGGCACTGCTTCTTAACCAATTCATATGGTTTTTGATATGAAATTTATACATTAATAAGAATAAATATATCAATGAATTCTAACAGATAGTCTATCTTAAAAAGCAAATAAAATATGATGTGATGAGTCATTTGGGTAAACTAACTCATCTTATAGGTTCTGTAACTTTACTGTAGTATATTCAAATAGAAAATACAAGATCAGAAAAGGTGTCTGTCTCACCACGCTTATCTCTTTCAGTTATATGGTAATCATATTTTTCTATTTTATCACTTGCTGCATATAAGGAAACTAAAATATCTCTTGAAGTTACTTGGATTCTCTGTTTTAATCTCTTTCTAACAAAATTTATTTACGGTTGTTAGAAACATATTGTTTCCATTTTTGAAGCCTTGTATTCATTTCCCTGGTGACCGCTGATAAGAACTTATTTCATTTCAGCTGTCAATTTTTGCCCATGGTGCTTTAGAGAGAAAGGTCTCCTGTATTGATCTTAATTTTTTTTTTGAATTCATGCCTCTCTCAAATTCAGCTAAGAGTTAATTTATGAAGAGCTAAAAGTCAGCTAAATCCTAACTTTTCTTTCCAAATTCCTCAAGTTTCGCTCTAGACAAACATTTCACTGCTTTTAGCAGTGTTCATTCAGTATAAAACTAAGACCTGTAGGTAGAAAGGAACTGCACTGAATTTGAAGTGATTGGTCTCCTCAGCATCATTGCAACGACTGTGAGAAGTGAGGAGACTGCAGGTGATAAAAGGGAATTCAGAGAATTATAGATGACTATCCTTTGCATTCTGTGATGAAGAACTGATAGAGACCTCTTCTGACCGAAGAATGATGTAGGAGTAATGCTGAGAGGACTTCATGAAGCACTACTGGCAGTACAGTGCAGGCTACAAGAGTAGAGATCAGCAGCAATCCTCCCTCCTTTCTGCCTGTCCTGGAGGATTCCTGTGCTGGGCTCATGTTGCTCTGGCTCAAGTGCAAGGCTTCAGTGAAATTTTAGCACTTCTTTAATTAACTAATGCCTCTGTCATCTGGCCAGGTTTTGTTTTTCTGCCTCCCTCAAAACTGTTACTCATCTCTGCAGTTTAGCTCATTTCCTGCTGTATTCTGTAACAGTGCGCGTGGCCTCAGGAGGAGCAGGATCAGACTCAGGTTAGAGGATCAGCCTGGTTTTTGTGTCCTAGGACAAACAGAAACTGTGAGTGGCCTCTTAAGAAATTCAACTGTTCCCTGCATCTGGTGCTTGGAAAAACAAAGCAAAAGAAATTGTGTTAGTTTCCTAATAGATTGAATACAACACTTGAATTTATTCTGCTGGTGATATTTTTATGAGAAAGATGTAATTTATGTATATATTAGAAGCAGTCAGAGACTCTTCTTACCAGCCTCAAAAAAGAAAAAAAAAAAAAGGAAAAAAAATCCTTTTAATTTTCAAAGCAAAATGATTCTAAATTGAAATCAAAGAAGAGATCTATAGAAATGTGCAACAGGGTTTGCTGAGCAATACATGTAAGAGGTTTATCCTTGACCCCAAAGTCATGAACTCAGGCTTTAGATGGTAAGTACATTTGATCTCTTACATGTATGGGCTTTGCAAGTAATCTAAACATCCATGCTATTTAAAAACATTACAGGAGTATTATGCATCCTGTGATGGTAGAAAAATAAAATGATAAAATCTTATTCCAAATGTGCCAAAAAAAGCTAACACTTTTCAAAATATTTTTTAAAGTTTATAAAATTCAATATATTTTTTATTTCTATTCTTTTTGAACTATGTTGTGATTCCTATAATTATTTATAACCAATTCAAAGTTTATATTCTCCTCTATTACATGAACTGTAATTTAGCTTTTTTTTCCTGTCACTGAAGTTGTTTAGTTGTTTCCTTTAAGTAGGAAAAGAAGTGGCAATGTTCTCTTTCATCTAATCTAATAATTTTTGTGTTTATATAGATACAGAAGGTCTGGTGTAATGAGACTGCTTGCCTAATAAGACACAAAAACATGTTTCAAAGATGGTCATAGGACACACTTTTTCAGTTCATATTTTGTTCATGTTCTCTTTTCTATGTATTCATCATATCATAGAATCATAGAATCATAGAAT
>VWZK01009738.1:0-127154 GCA_013396935.1 Baryphthengus martii
GAAAAGAAAAAAAAGAAAAAAGAAAAAAGGAGCTACCTCTATTTAGCTTTTTGTTTTAGTCACAGAACAAAACAGAAAGAAGCTCTCCAGGTAACTTGCTGAAAGTTAAATGACAACAAAAGAGTTGTGTGCTGCCACATTATATTGAAAATCAAGCAAGAGAAATTTTTGCTTTTTAGTTCTGTGCATTTTTAACCTTTAGATCTCACTGCCATGTGGCCACAAAATTAGTGGGATTTGAAAAAATTGAAAGATTTCACACTGATAGGGGTACTTGACACAACCCAAACTGTTTCATACCGAATTTACTCCTGTGCTAGAAACACAGGGCTTTGTATTTCTGTGCATATCTCAGTTGCTGACTGAGAAGGAGAAAAGACACTTTTCCTTGGAATAGAGTTGTTGGTTGGGTTTGATTTTATTTTGTTTTCTTTACTCATTGGTTTCAGTCCTGTGCATCTGTCTATGAGAATTTACCAGAGGCTCCATAACAACCTTCATAACAACCTGCTGAAGTGTTCAAATCCAGTAATTGCTGTGTGCCTGCCTTCCTCCACAGACAAAACTTCCCAGCAAAATTACTAAGTGAGAAAAATAACTGCATTGGGTAACATCCTCTGAAGACAGACATTTGTTGGCTTGTTTATTTACCTATTCTCTCCCTGCATCAGAAAGCAGCTACGAGACACGGAAAAATGCCTAAAATCCCAGAGTATTGGAGCAAGGAGACTGATCTTCCTTCATATTGTCCCTCTTGTGACAGAGCTAATAGCCCAGCTGAAGTGCCTCTGTACCAACACACAAAGCACAGGCAACAACAGGAGGAGCTGGGAGCCACCATGCTGCTAGAAAGATACAACCTAGTTGCTGTTACTGAAACCTGGTGGTACAAATCCCATAGCTGGTGTGTGAGTATCAATGGCTACAGGCTGTTCAGAAGGGGCAGGAGAGGAAGAAGGAGCAGAGGAGTTGCCCTTGACAGCAAGAAATGGATAGAGTGTGAAGAGCAATCCCCAAAGAATAACCATGAGCAGGTTGAAAGCTTAAGGGTAAGAATCAGAGACCGAGGCAACAAAGCGAACCTTGTGGTTGGTGTCTACTGCAGGCCATCCGATCAATGGGAGCCTGTCGACAAAGCCTTCTTACTCCAGGTACAGGAGGCTTCACATTCGCCCGCTCTTGTCCTGCTAGGAGACTTCCACCACTCTTGACATCTGCTGGAAAAGTAGCATGGTGAGCTGTAGGCAATCCAGGAGACTCCTGGTACACATGGAGGATAAATCCTTAAGCTGGGTAATAGGCAGCCCTACCAGAGGGGATGTGGTGCTGGACCTGATGGTCACCAATGTAAGTGATGTCAAGATTGGAGGCAGCCTGGGCTGCAGTGATCACACGACGGTGGAGTTCACAGTCCTGAGGGATATGGGTCAGGCAAAGAGTAAAGACAGGACCCTGAATTCTAGGAAAGCAAATTTTGAGGTCTTCAAGGAGTTAGTCAATAGGACCTCCCAGGAAACAACCTTCAGGGATAAGGGAGCAGAACAGAGCTGGCAGATCTTCAAGGACACTTTCTGTAGAGATCAAGAGCTCTCAATCCCCAGGTGTAAGAAATCAGGCAGAGAAGGCAAGAGCCCAGCATGGCTGAGTCAAGACCTGCTGGTCATACTAAAGGGCAAGAAGGAACGGCACAGGCAGTGGAAGCAGGGACAGGTATCCTGGGAAGGGTGTAGAGACACTGCTCAGTTGTGTAGGGATGGGGTCAGGAAGGCCAAGGAGCAGCTGGAGCTGAACTTGGCAAGGGATACAATGAATAATAAGAAGGGCTTCTACAGGTATGTCAACCAGAAAAGGAGGGTCACAGAAAATGTACTGTCAAGGGTTAGGGCTGGGCTGGCTGCTAAATGAATAAGAGATGGTCTCTATTAATTCCTCTCTCTTCCCAAAGAGGAAGAGAAAGGCATATTCATAACTACCTTTTGACATTTAGTGAGCCTGTAAGTGTCAGCTTGGAAATTTATGAAAGAAAAAGAAAAGAAAAACAATCTTCTGAAGAATGTGGTGCATTTGAAATCTGATAAGCGGCTGCTGGTGTTGCTAAGAATTACCGGTTTTAACAAAGGAAGACCCCACCTCCCCATGACACGCAGCAATCCAAGGACAGAGCAGAGCTGTAGAGCTTGGTTAACTGCTGAGCTGGTTTCCTCTCATATGTAACCAACCTGTGTTGTTCAGAAGATGTTTTAAAATGGTTTGGTAAACCCAATTCAAATGTATGTGTGTGAAAAACCTATGAGAAGGAATAATTTTAGGGCAATGTTGAGTTAGAAACTGGTCAATGCTGGCTTTATGCAACATAGAGCTTTTCTTGACTGTGCTGGGTCAAAAGAAATGACAAGTTTTTCAGCTTGCAGTAGATGACTTGTAAAGGTTACACGGCAAGACGCTACTGGGTGGATTGGTAAGAGCTGAACATGGACATCACAACCTCTTCAGCATACCAGGGAAAAGCAAGCTAACCCCTGACTCTGTTGCAGTAGTACAGCCTATTTCCCATTCCTGTTCTTCCATCCACCCTAGCAGAGCTGTGGTTTTGGTCATCATTTGCTTTCTCCTCAGAGTAGTGAGGAGAAGGGAGCACAGGGCTCTGCTCGCTGGGCTGCCAAAAGCAGGGATTTCTTTCTGGCCTGTGTTCTCCTTTTGATGGAACAAACCTGGAGGAAGTTTTCTGAAGTTTCTTCCTTCCATGTGTTTTCTCATTGAAGATGATGTTATCAGCTGCTGTAGAAACCACCTTGTAGAGACAAAAGTGAAGGATGATATGGGAGAAGCAGAGCATCTTTCAGGCTAGAAGGAGCTCAAAAGATCTCTGAGCTCAGCAAAACATCTCCTTGCTCTTTGCTGGCCTGGTTAACTAAGTCTGGGTTATACTTCTATATTTAGAATTTCTTTTTGAATGGGACTGGAAAGGTTCAAAATGTACTACAAGCCTCTGATACTTCCCCATGCTTGGTTTTCTTCCTTACAACACTTGCAGGCCAGATATGAGACTCATCCATCTCTCCTTGTGGATTCCTGTCTCCCTGAGAGCCATATCCTGCCTCTGCCCCCAGCTGCTGCAGCATGGTACAGCAAAACCATCATCTGTCCTCCAACCCCGTGCCCACCCAGGCTCCCTCCTTCATCTCTGGTGGCTCCCAAGAGACGGAAATTTGTGTTCTCGTGTGCTGGATGGATACACTGATCTCACCAGGGCTTGTTCCCTGTGGTGTGAATTTCTGACAAATGCCATGTTCGCTTTCATACAAAGATACCAAATCTTCCAAAGTGAAAATAAATTAGCCCACAACCACTAGGCAAAACAGGCTTGATAAATGGAAGTTTTAGTCAGCAATGTTTAAAGTGAAATCAGTAGAGTGTGCATAATGATGGATGGGTTCAGAGTTTTTTATTAAATAGAATAGCCTAAAGAAACGTAGGGCACTATTATAAATGAATGAATGCTAGTTTAACTAAAACAACTCTTGTTTAGAGAAAAATGTTGGGATTTATTATCCTATTAGTTGCTTTTTTTTCTCCCCATTTTTTTGTGAGGAGTAGCATTCAGGGTGTCCTGGGCAGAAAGTCAAATCCTCCATTTACCCAAGATGTTTAAAAAACATCCTCTTGAAAGTCAAAACTACTGAGTTTTTGATGGGACAACATAAATATATTTGAACTGTTGTCAGTACAAACTAAGCATCTTGAAAAGTGTAGTACATCTCCACTGGACATAATATTATTAATGTCTTTGAAACAATTCAGCATTTATTTTTAAATAGCAAAGAGGTTTGATTTGCTTCCAAAGGAGCTGTAATCCAAAAGTGTCTCCTATTATAATATTTTAAATGACTCGATTTACAGAAGACAAACACAGCATTTTTTTGAGGCTCAGCTGACTGAAAATTAGTTTGGAAATGTCTGCTGGGAACCAGTTCGCATTGTGTTGTGGTTCAGGTGTCAGTTTAATGCTTCCACCTCGGTCTTGGATTAAAGATGTCGGGTTTTATTGGCCCCACAGTCAAATACCAGTCCAGTGTGGAGGATGGGTTACAAAGCATGAGGTGCGAGTGTAGGCTCTGATCGGCCCTATTACTCCTTTGCAAAGATTACATAGCCCAAAAATGTCCCAGAGACCCTGCTGAAGATTGCTTCTGATTCTCCTCTGATGCTCCTGAACCTGCGCTCACCCTGAGAGGAGTCAGTCGGGGAGGAGAACATGGAGAGTAATGTCTGAAGCGTGGAGGTCTTCAGCTGCCTCCCAGTTGTCACATGGTGTTTTGGGAAACGGAGACAAACTGGGGCAAGCTAACCTAGGTTGGATTATGGTCTCTGCTTTTCTTATCTTCCTGTCCTGTCTTCTCTCCCAGTTTGATGGAAGAATTAACATTGAAATAATCTGCTTTGATGAACTTTCCTAGTATGTCCCAAAATTTCAGGGTTCATTGCTACACGATGCTGGATCCTGCTGCAGATTTTAAACAGATGAGTGTCAGATGGTTAAAAATGGGTTTGGGGTCTGTATCAAGTCACTGCCAGTCTACTTTCACCATAGTAAGTACTGTGAACTATTTCTTACTAATGCTATAGAAAAAGAAAGGAAAACAGTTCAAAAATTCACTTGTAAATGACTAAATAAGGTTTGCAATGGAAGAACTGTTCCATGTCTGAAGCATGTCTGGGAAAATTCCTGGCTTGAGAGTAGTTTAAATGGATTTTGAAAGGACAATTTTGAGAGAAAAAAAAGAGAAAAAGAAAGCAGAAAAAGAAAAAGGAAAATAAGAGAAAAAATGAAGTAAGAAAGGGAAAAGGAGAGAAAAGAAAGGGAAAAGAAAGGGGAGAGGGAAGGGGAAAAGGGAAGGGGAAAAGAGAAAGGGGAGAGGGAAAGGGGAGAGGGAAAGGTGGCAGCAGCAGAACCTAATTATTTGATTCAGTCTTACTTTCCTGAAGATATAAAAAGTCCCAAAAAATCACCCAAAGGCAGAAAGAGAAGACTAGCAAGATAAAAATTCAGTTTCTGCTTCTGGTGCTACTTCTTCTGGCAGATGAAGAGATCGACATAGATGGTCTTATTGGTAAACCTGAGCCTGGGGAGAAACTCATGTGCCAAGAGTTACCTGTGGGCTGCTGAAGCAGGTGGGTGGCAATAGGTGAGGATCTGGCCAGTGACAATTGCTCAGCATCCTGGTGGACTGGAGAGCTGCCAGGGCTCAGAGCTGTGCCTCAGCTTTCAGCCGTCAGCACTAACTAATCAAACACCTTGTTGTTGCTTTAAATGTAAAGCCCCTCCTTAGCAGTGAGACTTAGCCTTGAAAGGTAAAACACCTGACTTCTGTTCCCTGAGATAAGTTAGGCCATATCTAAACTGGTGGACCAGATAGATCCTGGCTCTGCCCAATCCATATATCGGCCCAAGACCTGGATGGGCCCCAGTCTCAGCTTGCCAAAATGAAGTCAAGGAACCCACCCCTCGCACTCCCTGAGAGGTGCCTTTGGCCTGTGCAGCACCTCCCAAAAGGAGATGCCCTGGGAGGCAACACAAGGGTCTGATGCTTGTGCCAGGAGGACTGTTCATGTGGAGCTTACCAACTAGAAGCATTCTGGCCTGGATTTTGCAGCAAAGCCCCTTTGCTTTTTAGGAGCCTCTCCTTAAAAGGATACAGACACATTGAATGGGACTTAAGGCAGAACTGAAAGAGATGAATTGTATCCCCCCAAAAAACTTTAGTAGGCACCTCATACTGACTTCAGATGTCCAGTAAGTGTGAGGGAAGGCAAACCCAGGACTACGCTGCTATAGATGACTACCTAAGACTGAAACAGCTCTGACTTCTCATACCTGCCCTAAGAACTGTCCAAGGTTTTTTAAATTGTAGTACTAGAGAAAATATAAAAAATTATATGACCATTATCTGGAAATAAACAACCAGGCAGAACAGTAAAAGTAATATTTTTCTATGTCCAGACTGGGTCACCTACCTTTCCTTTATCCTCTTAGGATCTAGAGGGAAAGTCCCCAGAATATATCGCCTTAGTGATGATGCATATGAGAGCCAGCCCTCATTGCCGCTGATGGCTCTGCAGGGCTGCTGCTAGTTGGCCCAGCTCTGCACAGGCACCTGCAATTCCTGCTGAGTTTTCGTTCCTGCCAGGCTCCGGCTGCCATAAGGAGCAATTCCCATAATCCAGCACGTCAGGACTGTCAGCTCCAAGGTAAGCAGGTCAGAACAGAGCTTGGATTTCTGGAACACTGCTGACACATGCCCGTTTTGGAGTACTAATTCTTGGCTTGAGGCCCATGGCTCAAGCTGTGCCTTATCCACCCGGCACGTGCGCTGGCTAATTTGGGCTTACTGCTCAGGGCTGGTGCTCACACTTTGCAGGGCCTCTCAGGTGGCAGGATCCATCCTCATTTTCCTGCCAGGCAGGAGGGGAGATTGGCAGAAGAAACTTCTTCCTCTACTCCAGTTTGACTGCCAAGGAGAGGTGCAAACCTCTTGAAAGAAAGTTTTGTTGTTCTTCCTCAGGTAATAAAGAGAGGAGGTGGATAAGCCAGCCTGAGAAGAGAAATATTTGTGCTGGACAGCAGATGCCACTAGAAATACAGGGCCGGAATTAACCACTTGCCTTGTGCACAAAGTCAAGCAGGTTTTTCTCCTCTCACATGTGCCATCTGCACAGTAATAACAGAACGTAGTCCCTTTCACCCCATACAGAGTAACTGCAATTACTAGTTAACAGCTTTTTTATTATTATTATTATTGACATTGATATTAAAGTTTGATGTGGTATGAAAAAACTAACCACATGTGTAAACATCTCAGCAGGTCATACCAGCATTGAGCACCCTACCTCCTGAGAAGTGTCATCTTCCTCATTTACAGACAGGCACACTGAGGCAGGGAAGGTTGCAGTCTCTGTTTTCAGCCTGGTAGCCCCCATAAATGTCATCTATTTATGGCCTGGCACAGACAAGAGTTTACCAGCGGACACCAGGACCCCTTGACACTGAGGCTCAGAGACATGGATGGCTCAACTGGGCAGACCTGGTTGGGGCTAGAGAAGGCTGCTTCTTTTTCACTGGCAGTTCTTAGTCCTAAGACAGTCCACCTATCTTTCAGCTTCAAGGCAACGAACCTACTGGATTTTATTCAGGTAAATGTTGGTTAATTAGCAATTTCTATCTTAAAACCATCCAAACCCATGGACAATATGTTTTCACAGCCACTATCTAAACAGTTACATCAACAGGGCACTTGGGTATTTCCATATAGGTGAAGACGGAATGTAGCAAGGACTTCTTCCTGACACTCACTGTTGCAGCTGCCTCCTAGGAACATTTCCACACTAACTGAGAACGGGAGGATGCTGAAGAACCAGCATTAGGAAGAGAGGTAAGAGTCCAGCTATGCTGGATCAGCACACTCTTTTGGGGCTGAATTCTATATAAGGCTAAACGATAGGATTCTTATCCTATCTTTTTCTTCCTTTGGAAATATATAAATTCCCAATTCACCTATTAGGAGCTCAACCCATGAGTAGTCGACATGTTTGTATATGCTCCCGGCGAGCTTTAGATTTCTCTGATCAAGACAAAGTCTTAGCGAAAATTTGCCAAAGCTGTTTATCTGTAATCACATCGCTGCATTTGGCAGAAGGATTGGTACATATGGCAAATTTTAAAGATTTGGCAAAGCAAGCTCGCCTTCAAAGAGACTGTTCTGAGTTACTGGAAAATGAATTCTGTTTGACTAGTGCTAAGTGTTGAGGTTTTTTTTCTTACAGCAATAAAGCTGAAGCCAATTAGAAGTGAAGAAACGCGTTTTCAAAGACAATGATGAACAAATGTTTATAGGATATCAAACTCTTACAGTTTAAGTTACCAGGTTAAAGCAACCCAAGGCAAAATGGCTATTATTTCAACTGCACCAGAAATTATGTTGCCCTGAGATTGTTCTTCCATCAAACTAACCCCTGATGTTTCCTCTGTTCAATTCGATTTTTCTGAAATTTGTATTCTTTCTGGAGCACTGCATATCCACCCATGCAGATAAAAAGCTGTGTGTTTGCTGTATCTGTACTGCAGGTAAAATAGTTTAGAAGAACAGTATCAAAACTGGAATTTGAATGTTAAGAAACACTAGAATTAAAGTTATTTCTGAAGTGTTAATATCTGCCCCGCACTTATACATACTAGGTAATCCTGAGTACACTATTTCATGCACCTTTTTCTGAGGAGATTTTGTGTGTGACGCAGCCATGAGGCAGGTGGAGAGGCTGAAGACCTTCCTGCTCACATGCAAGTTCTGCTTTATGGGGTGGACACAGGTCCTCCTCCAATCTCCAAGCAACAGCTGGAGTCCAACCTCTGCTCCAGCAACACGCCACAGCAAACACACTTGCCTGTGCCTGGCAGAGACCCAGCAGGGATGCTCCAGCTCATGGAGGTTGATGAAGAGGCTCAAGGGAGGACTGAGAGCACTCTTCAATAGATCTTTCATGAGATGATTCAGGACACTTTGTTCAGGGGTACCTCTCTCTAATAATTTTCAGGATTCCCAAATGACTGAATCATGATAGTGTTAACAAAGGGATAACTTGGAGGGTGCAGAGTGCACAATTCAGCAGTCAGCAACCCAAAGAGTCTATACTCTTACAGGCATATCCTGCTCTACATGGGATATACACACAACTACATGGAGCAAGGCAGATGTATGGAGTCTCTTCTACCAGAATTACAGCACCTACTGGAGAAACATTTGGAAGCAAGGATTGGTGGGGTGCTTCAGTGGCCATGGAAAGTTAACTTCTTCAAGTTCACAGCATCTACAAGCCCAAAGTGGCCACAAATTCTCCATTATAGTCACCTTCTCTAACTTAATCAATTTCTTTCTCTTAATCAGGCAATGCCTCTGCTTAATTCAGCTGTTGGTTTTCCTGTCTTATGGCCTAAATTCCTTTCTTCAGCTTTCCAAAGAGGGTCTCTTTGGCTTTTCTTGTCTCCTTATGTCTAGAATAATTGTAAGTCAAAAAAACTTAGTCACTATTTTGGATTTGGGAAGAAAATACGGGCTACTTACACTAGCAGTTGATCATGTGTACTGCAAGATCCTTGGTCTACAATGGCTTGATCATGCTTTATTTTAACTCTGTCACTGCTAGCCACCTAGTCTAAGGAGGTTATCTATGCATTTCCTACTTGCCCATGATAATACCAGCTATTGAGTAGCAGGCAGAACTTTCCAAAACAATGATTACACAGTTCAAACACTAGCAACTTCTAAAACAAAACAAAGAATTATTGCAGGATTCTTTTGCGTGAATTGAATATATATATCGTTCTGTGGTTTAAAAATATCTGTTGGTTGGTTTGTATACCGTAAAGATACACAGAACACATAACACTGCCATTTGCATATAATACGTCACTGCAGTATTAAGAGTGGAGAAAGATCACAAAAACCTTGAAAAGCCAGCAGAAGGTAAGATGACAGCTGTATAAGTCAGAGAGAGAGCACTGTGGTAACACAGTAAACATTAACAAAACTCCAGGAAACTGAGAAAGGGCACTTGTGTTAAGTTCTCTGTAAACTGGCAAGGAGCTGGCAGCTGTGCTCACATTGAGGAATTGTTAAAATGGCCTTGAAGGGGAATAGATTGCCTTTGTAACTTCTTTTTCCACCATGGTGGACAAAGAAAGCTCTGACAGTAGTTTCAGGCCCCTTCCTGTTCCTCTCATCTTTACAAACACATCTGGACCTTAGCGATGGTAGATCTTTTTAAACTATCACCAGAGCTTTCTTGTTCATGGTCTGAAAAGCAATGTACTGAATTTTCTTGTGGCAGAGAGTCCCAAGAGATCTGCCACATCCCTCAGAGGCCTTATGGTGAAATCCAGGAACAATTCACAAGTGAGATAGGAGAACCAGTCTCCCAACATTTGTGTTCCTGTATGAGGCCGGGCTTGCGGCATCTCCCATTTCGAGAAGCCCTTGCAGTTGGCTGAAGCAGCTCCAGCTGACTCCAGTAACCAGGGATCTTGGCCTGGTATCTTCAGCACCAGCACGGTCATGCCACAGAATACAGCCTCAGCTAGAAGGCTGCAGCAGACCTCAGGACCACTTATTCATGAAGCATTGGTTGCAGCCTTGCTAAGGTTTATCACTCAAGCAGTTATGAAATTGATCCAATAAAAAAAAAGAAAAAAAAAAGAAAAAAAATTTGTTTTGCTTGCTCTTCAGCGGTTCACTTTTAAAAATTCTTTTATTTTTTTCTGCAATCATGATGCTAAGTTTTACCTCTAAGCAAAGACTGAGATTGTTATACGACTCTTGATTTCAGAGCTTAGGCACTTATGGAAAACACCACCTTCTCCGAAGCTATGAGGGCTTCCAGCATTTCTGCACAAGAGTATTGCATTTTAAGGAGCTGGGCTGAGAGTACACAACTCCAAACCTGGTCACCAAAAGGCACTTGTAAACCTTTACCATACATGACAGTCCTCATTGAATTCCTGCTGCATCTAGTTTTACAAAGTCACTTCATCTTGAATTAGCCATGTACATTGCCTTGAAGGAGATTGTCCATCTGACTTCCTTTCAATAAAGGGGAGGGAGGGGTATTTTTGGTTGCTTGCCGTCCACCTGAGGTAGTTGAGGAATCCCTGATAGCAACAGAGCTCTGCTCAGTGAGCTTTTTCGTCTTGCACTTTCTCTGAGCACATACCTGTCTGCAACAACTTCAGTTTAATTTATACCAATGAGACTCCAGCTCCCACTGACCACAACTGCAGCTCCAAAAGTGGGGCCTGAAGTGGCTTGTGGCTGGATCCACAAAGGCATCTTGATTAAACCACTTCGAATTTGGTACAAACCATAATTTGTCAGAGATTTGTGATTTTCTGCATTTATTATAAAATACAGATTTGCTTATAAAACAATTGTCTGTGAGAGTGACTAATCTCCCAGCAGTGCCTGCAGGGAACACTTCACATGAGCACACACAGCCTATGGTGGTTATATGTTGAAACAGAATCCCTACAGATGATAATTGGGTAAGTCGAGTATGCTTTAGGCAGTTTATAACTTCAGGAAAAGCATTTAAAATAGAAGGTTAAATCTGTTTAAATTTATATCTGTAGAGATCAGGTTTGGTGGGACAGTTTGTTGTCCACCAGATCACTTATGCATGAGCATCTTCAATTCAAGCACAGTGATTTTTATTTCAAGCATCTAATTTGTCAAAACAAACAAACAAAAGCCTAGAGCACTGTTAATATTAAGTCTAATGACCAGTCTGTTACGTTTAATACTTGGCAGCATTGACTAGTTTAGAGGATCAGATATTTAAAGATTCCATCTGTTTGTGGAGACCCAGCCAACCGTGCTGCTGATTTCTTTCTACGACAAGATGGTTCGTAGCCATGATTTCATAGCATGAAATGGAGCCCCTCTTACAGCTCGAGGCTCTGTGTACAACTGGTTGCTGCACAGTATGATCCAGAATCACTGAGAGAGAACAGCTTTAAAATCGACTTGCTCAGCAAACAACTGCCAGGAGTTGGCCAAGAGGAAACATGAAGGGTAGAGGTGTGTTACAAATCTGGCCCCGTTCACGTGGCAGTCAGGAGGAGTTAGCTGCCATCCTGGGTCTCCTGCAGGAAGGTGTTGCAACCTCTGTTTTAGAGCTGGCAAGGATCTCTTTCTCCTGTCAAGGCACGGGGAGGTGGGCCATGCCATGCCATTACTGAGGCATACAGCCTTTGTTTGGTTTCACATAAACAGTCCGTGGCCTGGCTTGTAACAAGCTTTTTTCCTCATTTTTGCAGAAAATGCTCTAAGCAGTGAAGCACTGTCACAGAGTCACATTTCTTCTCTTGCTCCATTATGTCCCCAGTGGATCTGAGGTCCTGAAGCTCAGGTGTGCCTGTCCCTCTCTAACTGCTGCACCTCTTGGATATGCCTTGATTTTACCCACTGTAGCTCCTCTAGGTACTCACCAGGCCAGTGTTTCAGAAAGTTGCTGCTTCTTTTCCTCTGCTTGAAGTAGGAGTCCTGCCAGCTGAGGATTTTGTTCCAGTTGATGAGCATCAGGAGACAGTCAAGCGGCTTGAACCATCCCAGATGACTAGGGGTGTTATTTACATATGATCTGCTCAGTTCTGGCCAACAGGGGCATTCCTGGGCACTCATAGGAATGGAGGTTTTGGTACCTAGAGAACCTGAGGTTCTATATTCCCCCCATAGAGCATCTATGGACTTGCTTACCATCCACTGACCAAAGCTTAGACGGTTTCCAAGCAGGATCTGTTCCTCCAAGCCAACACTGAGCGTGACATCCTATGGTATGGCATATCCCTTTGGCTAGTTTGGGTCAGCTGCCCTGGCCATGGTCCTTCTCGGCTTCTCGTGCACCTGCTCACTGGCAGAGCCTGGGAAACTGAAAAATCCTTAACTTAAGATAAGCGCTACTTAGCAACAACTAAAATCATCAGTGCATTATCAGCATTGTTCTCATACTAAATCTGAACCACCATGCTATGCTAGCTACTAGGAAGAAAACTAACCCTATTCCAGCCAAATCCAGGACAGTATCCACCCCTTACTCTATACCATTTACATCATGGCCAAGTTCCATGCTTTCCAACACATCCCAGTTAATCACTATCACCTTTCCTGTCTTTTTATAGATACACACAGATATTATTCCCTTAGTCCATGGGCCATCCCTCTAAAATGTCTGCTGAGTTCATTCAGGCCATGACTTTGGGCTCCATCTGTCCTAAGAGTCTTTCTGGGCAGGAGGGATGGTGTGAAGTCCGTTCAAGCAGCAGAGCAGGATCAGGTTTTGGTGCAGAGCAGCAGACGAGTGACAGTGGGTGCCGCAGGAGGGTGATATGTAGTGTTGGATGGTTACATGCTAAAGCCAGGTCATATTTTCAAAATCTGAATCTATTTCTTGGGAAATTTATAAGCATGACATTATGTCTATTTTTCTACCATTGTTGCCTTCTTTATCAAAAAAAAAAAATCAGTAGCAACAATTTTAGTTCAAAATATGAACCAATAGACTGTGGAAGGATAGCTCAGCCTGATCCTGTGTCTGTCTGGTCTCTCTTCTTTGCACAGATTCCTTGGAGTTTGGCTCTCACATAAAAAATTAGCACTGAAATTTACATTGACTGATACATTTTTTTTGGTCCTTTTTTTTTTTTTTTAACAAGAGAAAAGGAAATCTTTTAAATGTTTAGGATGTGTCCCTCTTTCCTCAAGAAACCTAAGCAACCTGAGGACCAGTTCTACAAGCTTTCTCAAGTGTCATTCTCACTTAGACACAGTTCCCTGGAGACAAGAGGGAACTTGTTTGAGAGATGAGTGTAAACTGAACTCTGAGAATAGAAATGCAATTTTTAAAGAAGGAAAATCAAAACATCAATGTGGCTGACATTTAGACCCATCAAGGAGGGAAGAAGACTTTTATGAGTCAAAACTCAAGAAAGAAGAAAGCCTAAACCCTGTGAGATTTTGTCTGTATTTCAGAAAGTAACCAGAGGGGAAGTGCATTTAAAAAAAAATAAAAAAAATTCCATTACTTAGGGCTGGCCTGTGATTCTTGCACTGTCCTTACACTCTATCTGCATGTTTCCTCTGGCTTGCACACTACCAGCTCTGAAGCTCCTGCTGCTAATCACTACAACATGGAGTCTCTAGCCTCAACGTTAACAATAAATGCAGTGGCTTTCAGCTGTAGCCCTCCTAGCATTAAGAAAACACCCCCCCCACTGAAAGCCATGTTCAGCTTTATGTCAGCAGGGACCACACAGACGACCAGCAACTGTCTTGTACAGAATTTTGATCTATTGCTTTTGTCTTTGCCCCTGGGGCATGTGTTTTCACAGGGATTGCAGCTACAGAACAGCTAGTCAATCTCCCACAGGTTGGCATCCGGGATTCTACACTGCCCAGAACCTCCTTTGCGGTTCAGAGTTGGTCCTAAGCGTTGTCATGAGACTGTGTGTGGGTGGCTGTGAGACAGATACTATGAATGTGTGCAGCCATGGAAACTCGAGGACAAGGAAGACTGAGACATCAAGTTTTCAGACTTTGACTCTACTGAAAATGTCCCCATCCAGTACAACCTCTTTAGTAGTCAGAGGCAGCTAGCTTTTGGAGGCCTTCATCCTTTGTCAGGACTGCCAGTTCATCATATCCAATTTACCATTTTCCCTTCCCCATCATCCTTCTGACACTGAAGATCTTCAGCTATTCCATAAATACCTCTCTGGAGACTTTCAAAACCCACCTGGATGCATTCCTGTGTGGCCTGCCCCAGGTAATCATGTTTTGGCAGGGAGGCTGGACTAGATGATCTCCAGAGGTCCCTTCCAATCCCTACCATTCTATGATTCTATGAAATCTCTGAGCAGATAGATAGCTCAGCACTAAGGTGAAGGCAGAGAAGTGCCTGAGATCTGGCTCCATCGGACACCAAAGCAGTAAGTACATCACGGCAAGACCGAAGACTTGAAAAAGCAATTTTTGCAGTAGCTCTGGGGTGCTACCTGGCCTGTTTGCTAGTTTAAAAGAGAAGGGGATGCCTCAGAAAACTGGAATGTTGAGGGTGTGGTCCCTGTCGAGGGTTTGATCCCTGTCTTTGTCACGGTGAGTGTAGCTGCAGTGCTGAACAGATAGGTGATACCACACTTTCACAGTCATAGCTTGCAGTCTACCTGTCAAAAACCTCTTTACTTTAGCAGCAGTACAAGCTCTCCCGCAACAGAAGTAACCTAAGAACATCTCTGTGAAGCGGAGCCTTTCCCACTGGTATGGATTTTTCCTTCTTCATCTTCCCCCACTTTCTTCTCCCCTAGCTGAGGGTAGAAGACAGCCGTTCCCCTTGAGGCAGGTTATCAGACAGGCTGATTGTCTTTTATACTTTCTTGGAGTACTGAATTTATATAATGAGATCTAAGAAGCGGTTTGTATAGCTGAAATGTAGCTATTTGTGATCTGGGGTACATTTTAAGAGCTGTGATATTCTTCTCCACAAGGACAATTTTAAACTGAAGACACAGAAAAAATATGAATTAGACATTGAAATCCAACTTGAGATTTCAAGTGGAATTGTGCATAGCAAGGAGCTGTTTCTGTACATTTACCTCCTTTTTCCATCTGTTCTTTCCACTTAACACTGCAACTGAAACTCTTGATCTCTTATCAGATGCTGGTAGCCAAGCAAGCGAGGCTGAAACATCTTTGTGCCCATCTAGTATCACTTCTGCTCCAGGCATGAGCACCAGGAGTTCACAGCATCTCTGAAATTTCTTCATTTTGAACAATTTTTGGAGGGATAGTGACTTTTTGATGGAGCTTTGTCTTGCCCTAAAAGCTTTCCAGAGCTGACTGCTATGTGGTGCCCAGGGATGATGACTGGGCATCTCTGTGGTCATGGACACATGTCCTCTCAGTAGACAGCTGCTCACTGGAATCTCTGCTGCTGCTCAGCTGTTCCCGATTACTCCTGGAAACAGCAACAGTTTGACAGAGAATGTTCATGCCCACTCCTGGGAAAAGTAGGCAGGCTGCCTCACATAGAGCTTGCTGGAATTTTGGTTTTGCCGCAGGTTTCAAACCAACCTGTGTACTAGCAGAGCTGTGAGGGGAGCAGCCACCAGTTGGCGAGCAAAGATAGACAACAGTGTGCTGTCTTACTCTCCCTACAGACTTCACCTGAATTTGGCTTCTGTTCTTCTGACAGTGTGGAGAACAGGGCTGCAGAGGTAGACAGACTTCAGAGAAGACCACCTGGAGTCCACTTGCCCTTGTGAAGGGCTGGATTTGTTGGCCTATTAGATCTTCTCCATCCCATGATTCTGTGATCCTACATGGCTGTTGTTGATATTCCCTCCTCTTCCCCATCTGGAGTTTCCAGCCATCCTCCTGCTTTGTTGTCCAGGAGGCTAAGTGTTTCTGCCAAGGCAGCTGCTCCATGTGAGATCTGACACCAAAGGAGGAGGGAGTTTTATTCCCCTGAACAGAAAACCCTGTGTAAATTCAGGAGTGCCAGGAGGAAATATTCTTGGCTTGTCTTTCCTCTGTGCTGTAAATGATGTATCTAGTGAGCGGTGAGTAGTGATAGCAAGTTGCATTCAAATCCTAATCAGCCAGAAGTATGGTCACAACCAATAAACTAATTAACCTCTGCAAAGTCCAGCCTCCCAGGAGGAGTCAAAGCCTCTTTATACAGAGTGAGCAAAGACTTCTCTTCCACGGGCCCTGGAACAGTAAAAGCAGATTATTTGCTGGCACTCACTTTCCCTCTGTGGAACAGGGGGGAAGAACCCTTGGCCTCTTCTTCCCTGTTACACGGAACTGGAATATTTGGGATTAAAATGAAGTGATTTTTTTGATGAAGAGTAAATTAGGAAGGTACTCAGCTATTTGTGAATTTGGGTTGAATTTTGTGAGTGGTTCCTGTTGGATAAAAAAGGGAAAAGTGGGTTTAGGAACATCACATTTGGTTGAGATATTTGTGAAATTAACCATTAATGTCAGAACAATTTTTTCTACTTGAAATGTCAACCTATGTATTTTAAGAAAAATGCATAAATTGGTTTCAATTTTTTTTTTTTAGTTTACAGAACTGCCACGTTAGGCGTTTTGTGAGCATTTTTGTGAACGCACAATGCTTCAAGGATGGGCAATAACAACTGCACACAGGGTTGAAAAGATAATCCTACTGACTTCATACTACTTCGACATAAATCATCATCAATACTTGGGAGTCATACTCTGTATTGTAATGTTTTTTGTCCAGAAACTATCCTTTTACCTTTTGATATCTGACCTTTCAGAAAGAAAACCTGGATAGTGTGCTGCTTAGGCATTAGAAAATGTGATGCTTATTGCACTTCCCGTGCTTCTCCATTTTGTTGGAACTCAGCAAATGGCTCCCTAATTATTTCTCATATGGGGATGGGTCAGTCTAAAAGTACAGGAAAGTAGCTTTCAAAAACAAAAGATAAGAACAGGAGCATGTCATTGTCAATATCGAAGTAATCGTTTTCTTCGGGGTGGGTGGGGGGAACTAACCTTAAACTGGTAGACACAAAATCATTAAAGAAATAGCTAATTTTTTTTCCATGGAAAATCTTACATATGCAAAAGCTGAATTTTACACAGCTCAACAAAATACCTTCTTGTCTTCTGTCCAGAGGAGGAACCACTAGTAAAGAATCAGTAAAGTTACAAAGGCTGTGGCAAGTGATGGCAAATGGGCAGCTCGTACAGGGGCTGAGATGACAGACAAGAGGAGAGAGGACAATTCTGAGGCACCAAAATGAGAATGAAACAGGGAGATGGGAGGATGAGCTGGTGGGCTCCAGTCCCAGCTGGGCTCTCCGGTCTTGCTCTGGGCAAGCAGGGGAAACCAGATGCATGAACGTGTGATGTTTGGCTCCCCCTCTTGGCGGGTTATTAATTGTAGGGGAATAGAGTTTATATTTTTTTGTTGTTTTCCTTACTAAAAGTAGATTATTAAAATTTCCTTTCCCTATGTAAATGATACACCTGGAAATAGTTTCAGTTTAAACCAGAGCATTTTGTCCAGTGATTCAACATAAAGCTATTTCATCCCTCTTTAAACAAATGGGCTCCACTCTTGTTTTGCTCTTGCTCTCTCTCTTGGAACTATCTTATGCTAGTTTCTATGACCTGTTGTTTCACATTATGAATAAATTGGTTTTCTTCACTTTAGTTATCCCCTAATCCCTTTTAGGCATATGATAGTTTTGGAACTTTATACAGTGTCTCTGGTTAATGTACCTCTGAGAAGTTAGATAAGGCTGATCCTTATTTAGCCTGCATTCAGTAGAATTACATTGAGCTGTTTTTGGCTGGGTGCCCTTTTAATTTTCCAAGCTCTCAAATGGAGTCATTTCAAGTATAAAAATGTATGAACATCTTTCCTCTGAACTAAATGGCACTCTTTTTCTTGGCTTAATTTCCATTGGAAGTAAAAGCTATACTATGCTTCACTGGTACCAACAATCAGTAATGTAGTGTAGGTTGCCAGACAAAGATTAGATAAGTATTTCGATTTCCAGTAGTGTTTTCATGGAATTATCTATACATGCAGCTCACATTCTATTTTGAGAGCACTAATTATAATTTTCATCTGAAAAGAAATTATATTCTTTAAAATGGAAGGACTTAAAATGTATTTAGTGTGTATTTATAATGTTTAAAAATCAGCCTAAGGGTCAATACTGAAGTTGGTCCTGAATATATTCTAGAACCTGAGAATCCCTTGAAGATGCAAGATTTACACTGCACAATTTGCTCTAAAGAGCTCAGAATGAGAAAAAAAGTGACATTTGGTTTCTCCTAACTGAAATTTTCCTTCAAGGTGAACTTATGATCTCAGCTCACAGAATCACAGAGTGTTAGGGGTTAGAAGGGACCTCAAAAGATCATCTAGTCCAACCCCCCTGCCAGTGCAGGACCCTAGAGTAGGTCACACAGTTATTCAATACTGGAATAACAGTGATTTTCAAATAATAAGCAATTCTGCTCTAAGAGGTAACCATGTAAAACTGGCCCAAGCTTCCTTCTCAGAGATATTCCTTGAATGCACTGGCTCATTTCTGCAGACTGAGGACAAAAATCACTTTTTACTCCTGTCATTGTGAGAAGTCAAGGCAGCTTGGAGAGATAGGACTGGAATTGGTTTCTCTTCTGCATCATCTATTTTGAATAAAGTGAAAAATCTTCAATTTTTAAAAATATTTCCTGCAATTTGCATGTTTCTCAACAAATCTCTGTTGCAAGTAGTCAAACCTTTCCCCTGCCTTCTCTTTTAAAACTTTTTGCTCGCCAACTGAATTTTCTCAGTCTCACCTTTCCACTAGGAGGAAGCTTTTTGTGCAATTCTGTATTTATAATCCCAAATCTATTAATAACTCACTTTTTCAACAAAACCAATAGTGGAATTCTCCTGCTGGCCAAGGCAGCTTAGACTACTTCTAAAGAAATACCAGTTATGGCTCTTTCAGAGAGGATATGCAGAAAGATCCATGGGTTCCAGAGCTGAAATATTCAGCAATAATAATTCATAAAGCAAGCCCTCAGTTATCAATCTGATTGTGTGTTTATGTAATGGCTAGAGAAGGGTTTGCTTGGGATGGAAGGAAGTGAAGAAGTCTGGTGGTGGGGTTCATTTTGCCAACCTGGGAGGTGCAGGAATGTGCCAATGAATAGGGCAATTTGCCCCTGCAGCTCACATGATTTTTAATCTTCCCAGTCAGAATTGCTGTTTGTTCTCTGTGTGTGGGAGGCAACAACCTGTTCTTCCCCTGTCCCTATGAAAGGATCAGGAGCAATGAGAGTGTCAAACACCAGCTGTGCCTTTTAGGCCTGTTTTTGGCCAGCTGCATTTCATAGAATCATAGATTTCGTCTCATCAGAACGGGATATATTAGGAATAAGATATTTTTTTTCTTGCCGCTCTTCACATATACATTGCCTTTGATTCCTCTCCTCAGCAAATATTTGGAATTTCAGAATTACACAGCAAAACTGTGTAGCTGAAGAGATCCTGAAGCTGAGAACACTCTCAGCTGGGGAAGTCAGAGCAGACTTCATGTGGGCCTTGATGAACACTCACAGCGTTAACGCTCTTGGTGCGTTTCGTAGGGTCTTTTTGTGCCTCGACCTCATAATGTTTCAGTGCTCTTCAGAGGGTGTGTTTGTGTAATCAGGAGTGTGTGAGGCCGGGAGGTGAGGCTGTATCTCTTTATTTATATACTGCTTATTTGTTTTTACCCACTTCCTAAATCCTTCATCAGAGCCTCAAGGGATCATTAGTTTGATATACAGCTAATAAAGTGTGTATCTTCCCAGTATTTAGGTAAGTGGAAAAGAGCCCATTTTCCTAATCTTGTTGGCATCTAGATTGTATTTTATGGATTTTATCATATGGAACTAATATTTCAGTATATTTCAAAAAGACTTTGCTTAATGCAATCCAGCATTGCTGATTATACTGGCCAAGTTTTACAACATTACGAAACAATTAAGATGATACATATGCAATATAAATATGGCAGAAGTAAAATATGAGCTAAGCAGCATGATAGTGAACAGACCTATTTGTGGAACACTCTTTGCTGGATACTTGACTGAACAAAGAGGGACAGGGATGAAAGAGCTGGGAAGGTGCTTCTCTGTGAGCCTGAGGCTCGTGTACTTACTTGTTCAGATGTGAGCAATGTGCAAAAGTCCTTATCAGAGTTATGCAAAACCTTGCTGAACTACAAAAAACTCACAAGAGCGTAGGAGTTATGCCCTTTAGCTCCATCTGCATGCCTGAGGCCAGTGCTAAAGCCATAAATTTTACTTTGAATATTTTGTAGGTATTACACTGTTGGACTTATTGAAGAACGTGACTTTGCCAGGCTGCAGACACAGAGGCACAAGAAGGGATCTGCCCTGGGAACTTTTCTGGGTGTGTTGCAGAGTAAGGTGGCCTGTGAGAGGAGAGTGATGTCACTGGGAACGCGACAAAAAGTGGAAAATATTGGGGTCAGAGAAAGAATAGACATAGACAATGCGTCTGCTGGTACATTATTTGACTAAAAGCTGACAAGGAATCTTGCGTGTGTGTCCTGTGCAACAGTTCAGGCACGGAAAGAACCTGTTGTCCCATCAATGGTGCCTGGCAGAAGTTTAGCATCGATGGGTCTCATGGCACTGCCTGCTACCGCTCTCCTGAAGGCACTAATAGAGCATCTAAGACTAACTATACTGCTCCTATTTCTGCAGCCCTGCAGCAATTTCATGCATCAAAGACCTACTGCAGTCTCTCCCCCTCTTCACCTTTGTTACCCCAGGATCATGTGGGACTCCAAAAGTCTCTCACTTAATTTTCCTTTAGACAGATTACTTCTGGACATTCAGCTGTGGGAGGGGAACAAGATTCTGGCAACTTTAATGAAGTCCAAGGGTATTTAGGTTCAAGTGATGACAAATGAATGTAATTAATATATTAAAGTACGAGACTGTAAGTACTCCCACCCTCAGAATAGTTTTTGCTTGTTTTTAAATACAGTTTCAAAACATAATTCTTTATGCGATCTGAGGGAATGCCGAGCCAATTTCCACTTGGATCCATGTCCTAGAGGACTGTGAGAAACGTGTCATTCTGCCTTGCATCAGGGATAACGCGTGCTTCTCAAACCGACTTCATGAGAATTGCTTTCAAGTAGCCGTACTCAAGCAAGCAGCTGGTTGGACTAAAAGCTCCAGAGAAGGCATCTCTGAAGCCCTAGGAACACACACAGTCAGATCTGTCCCAGCTCCTTCTGGCAGTCACTGCTTTCACTCAGATGTAGCTTTGGGTTTGAAAATATTTACTTGCCGACACTGCCAACCATGGCAAAAGACATAATTCCTGCCCTAGGTAAACAGCCTTTTATTTCAAAAAGATGATCCGTACCACTGGCCTCCTGTAGTTGAGTACTTGATCAAAAACGTTGAGGTATTACCACTTTCTAGACCCGAACTTGGTCCTGGTGGCTGTATTCAAAATTTAGATAGACTTGTCAAAGTAAACAAGGACGTGGTTTTCACTTTAGATGTTTCCAGGATTTTTTTATTTTGATCTTTATTGATCTGTATTGCTTGCTCCATTCGTTGTCACGTGTATCACCTGTAAGATGCAACGTGTTTGGATTGCACAAGACCTTTTGCTGATGGGGAGCTGACATACACCCCTGTACCTTTCTGGATGTGTCTTTTACTTCATGGATCTCAAGTTACTCAAAGGATATGATTCAGAGGGTGAGTCAGAGCAGGATTCTGAATTGCCTTTGATCATCTCCATCTTCACGGATAACTTAGAGAGTCTATGCCAACTGGCATCCCACACTGACGCAGTAGGAGTAGTAGTAGTGTTCTGTCATCAATAAGCTAGGAAAATTCTCCTGATGACGTGGAAAATTACGGCACAGCAGAACAATATTCGTTAGTGTATCTGTAGCCAATACTGGATTTCTGCATAGAGAAGCACTAAAGCACTAACCACTCAGTGAATGAGCCCCAAACCAGGAAGGGCAACAGTTTCATGAAAACAACACTCTTCAAGAGACATAAGTTGTTTCAAAGCATACGCCATGTTGCATGTATATGCCATCTCGACTTGCTCTTTTATTGGGTACTGCTCAACTGGATTGCATTTCCATCACAAAATTTGAAAATGCAAACTCGAATAGATGGAACAAATATTTTTGATTAAGGCTTCTTAAAGTACAATGAGTACAAAGAACGAATAATCAATAGTTGTGCACACAGTTCACATGGTTGACCTAGCTGAAAAATCAAAAGTTCTCCAAACTTTTCACAGATCGTGCTATATGTTGTGTGCAAAATCTGTTTATACTACAAGTGATTTATACCACACAAAGCTGCTTCAATTAAAAGTCTGAAAATGCTACAAAACAAATAGCTACAGTGATTTCAGCAGGGTAATTGACATTACAAAACCCACTCTCTGAACAGGAATAATTGTACTATATCTCTCTGGTCAGTTGTAAAAATAATGATTCCCCATTTCCCAATTAGAATTAAAATACGAAGTTCTGAGGTGTGCACATACGGCCTAATAAAATATTTGCATAGTCTTGTGACAAAAATGGAAATAAATAAATGCATGCAATTTCTGAAAAAGTGATTTTGTAGCATTCTAAATATTTCACTACTATTTTCTATCCAGAAAGAAATCTTGGAAAGCCTTTATCATTGACACAGTACGTGTCTTCGTAAACTCTTGGAGCCAATTGTAATATGCACACTGGGTACAGGACAGATTCTGTTTCTCATTATAAGAAAATTATCTATAACTTCAGCCTGGAAAGGGCTTGATTGGATTATCCTCTCCTTCCCAGTCTGGTTGTGCCTGCAATACACGCTCCGTGTGACGTGAGTGGGCAATGACCACGCAGCTGGACAGCCTCTCTGCCACCTCACACCTCTGCAGGTTACAACTACATTAAAATGATTGCACTTCATATTAAACTAGGATTTTCTGATTTGCTCCAGCAATTTAACCTTGAGACCTTTCCTCCAATTTAAGACAAGCAATGAACTACCTGGGTATTTGCTCTGCCAACTGTAGTTGAGTAGACATGGCAGCTGTCTATAGGACAAGTGACATGCCGATTCCTGGTTTTATGTACTTATATCTTTCAAAACATTAGCCTCTCAATTGACACTTACTGTAATTTTTTCTTAGTTTTTGAGTTTGGGATTTTTTGCAGTTGCTGCTAAACCCAAGCTTTTGATTTCCCGGCGTCTAGGACACCATTTGCGGAAATCAAACTCGTGCCGAAATGAAAATAACTAATATTTGAAATGTAGTTTAGCTCAGACACAAACTAAAACAACAGAAAATGCAAAAGCCATGAAGTTTTCACTTAACTGGGCTAATGAGGCAGCTGCCAAGGTTCTTGAATAATTTAATGAAGGCCTGCCCACAAGGAGGTGGTTTCACAACCTGGAAATCCTGGAGCCTTTCACTGATTTGAGCAGGGCTGGGATCAGTCTTTTTTCAGTGTTGCCATTTCTCCTTTTGCTTAAGGTTTGCTTTCTAGGGCAATTTATCTACTGAGGCTCCTGCTTATACTGTGCCACATGGAAATTGTGGTTCATGCATTTACAAGAATTTAGCTATAGCAGAGAAGGAAAGTAAAACCTGCCTTCTCATCCTCCCAAAACACATTGCTTGTCCTCCAGGCAAAGAGGTCAACTGCCCTGCTTCATCAGATTATTATAAAAGCTGCCATATTGCTGATTTGGCAGTTTCTCCTCTTCTCTGCTTCGCTTTCCTTCAGAGAAGGGCAGCGGACAGTCTGGTCCATTGACTTGGGCTCATCCAATGAGGTGGACGTGTCCCCAAAAGCCTAGATTTTCTTGCGCAATACCTATTTGCAACCATATTCAAGCCCTCCAGGACAAATTTAAAATCTGTGGGATTTCATTACTCTCTGAATGTTTCTCTATCACCCTCTTCGGATCCATAGCGAACTGTTTCCTAAAGGAGCTCCAAGCCAGGAGGTGAGGCTCCCTCATTGATTTGTAAGCTGTTGGCTTCATACAAACAGCACCAGCTCTGTGGTTTTGTAAAATGGACTCATTTACCACCAAATGCGATGGTGATGATACCACCATCCTTTACATTTCACCGGATGGCTCACAGCTGTCTGATCAGATAGATCTCTCATTCCTCTGGGAAGGCGTCATGGAAGGCATGGCACTAAAGATGAAAGGTCAATTTTATATAATGAATTAAAACAATGAGTAGCAGATTAAACTAGTGTTCTGGTAAATGGTTGCATTTCAGTAAACAATGTCATGAGTTACTTGGTGAATAATACAAGTTGTGAGATAGAGATTCATTAAATGATGGAAAATTAGGCAGACTTGTAAACTCAAGCATGCCTTTAGTTTTCTTTCCACTATGATCTAGTCCTTGAAATATTTACCAACAGGTCATTTTAGCCAGGCTAACTAATGAAATCTGCCTATGGCTTTAAGCTAACTTCAGTCTGCAGCAATAGTACTGTTCAAGAAGCATTGTTTCTAGATTTACAGAATGTGAGATGGTACCAGGGATGCAGTCCCTTCCAAGCAGCATGACAAAAAGACCTTGAGCATGCCCTGACACTCCAGACCCCCTCGAGAGCCATTCTCACTACTTGCATCACAGCATTTTGAGTAATCATTTCAGTTTCTGGTTGCGAGTCAAAAACATCTCCCCTGCTAGCAAATAAGTAGAGAAAGTTTCTCTGCAGAGGTAGGAGGTTTTCTGTGGTTTTGCTTCCAGGGGAAATTACAGCTGGCATGGCTGCTAGCCAGAGTACAACAACAGGAACAAGTCTCTTCTGCAGTGGAAAGGAATTATTAAAAAAAAAAGGAGAGATTATTTCCATCCTAAAATACTCAACTCTGTTGTCTTTATAGAAGTAGCAAAGCCAAAATCAGTAGGGAATCTTGCACAAAGAACAGGAGGAAACAGAATCTGGCCAAGTAAGAAAACATATTTGAAGTGACTGTCTTTCAAATAACTCCTCAGCAGAGCTCGAAAATTCCTAGAGAGCATTTGTGACCACTGCTGGTTGTACGAGCAGAAGAAAGACGTTCCAGAAAGCACTTCTAGCAGACGTAGTGGAGAATTATAAATGTAGCTTTTGAAAACTCATAAGCTGAGGAAGGAAATATAACAAGTAGTTGCCAGTGACCTTGAGGAGACTCAACTTAGTAATGCAGCAAGGTCACTTTCAGTTCTGTCACCACACTTAAAACCACTTCACTTAAGAGTCATTTAGCCTTTTTATTTGCTTTCATAAACACTCGTATGAAAGGGTTTCTGTTTGCCCAGATACACATGGAATAGTTGCTGTGACAGTGCACGTTATGTGCTGCCATGTGCAGGTATTCACGGATGGGGCTCAGTGTGCCAGGCTCTGTCTTCTGTCCTTCATTTCGAAGTTTTAATCACCCAGGCAGAGACCAGAAATGGGCAGTTGTGTGTTACGTCAGAAGATGGTGGCTTACCCTGGAAAATAAACCAGCAAAAAGTCAAACGGTCACAGCTGCGCCTCTGCTGTCAGAGATGGAGGCGATTACTCAGTGGCATCTGGCATACGCAGTGTGGGTGAATTATCTCCGGCATACCCATGAGCAAAGATTTTGGCACAGCAGGTCACAGCTGCGCACGTGCGAAGACACGGTACCGTGAAGGTCTGTGCCCACCTCTTGGCCACCCCACCCTTGCGGAAGTTCCTCTGCACTCTCAAGCAGGACCCCAGCACCACAATAACATCTTCTTCTTAGGTCTTTGGCTGGTGAAAACCAGCCAGTAGTCAAAATTTGCTGAGGAATAACCTCTACCAGAATGAAGGGCTTTGTTCACTGGGCAAAGTGTTGGAGAGTCTGCTGAGACCTCCTCTCCTCCCCTATCACACAGGGCTGCAAATCAGCTGAAGATGTTAATCTGACAAACAAATATTTATACAGTGTCATTGACCACTGCAGCCTAAGGTCGCTGTGGAAAAAAACAACATAGTAATTTTTTATAAACATCTTTTGCTTGTGTCTTCTTCTTTAGAAATTGCAACACATTCACTTCCTAAATTATTTTCAAGAAGGGCAAGGAATGAACCACAAAAATACACATTTTGCAATTATAATTAATTTCCAATGTAGCCAGAGGAAGTAGATTTTCAGATTTTTTTTTTTTATTATTTGTGAACTGGTCTCCTTCAATATTTTCTTTTTAGTTTTCATTTTGCCCAAATAATCAAACACAGATCACAGAAAGAAGAGAATCTGCTATTACTCATTTCTTTTCTCTGGCTGCAGTAAGGACCTCTGTTTATTGTTTGTTTTGGAATCTAGAATAGCTTTTCTTCCTTACATGTCTATTTGCTGGCTTCATTCTCACTATCTGCATTCACACTCATTTATCCTGCCTAGAGGTCCAAGCTACAATAGTCCTTTGGGACAGATGCTGTAAAATTTAAGAGCAGGACAATCTCTTGATAATGAAGAGTGGATTAACCCATGCAGGAGGCAGTTGGTCTTCTTGCTCCATATGGGAAACTCAAGACTTTCAGACTCAAAGAGTACAATCTGGTGTCAATTAGACATGGCTCATTTGATGGATGTCTCAAGAGTGATTGGCCATCCCTGTCTCAGACAGCTACTCGAGGACAGCACGAGTCTCTCCATGGAAGTATCTGTCTCTTTTTAGTGTCCAATTTAGACTACATGGCCACCTTCTAGATTGGTAAAAGAGGGGAAGATGACTCCTGCCCCTCAAGGCTTGCCCACAGTTGGATGAAAGGTGTATGTGAAAGATGGGCATGACACCAGGACAGCCCAGGTCTAGATCGGTGGCTCATGAGCCTGATCCCTGTGTTCTGGTTCATCATTTATTCTGCAGAGAGGAAAATGTGGGCAGTGACAGTGACCTTGGAAAAAGGAACTTGCAAAGTCAGTAAATAGGTGACCTTGCAAACTCAGGCTTATCCAAATAAATCTGACATTTGTTACTTGTTGTATCCATACATTTTAAAAGACTAAATTCTCCACTTGATGTTTTCTCTCAATTACCCTAAATTTTTAAAACTATAAAAGAAAAGTCTCCACCAATCTGGAAACAATAAATCTCAATGCTGGAGCACTAATCAGCTTTCTGAACACCCTCCTAAACAGAACTTAATTTAAATTATGGATTCAAACTGCAGCTGTGTTCAGATAAGAATAGTAACTATGGTTCCATCGCACTGGGGCACGACTGCAGCTTCACAGTTGTCTTGCTGAACTGAGGGGTCATTTCTAACTGCTGTGATAGCAGAAACCCACCACTTTCAGCCCCGTTTGGAAATGCCACCAATACAGTCTGACGCAGCACTTGATGTGAAAATGAAGTGCGGTCTCCTGGTTGTAGCCGTTGCAAAATGTTTCCCATAACCGAGGCCTGATCTGCTTTGGTTTCCATTCACATTGACACTGAAACACTCAAATTTCCCAGCCACTCAGCACAAGACTTATCCCAATACGATCGAACTACATCTTCTTGAGGGTGCAGCCAGTAAGCCTGTGAATTTTCAGCTGAGCAGTAGGTCTGCAGATCCCTTGACTGTGCAAAATGTGGCACGTACAGGAGAATGTGACATATTCTGAAGAAGTTCATGTCTATTCATATATGTATGCAATTCGAACTATGTCAATGGAAAAAAAGTCAGGACACATCTTTGCTTCTGTTCTTTAATACATTATAAAACCAGATTTGAAATCACATTTTATCTGGAGTTACTCTTTAACCGCCCCCCCCCTCAGGGTTTTAAAACCCTGACGGGGGGGGGGGTTTTAAAGGCTGCTTTCCTGTTAAGATCATTAAAAATCAAGCAAACAAAAGAAAGAGTATCTTTTTTAAACTAAAAAATAAATAAAAGTACACATTCTTAACAACCGTTCCTTAATTTCTGAATCCTAAATATTGAAAAGCAGCAGTCCTTCCATAACTTTTCCATCATTTCCATAGCTCTCAAAAATACAACCCCAAACCAACCAACCAACCAACCAGCCAACAAGTGTTCATTTTCTCTTCTGTTGCTTCCCATTCTGGCTCAGCCAGAGGAACCTCTAGCTCAGATTTCAGCAAGCCCTCCCACATATCACCGGATCATTTCTGAACTGTAAACAAGAACCCAAAAATACACTGGTGGTGCAGCTGTGCTTGTGGCGAAGCTTCAATGTGCTATTGCTTTAATTTGACTCTTATAAGCATGAACAGATTCACATCTTCAGGCAGAAAAGCAGCCCATCAGTGGTTTCTTTACTGCTGATTTGTATGCATGCCTCCGAGTCTCGCTGTGACTGCCACCTTCAAAGGAGAACCAGATCTCTATTTCACTCAGCCTTACATAAATAAAAATATTATTAAGGGCTATTTAAAAGATGTTACAGTTAACAAATCGGCATGAAATCCTTCACAATTTATTGTCCTTCGCAATATTAATAATGTGGTCTATATTCTATAAATT
This sequence comes from Baryphthengus martii, assembly GCA_013396935.1. Lineage (NCBI taxonomy): Eukaryota > Metazoa > Chordata > Aves > Coraciiformes > Momotidae > Baryphthengus > Baryphthengus martii. The sequence continues at coordinate 28,640 of VWZK01009738.1, forward strand.
GCTGGAGGTGTATGCACTTGAAATTGCTTCTATCCAGAATTCTGCTCTTATTTCCACTAGAATATGTTTTCTCCTGTTTTACTGGATACATGTCTATGAGAGTGAGTACAAGATATATTTTAGTCAAACAATGTATTTTCTCTCCTCCCACCAGATGGGAAGTGGTTTTTTCTCATTGAAAATATCATCTTGTATTGATTATCAATCACAATAAATACATTATAAGGGCTTGAACTGACTACTTAAAAAAAAAAAAAAGAAAAGAATTCAGAAGACAGAACAATGGGTGCAATTAAATATTGCAAAATACTTTGCCATTTTACTGTGAAAAGTCTGTAGGTTAAGTGAGCACTGTCATCCTCTTTAAACCTTCCATGCAATAAATTGTTACTATTTTTTTTACTTTTCTTAATTTAAGAGATACGTTTTAAAGAGCTGTCACAAACCAAAGAGCTTTTATACATTCCAGATGTGCTGGTAGGTGCAGAGAGGCATGTCAGCCTGTGACCCACTGGTGTCCCAGATACAGCATTTGTTTGATACAGATCTACCCTGCAAAAGGCTGTGGAAGCTACTGGTTTCTATGTGTGCATAATCCTACAGCTCATACATAAAAATCAACAAAAGGAGGAGGCATGCAAGTTATTGAATCAGAGAATCAGAGAATGATAGGGTTTGGAAGTAACCTCTGGAGATCACAGAGTCCAACGTCCCTGCCAGAGCAGGATCACCCAGGGCAGGCCACACAGGAACAGATGCAGGTGGGGTTTGAAAGTCTCCAGAGAAGGAGACTCCACAAGCTCTCTGGGCAGCCTCTTCCAGGCTCCGTCACTCTCACAAGAAAGAAGTTTTTTCCTCATGTTGAGGTGGAACCTCCTGGGTTCCAGTTTGTGCCCATTGCCCTTCGTCCTATCCCAGGACACCACTGAAAAGAGACTGGCCCCTTTTACTTGACACCTACCCTTCAGATATTAGTAAACATGAATAAGATTCCCTCTCAGCCTTGTCTTCTCCAGACTCAACAGCCCCGGGTCTCTCAGCCTTTCCTCACAAGAGAGATGCTTCAGTCCCTTCATCATCCTCGTAGCCTCCATTGGTCTTTCTCTAGTATTTCCCTCTCCCTCTTGAACTGGGGAGCCCAGAACTGGACACAATACTCTAGGTGTGGTCTCATCAGGGCAGAACAGAGGGGGAGGAAAACCTCCCTCGACCTGCTGGGCTCACTCTTCTTAATGACCCCCAGCATACCATCGGCCTTCTCGGCCACGAGGGCCCATCGCTGGCCCATGGAGAACTAATTGTCCACCAGGACTCCCAGGTCCTTCTCCGCAGAGCTGCCTTCCAGCGGGTCAGCCCCTCACCTGTACTGGTGCAGAGAATTATTCCTCTCCATGGATTTTTATCCAGGTATTTGGAGTCTAGCCTTTCTACATCTTCTCTGAGCACCTCCTAAGCCAGACAGACACAATTTCCTTGTAACGGTGACAGTTTCTTCCAGTCTCCCAGACGGTCGGGTGGAGGCATTTGTCCAGACTGCCTTTTGTTATCTCAGAGCCACAAAAAGCCCAAATCAGTCCTGGGGTAGACTTTGCTCTTCAAGGAAGAGACAAAACTGGACATACTTAAGAAAGCAGTGGGATCTCCTGGGATACAGCGGTCTTGGATTCAGACAGCAAAACTGAACCAGAGAAGAGAGGATCTACTGAAATATATCTATTGGTTCCAGCCATCTTTGGAGAAGAGATTAACCTCTGCCCATAAGTCAGCATAGAAGCGGGGAGGGGCTTGTTCAAAGTGTTCTGCTGGAAGATCTGTGTTTTCAAGGCAACGTAAAGGCATTTCTCTCCTCTAATCCCGAGGCTCTGCCCAGCCTAGCCCATTGACACCACCTTTGCACATCCAGGGGCCATGTGTCATGACATACTTTTCTAAATTTGTGGGTCTAAAACTGAGCCAACTGTTACGCTCGCTTCTCATGGGTACACTAAACAGGTTTCACAATCTACCTTGTCCTTTCTGTTATGAGTTAACGTTCTTACCCCCTTCTTCATTGATAACGCTGCAAATGTAGTATGATGAATCTGTTGTCAGGAGGTTGTCATTTGTTTCAGTTTCATATTTTTCTCAGATGAAAAAAAATGTTGGAGATTAGATGATGTGCTCGCAAACATACGCTCTTCTCCCTCTATTCTTCTTTGTAGCAAGATTGACTTTGACCAGCTGACCTCAAGTCAGCAGAAACCTTGCATGTGTTTGTATTTAGATTTTAAAAGGCTTTTTTGTGTTATTCTGCCCCTGTATCCTCTTCTGTATCTCACTTCCAAACAGTGAACAACAGAAAAAAAACATTTCTAATCGACCTGATTTATTTTAATAGCTACAGCTACACAGAAGAATGAAGAACGTTTGTTATTTTAAAAACATATATATATTTGCCATTCCTACTCTTCTTGGACTTGAAAAAGATGATCCTGTATCACTTTTGCTCCTGTATCACACCCCATACTTGCACTAAGCATTACTGGGTTTCAAAAGAGTCTTTTTAATCACACCCTTTAACCTCAGATACACAGTTGTCCTCTCAAGAGTCATGTTTTGTCTTTGCAAAAGCATCACGAACATCACCACTGTGGTGTGTTTACTCATCTCACTGCTTAATTCCCCCTTGTACTCACACCACTCCTTGCTTGCAGTACTGTATGGGATTTGGATCCATGACTTCTTTCCTGTAAAAACTGGCATAAATCATGCTGTCAGAATAGAAAGATAGTAAAAAAATAGCCCTAGGAATTCACTGTCTTGTGAAAAAAAGACTAGGGAAAAGGTGGACAGTTTTAATAGTTACTAACTCCTGAAGTGGAGCTTGACTGAGGAAAATGTTTGGTCCAGGAAATATGTCCACAGTGAAATATGTGGATGTATGGAAAGACTGGACATTCTGCCCAGATAAGCTTTCTTCCCAGACAAACTTTCATTACATTAATGACCATGTTTTTAGCATTAAATTACTATTCCATGCAGTTTTGGCACAAAATCCAGTTTCATTACACTAAGATATGTATTTAAGTGGTATCTTCACCTGAGGCCAGAGTTCAGAGGCTCCTGTGAGGTGGCTCTGTGCAGAATGCGTCACCCTAGGGTGCTTGCCCTGGGAAACACACCATCCCCCAGCTACAAACACTCCCAACTTCTCTTCCTGGAGCTCCTGGCTGAAATATACCATGTGTTGTACTAGATAAGGGCAAGAATTTCAGGTTGGTTTTTTTTCCAAATGATTGAATAAGTTGCATCCTTGCTAATACATCATCTCTAACACAGCTCTCCCTGCCAAGGAAAGTCCCACGCAATCACATAAAGGCAATGAGCAACGCAGCAGACATGAGCAAACCCAGAATTCCTGAATGCCTGCATTAGATCGCTACTGTTGCCTGTAACAGACTCTACATGAAAGGCCCGTAGGCTGATCCATACATTATTTAGGCATCTAAGCTGCTTACCCACAAATCTTCAAGGCTAGTTGGTGCAGAACCCAGGCTGCCTGAAGAGAAGAAAAACCACGGGCACCAAAGCCGGATCTCTTTCCCCTGCCACACTGTGCTCAGCTTATGGATGGGAAGGGAACTTGGGAGACCTTCTGAAGGTTTATTTTCATAGAGGTGGGAAGTGATACAAGTTTACTCAACAGAAGAGTATTCTAAGAAAGAAAGGCACTTTCAGAGATTGTATGTGGGAATATATGTTTAATAATTACAGTTAGGTAGAATACAGGCTAAAAGAACCCTTTTAATTCCTTAATAAAGTACTTTATGATCATGAAATGTACTTTTAGTATAGCATCTTTGTTTGCATTCATAAATTAATACTATAAATATACAGGTCTGATTCAAACCCTATCACAATGTACCCAGGCATTCAGATAGTCATATATATAATGAAAAATAGAATATTTCAGTTGGTTTTTTTTCTTAACTTTTGTGGTTATGTGAGTCTGTGTGATCAGGTATCATCAGCAATATCTTGGGCAGAGGTGATTCTGGTACCATCTTTCAACCCAGCTGACCAGAACTCGCAGGTGTATCCGACATCCTCTAGTTCCTAACCCAACCTGGTGCCTTGCTTCCTTCCAGACTGTTGTGCAATGGGTGTATTTTTGGGAAGATTTCTGTACATTGCTTCCAGAGGGGTATGCTCTGGGATTACTGATGGATGTCTGCCTAATAAAACCCTTCAATCTGAAGAGATGTAGTACATTTTCAGTACTTTAAAGTACATAAGAATATAAAAGGACAAAAGTATCAAAGGTATATGACACAAGTACTAAAAACTGCTTTCTGATCTGTTAAATACTGCCTTCAATCTCTGCAGTTATAGATTTATAATGTGACTGAGAGATGGTTTGGAACTTGGACCTGACTGTGGTTCTCCATGCTGCTGCAAACTTGATACATGGGTGCAACCATATGCAACCTTCTGATATCCTATAGCAAGTCCTGTAGCAGTATTATTATAACCATACATAGGTGCATATAATATCTGGAATCCAACCAGCAGCCAGATTTGAACGGTCATCCATAAAAATTTCACATAGCCAAAGAGAGCAGTCAACCCACTCTTAATAAATTTAACATTTTCACAGATTTCTCTGGTCGGCTTCATGGTCTAAGGCACGCTCTAAAGAGACATAGACATTTAGATGCATGTATGCAGGTCACCTGGAAAACATCCAAATCCTTTCTTAAAGCAGTCAGACACAAATTTCTAGACGTACTAAGCAAGATCTGTGTGCCCTAGTAATGATATTGCTCGCAACACTGAAGATTTATTTGGTGTAGCAGTGGGTTCAGCAGAATTTCAGACCTGCAAATATGTCCTAAGATAAGCATGTCAGAGGCTGTGGGTATGTCAGGTAATTTGACTTGTACACCTCACTTTGTTCTGGCATCTGCCCATTTGTGATATACACAACTGATACGGCTGAGGGAGTGCTGAAGATCTGACTGTTACTGGTACCTGTTAAAGTGAGACGTAAAAATGGTAAATATTAAGTATCTATCTGCTTGGTTTAGAGAAGCCAGGCAATGTATTTCTGGCAAAGTGAAGCACCAGCCAATGTGGTACATGACATTTGTATCTGATATATGATTAAATGCCAACATGTAAGTGGAAACACTACAAGTCTGCTTTACTTCATGATTTCTAGCAAAAAAAACCCAACATATTTAACAGTGGTAGGAGAAAATATGCATTAGGAATAATCTATCTGAAAAAGATTTTATCACATTTTGCAAGTAAGGGCTCACCTCAAATAGTTATCACAGGTAGACTGCTGTGGGCCTTAGTGTGAAGGAGAAAAACAATGAAACAAAAACCAAGCAGTGAGCTGGAATTAAGTGTAATGTCGAGGGCTCTCACTCATCTGGGAGGAACAAGATGTCAAGAAGGCTTCCAAAACGCTTGCTCTCATCCCTTCATCCTCCAGCCTGTATTGATGATACTGGGGGTTGCTCTGTCTTCATCCTAACCTTGAGGACTTGCAGTGAACTAGGTCTACCAGACCCAGGTGTTCAGAACCTAAATCATACCCTAATCCTAACTGGTGCTCCAATTTATTAGCCTATGCCTGAAGCAAGTCCCAACCTGCTTGGATGAAGCCGTCTAGGTAGAAGAAATAAGAAAACTCTAGAAAACTTTAGCACAAAGGCGGCTACTTAGAGTGAGTCCACATACTGTGCAGGAGTTCAACTCCCTTGTCCTGAAAAAACTGTGAGCGTCCAGGACCTTTGCTGGATATACAACCCAATCATATTGTGCCTAGATATACCAATCTTCTTTTCCTGATGGGATTTGTTGAATCATACTGCTCCATGTTTGCAATGGTTTCGATGACCACAGCCATATCCGCAAAAAAATCTGAAGCCAAATGTTAACATGTTTTTAGCACAAGTCATAGTAAGCTGTTTTTTTTATTCCTTTAAATTGTTTTAACTGCTATTCACCTGTTTAAAGTCCTTTATTACAGTGAAGATATGGTGCTTCCTAGTCTAGACAAACAACCCACCAGGAAAAGCAGACACTAATAAAAACCCAGGCAGTGCTGGAATAATCCAGAGACTGAAGTTCCCTTGCATAAACTATTCCTTTAGTATTTATGAATAACAAATACATCCACTGGAATAAGGTTGGAAAGGACTCATATTCCAAAAAAAACAAAATTCATTGGACAATTTGTTCATAACAAATAATTTAACCAGCTCTAAAAATATTTGTGGGTTTTTTCCTTACAGGGAAAAGAAGTGTCTCACTAAAACGAACTTGTTAAAAGGCAAAAAGAAGAAAAAAAAAAAAGGGGGTCGAAGGGCTGGCTCGTAACCCTGCAATCCAGTCCAAATAAGGACACTATGTGGTTGCACTATCCCAGGAGTGGAGCGTTGACCAGACCATGCCTGACAATCTGATACTTCCCCTCTGAAGCGTGGAAGAGCTTGCAGCTCCCTGCACTGGCTGGAGGAACCTCGGGATGAAGCCAGCAGGCTCTGCAGTCCCTCCAACACTCTGATAAGCTCCAGTGACACCTTAGTCACCTGTGGAGCCACGCAGCACCTCACGCTTATATCCTCCACAATGCAAAACATACAAGAAATCTCCACTTGGTCCAAGTTTGTAAAACTTATTTTCCAAATCTTGAGCAACAGGTGGGGTGTGAACATTTGCATCATTTAAATAAAAATGACATGTTTAAATATCTCACACTTTTGCATGTATTCTGCAGGTTCTTGGTTCCCGGAACCACTGCAGAGCTGTTCCCTTGGACAGTTCCTGCCTCATCATCTCTTTAACACTTTCTGATGTACTGAGATTGCACCGATGTGTGGAACAGCACTAAATGAATTCCTGAAATCTAAAGAAATTCTGTCTATCCAGCTAGGTTAATGTAACTCCAAGAATCCAAATGTACTTATCAGACATGAACTATTTTTTAAAATATGTTTCACGCTGAGTGACCTTTAATAAACCAGAGCTAAGTGAAGCCCTTATAGGTCAATGCATTTATTTCGTCCCCTTAATGTGCGCCAGCCAGGTAGGCAGGAAAAATGCTGTCACTTTGCAGCCTTGTGCAAACTTCTCCTAAGTGCAGTGAGAATTGATGCTGGGAGCCTTCATGCATAGACTCCTAAATGTAAGAGGTCATCCTACAAAAACGTTGCTCCCTTGTATGACAAGGGTTAGGTAGACTTAGCCTTACTCTGCTAGGGCTGCATGGGGCATACCTCCCTTAGCCCAGAAACTCTGAGAATAAGATATCACCATTCAGACAGAAGTAACATGGGAAAATAAGCTGGATGTATTCAAGGTGCAATCACCATTCTCCAGGATATGTGTAGGAAAAGGGCTTGAGAGCGGAGGACAGAACTGAAGAACAAGGAAGTCGGTGTGTGATAACAACTGATGAAGCTGAAGCTGTTCATGGAGAAAGGTCTGGTTTAAGTGTGGAAACAGCTGAGGGAGGCAGAAAACTGCAGCTCATAGTTCAAAGAAGAAACCACATGCCAGAATGAACTCTTTAGTCTAACTCCATATACTGCCTGGGAGCATGGAGAAAAATCAGCTGGAGTAACGGTTAGTGTGATTTAGCATATTTTTGCTTTTTTGTTGGTCTACTGAAGGAGTGATTGGTCTGTGATTCTTCAAAGAACCCTTCCATAGACCGTGCATGTGTTTGCTGTGCAGTATAGATGGATTCTCTAAAATAAAACCCCGAAACCCTTGGTTATATGAGAATCAAACATTTGGGCTTTATCATGTTATTTCAGAAATTGTGTTCAGCTGGGCACAAGACGGGCAGGGTGTCTGTAATTTTCAGCTGCAGAGCGTGCAGGCTCATGGTGTGTGATGGGAAGCCACTCTCGGTGTACATGAAATCCAAAGTCCCAGATCACAACAGGTGTCACACAGAGTCTGGGCTCTCTGTGAAAGGCAGCCTGGGTTTGCAGCATGTAGCATAAATACAGATGATGGAAAATCTTCTGAGCACTTCCACACTCATGACATAAATGCAGTCACGCCACCAGCATACGGACAGTGCACAAATGGCCTTCTCTCAGAAGCCTCTCCAGCTGAGGTCAGGACCTGATCCATGATTAGATCCAAATCACCAAATCCACCAAATCCCTCACCGCTTGCTATGACACTGGCAACCAGAGTACTGTTACTACTCCTTCTCTTCCTAGCAGAGCATACAAGGATTTGTTGCAAGTTTATACTACTGCAATGATTCCCTTACTGCTTCAGGATCAAGAGATCTTAAGACGGACAGGATGCAAGTGATTCAGGGTATGACACTGGAAGAAGGAAACTGGGGGCTCATAGGTCATCCCTAACTCTGCCTTGAGCTCTGGGATCCCAGTGTGGCACACTTATGTCTCAGAGTAAAGAGGAGCATGTTCCCAGTATGTGAGTTACAAATAGAACTTGCTCAGTTAAGTCAGATGTAAAACAAAAGCAACTCATCAGTGCTGAGAAGCAGCTGAATGCTTTCAACTGTACGGTTCAAATACAGCTTCAATCTTTCAGTTAGTCCATGAGGAAGGATGTCTTGCCCATACAGAGCATATTACAGGATTGGGGCCAAAACCAGCAAAATTCTTCCAAAGCACTGAAGACATAAGTGATTTCTGTAACATAATATTTATACTGGAGCAAGCCATCATATATCTTGTTTTTGCCACACTCTGGAGAAAGCGCTTCACAAGGTATTTACCATTTATACCACAATAACTGCACTCTCAAACAAAGGACCTCAAAACGGTACATCCAGCTCTGCTGATGAACCAGCTCCCCAGCTACACCATCCTGTACCTGTGACTGGTCTCTGTTCTGGGCTACTGTAATTTAGGGGAGGAAGATAGAAAGGGAAATGCCATGTTTACAAAGGAAAGAAAGAAACCATCGGTGCCAGAGCTCTTTTTTTTTTTTTTTTTTTTTTTTTTGAGAATTGGCCGTTTGAGTGCTGCTCAGAGGTTTGTAATGCCAGAAGTGGTCCCAGTAGAACTGGACTACTGGGCAGAGAACAAGTGAGGAGGTCAAAAGGTGAAAAATAAATGCAATTTATCACGTCTGTGCTGTTCATCACCTGGTTAGAGAAATTATGGAAATCACATGGATATCGTCACTTTGCGTAGGATTACTCTACGCACATAGAATCTGATCTACCACTCTGGGTTAGCTTGTTAAACTTGTGTAAAGGGACAGTGAACTAGACTCAGCGAGTTTGCATAATCTGGCAGACTCCTGTTTGGGGAGTAAACATATGTCAATAGATTTAACATGACCGGTCTTTACAGCAAAAGGCCAAAGAGGAGATTTCATGCCCAGACTGAGAAATTTCCATGGCAGTTTTACAATTCAGAAAATATACATATCACACAGGCACATATGCAGTAAGCACAGAAGATTAGCATTGGAACTGACAACTTGTAAGCCAAGTTTTAGCTTTATGTGATTCAAAACAGCTGAGAGATAAAATAAAATAAAACCAAATGCCAGCAGCAACCTAGCGCTGGTGGAATTGGTGGAGCTCCTGTCATGAGAGCCTGGTGAATACATCTTGTTATAATTGGCCGGGTGGAGGTGGTAGAACAAACGTGACTCTTCCAAGGCAGTGTTGGCACTGACAATAATTGTTAACAGATTTAGTTTCCTATTCACCTCTTTTTAACCCTATAGCTCCTTCTTAACTTATCAGCAGATTTTATTTTTGAGTTATTAGAAATCACATGCTTCTTTTATTGATTCTTGCGAGTTGCCAGCCAGCCGCTAATTGTTTCCAGCTCTGCTGCTTCAAAATTACTGATTTCCTTTTAGATACTTTAATCATTCCCTCCATCCCTCCTCCCCTTTTCAACTTTCTTTGGCTTGAGATTTTCTCTGAGGACCTGTCAGCATGGTTAACCCTAGTCATTCTAGCCAAACACTGCTCTCATTCCTATGGCAAAGGAGTAGTCAAGAACTGTTGATAAATGTAAATCCTTATCTAACTCAATATGAGTGCTCTGAATCCAGAGACTAAATTTGAACACCTAGTTCATGTGCTGTCCAGGTGTACATATGCATTTATATATATGCATGCACACATACCTACATACACACCAACATACACACAAGCCAACATCCATCCATACATATACACAAAGTGAGCATGTGTTTACATGTAATCACATGTAAACATAGATACACTGTATAAATGTAACAAATAAATAAATGCATATGCATACCTGTAGAGATAAATTAATGGAAGTGCTGGTATTTAAGATCTGGCTTATTATGCCTTTCTGTATCTCTACTGCACAACTCTTGGAGCAGAAAGAACCTCATTCCACTGTTGGAGTCACCCAGGAATCACAGCTTAGCAAGTCACCATGCAGCAGGAGCTGCTGACAGACACATTTCTAACCCCAGGGCAAAGGGAAGAAGAGGTGACCGCTTCCAAGAGCTCTCCAAGTGTGAGCAAAGATAACTCGAATTACGTCACATCAGCAGGGCACTAGAAGCATGCAGACAGGCTGCTACCGCGGTGGGCACCGCTGAGATGAGCAATTCGTCAAGCAGCAGTAACTGGTGCATGAGCCTGTGCTCTGCCCCACTGATGGAGGCCCCTCTCCCACCTTGGACCATTAGCATGACTGCTCCTCACCCCTCCCGCTCTGGCAGAGCAGATTACTGCTGGGGAGAGCTCTCACAAGGCACTTGTGACAGCAAAGGGACATCGGTGCTGCTCTGCTTTGAAGTGAGAGGACTCCCCAGGGTTTGGGACCTGCAGGTTGTCTGCTCTGCAGTGTGGAGCAAAGCAATAAAGCCCAGAGACTGATACCAACATGTCATTTTTCTCCCTGAGGTTCTTTCTTTTTCCATCCCCATTGATTTTTATTTTCTCTTCTTTACTAGGAAGGGCTGAGAGGGATAAAGGGAAAACATCAGGGAAAGTTTTGCCCCTGTTAGAAATCTTGCTGCACTAGTCCAGAATAGGTACAAAATACTGAACTTTCCTTCTTAGGGATCAGAGCTGATCTCAGATTAAAAAATCATCTGCCCTCTCCAGGTCTGCTCCTGGCTCCCTGTGTGTGTGGATGGGTGCAGGAGGGCAAGTGTCCCCACAGTGCCCTCACTCAGGCAGTGCCTGGTTGGTTCCGTGGGCTGAAAAGCCCCGTTACAGCCTGGTCAGGTCTTTGTCCTGAGGAGCACACCGCCGGTACTCCCGACATCCAGCCCTGTGCTTCTCATCCAACCCTGGCAGCAAGGCCAGACAGCTGCCAGCACTGCAAGCTCAGCCTGCTGCAAACCGGGGCTTTCCAGGCTGTCAGCCTTGTTTGACTTCTTGAGACCAGCATTACCACTCCAAGTGCATGCCACTGACTGAGGGGTTCAAATCAGCATATTCATTTGGAAACAAATGGAAATTTTCCTGGGCACGATTTTTTTTTTTTTTCCTGTCAAAGATGCAATGGTCTGAGCTGTCAGCAGCACAACGGTCTTTTAAAAATGCATCACTCATAAATTAATCCATGTAGGTCCTCAGGGCACTTCAGCACACTCCGTTCCCTGCTACATGGTTGCTCCCTCTCCAGGCCTAGCCAAAATTACCCCACTGCTATGCTGAAAACAGCTCATGGCAGCTGTTAAGAATATGATTTAATTTTAGGGATCAGTCCCAGGCATGCAAATTAATTTTTGCTTGGGTTCAGTGCAAACAGTAATTGTGTGTCTCTTTGCATAGTGAGAACAGAAGCAGTTGGAAGTTGCTGCACAAAGCAAGATCCTGCCTGAGAAGACCAAAAGTCCTCAAGGTGTGTCCTTCAGTGCCGGCACAAAAAGGTGAATCCATGGACTGGTTGATGCTGTTTGCATTAACGAAGCAAAGGCCTGAAGATGGATCTGGCTTTGGGAGAAAACTACAATTCCTTTCAGCCTTGATATTCATTGGAAAAGCAAGCTTGTTGAGGGTAAAAAGCAAAGCCTGATCTGTCTTACTGTAATTACCTTGTGCTAATCAGAACAGTTCTTCAAAAATACTCAATATCGGATCTTTAAAAGAGCTGAATTTAAAGAAAAGGAAGAAGAAAGGAACTTAAATATCCAGAATGGCCATGTCTTTTTTTTTTTCCATAGGTCACTTCCAATCTTACACATTTTGGTTTAGTTGTTATTCTACTGCAGGAAGCATTCATAGGTTTCACAGAGCAGCAGTCAACATCCCGGGATGATGTAGATAACAAGTATCTGTATGATGAAATGAGTTGGGAGGGACGTTTTTCATTTCGAAGGACTGAGTATTCATTTTCATGAAGCAGTTGAGCATTTTGTGCGTGATTTAGAAGAATTGCTGCCAATGAGAAGTATATTTCCCTGGGAAAAAAAATAAATCTGTTTAATAGTCAACTTTCAAGATGTTGATGAACTCACCTTTATTTTCATTGATGAAGTCTCAGGTTTTCAACATGTAATGGTGAATGGTCTGTGAAGGGCAACATGATACTGCATCACAATTAGAAACCAACTCAGTGTATGCCATCAGGCTTTGAAAATCACCGCTCCACTGCATACATGCAGCAGTGGTTGTGACTCTGGCAGTATGGCAGAGCTACTGTGCCTCTGTGTTCTGAAGTTAAAATAAAAAGTCTGTCCATTTCAAACAAATCAAATCTTTTAAATGGACCTTGATATGTGATCCCTGTCCCAACGAGTAAGTTAATATAACTTTCCAGTTCAGTAAAAACTTCAGTTTCTTCAGAGCTCTGAAAGTCTACAGCAGAGTGAGCACTTAGCCAAGCAGGCTATTCTATTTCCAAATCCACAGGCTCGCCCTTAAAATCGCACACAACCTTGAGTTCTTGTCCTATTTCTGTGGTAGAACCATGATCCTTGAGTGCTGTCTCAGCCTAAAGAGAACTTCTGGACTTTTCCTTGCCTACAACTTGCTATGAATGTCACTGTGTCACTGACAAATTGGCTCTTGACAGAGAAAATGAGATACTACAACTGCATGAAAAAGAATAATCCTGAGTGTTGCAGAAGATTCTTCTTTTCAAATGGAGCAGGGGGAATTGTTACCCTGTCAAATCACAGGGGAGTTGTGGATGGGTAATTTAAAAGATTTGCTGTCTGAGAAAGCACATTTAAAAATTCCTTTTCTTTCTTCAGCTATCAAGATACCTCTGGGACTTCACCAGGTCCATAGATCTGCTGCATAATGTGTGAAGGGCTATATCTCACCATGGAGTCAAGAGTTGAGCTGTTAGGAGCAAAACACAAATAATACCAAAATCAGAGTTGACTTCTGAGGGGAAACATAATGACTGTGGGTAAAAGCAGGAAGGTGGGGGGTTGGAGAAATGAGATGGGTAAAATACAAACCAGCCAGATGTGTTATCTAGATGGGTTTACAACATTCAGCAGTATCTTAACTGGATTTATAAAACCCTGCTCATAATTTTGAAAACAGTGTTTCATTTAGGACAGCTCAAAATTACTGAAAGAAGAGGTGGCAGAGTTTACTCAAACTTCCTGTGTTATAAGTCTCTGTATAGACATCTCAGGTCATCCCAAATATTGCTCTATCACTCTGGAATAAACAAATCAACTGAAATCAATATATTTACTACAGATTTACACTGGCACAGGGCACAAGCCCTCTCTGAAATGTTTCAAATGTGATGTTTTGCAAACAGTGGCATGAGTTTGTCCTGGGTTCAGCTAGGTTAGGGTTAATTTTCACCAGAAGCTAAGAGTGGGCCAAAGCCAGGATAGACAATTGAACCAGCCAGTGGTATATTTGATACTGTACTGATGCCCTGCCTGCCATCTCAGGGTGGGGGCAGGCTGGGCAGGGCACAGGCTCTGGTGGGGTGGTCAAGGTGGGGTTCTGGTGTGGGCCCTGTGGCCCAGGCAGCTTTAGAATCATAGAATCATAGAATCGTCAGGGTTGGAAGGGATCTTGAAGATCATCAAGATCCAATCCCCTAGCCATAGGCAGGGACACCTCCCACTAGATCAGGTTGCTCAGAGCCCCATCCAACCTGGCCTTAGAAACTCTCAGGGATGGGGCTCCCACCACCTCTCTGGGCAACCTGTTCCAGTGTCTCACCACCCTCATGGTGAAGAATTTCTTCCTAATGCCCAATCTAAATCTCCCCTCCTTTAGTTTGGATCCATTCCCCCTTGTCCTATCACTACCTGACATCCTAAAAAGTCCCTCCCCACCTTTCTCGTAGGCCCCCTTCAGATCCTGGAAGGCCAGAATAAGGTCTCTTCACAGCCTTCTCTTCTCCAGACTGAATAATCCCAACTCGCTCATCTTGTCTTCATAGGAGAGGTGCTCCAGCCCTCTGATCATCCTTGTGGCCCTTCTCTTGACACGTTCCAGCACATCCAGATCTTTCTTGTAATAGGGGCCCCAGAACTGGACACAGTAACCTAGCTGAACCCAGGTGGGGTTTAGAAGGCCAGTTTGTTCAGTATCATTCACTTTATGTATTGTTTCATTACTATTATTATTATAACTGTTGTTATTTCATTTGTGCTTTATATTAAATTCTCCTTATCTCAACTCACATAGTTTTTTGCCTTTTTCTCCCTTCCCACCCCACCAAGGGAGTGGGGCCAGGGGAGTGAGTGAGCAGCCCCGTGGTGCTCATGCCCCAGCTGGGTCTAAACCACAACAACTCTGTAACACAAATTAAGGCCAACTAAATCTTTACACAACAACAACCGAAGATTTATGTCTTATCCATTTTCACGTGCAAAGGACTATATTACTACGTCCCCATACGGGGCTGAAAACAAATCGTAGTTCTCAAATGTTCTTTCTGTGAGATCACCACCCCTTGTAATGTGGCAGCTACTACAAACTGTAAAGCTGCACAGGTAAGAATTAAAGTATAATGCTATCAACAGGAATAAACCCAAATTGTTCTTATGTTAGCTTTGTTGGACAGGGTCAGTGGATGTTACTACTACGTTCTACTACGGTTGTGCAACATAGGTGAAAATTGGAAAAAATTACAATTCCTTAACCAAATAGCTAGAGGAAAATGTGAAATGAAAGTTACTTTCTTTACAGCATATCAGTGTGGTAGGCAAATCATATATTGCAAAAAAGTTGCCCCAGGGCTCATTTCTTGAACGTGTAGCAGATGTGAGAGGATCAGGAGCATCCAGCAACTGTACCCACATTAAATCCCAAGTAACTCAATTCAAAACTCCTTTTTTGTTAGAAAAGCCGCCTTGCCAGATGGTTTGTGCTTTCTTCTTGCTTTCAGGCAGAGCTGGCTCCCAGCAGGCTGGGAAGGAGCCCAGCACTGACAGTGGGGAAATTCCCAGCCAGGGGGATCTCCCTGGAAGTGGTTCCTTAAGTAAATTTTATATTCCATCCCGCCTATAAAATTATTGTTTGCCATTTTGATACTCTGTGAGATCAGCGTCACAGACTGGCACAGCTTGTCAGATCAAATGGCAAACAGGAAGTTAGTGTCCAGATCCATCCTTCAATTTGAAATGCAAAGGGTAATCCTTTACAAGAGTCCAGAGGACTAATGTACTGAGGAATGTGAAGGATTAATTTCAAAAAACAATGATACTTTGGAGCAGAACAATGACTTCATCAGCACAGGCAAAAATAAGGAAAATTATTTAGAAGATATTACCTCTGGGCCAGATCGTCATATGTCACAAATTTAGATTAATTTAAACAGAGCTACATTAGTTTTTACCGGTTCCAAATCCACCTATTTCACATGGTCTGGAGCATTATAAATATTTCCAAATTTTGTGTTTCCTAATATTTTCCAAATGTTCTTGGAATTTTAGGGGAGAGGCATTATATTTTCCCTTTTAGCTTTTCCTGTCTTTTACCACTGAACAGTCTTTCATAAGGTTTTCTTCCTGATTTGACAGAGAAAGTCTAATAAAAACAAAAAAGCGATCTGCTAGTTTTTGCTAGCCATTATATAATGTTAGTCAGGTGAGGAATCGTTAAAGAACTGGACATTAGAAATCTGTAGTCTTAGAAAACTTTCTGCCAGAACTTTTGAAAAACAGCTACCATTCAATGCAAAGATAAAAAAAAAAAAAAAGAAAAAGAAAAAGTGACTGCTATTAAATTCCATAGTCTTGATTCATTTTTTTCATTCTCATAGTAACAATTTTCTTTAAATCACCGCTTAGCACAAAGTTAAATCATCTACTTGAGATTAGGAAAAGTAATATCCATGTAATAACATTTCATATTATTTCTACAATATTGTTGTGTTCTTTTAACTCAAAATTTCACTTCAGGGAATGAAACAGAGGTTCATAAGCCACATCTGGACCGTCTCTCAGGGCTAGGCCAAAGCAAAGACCATCTCACTTGGGCACTGCTCAACAGAACTTCTTGCTTGGACCTTAGTTTCCCAGTGGAAGAATTATTTCACCACTGAGAGAAGTCAATGACTAATTAGCTAGCAGTCACACATCGTAGGAAACGAGGGCACCAGGACATGTGGAATGTGAGAAGATGCATCTGAGCACAGCAGCAAAACCTAATAAGCAGAAAAACTATGAACAAGTCAAATATGTGAAAATAACTCTGTTTCTGAGCTCTGAGAAGCTGTACGTACCCAAAAAATACCCAGTAAATGACTATTTTTTTAATCTTAAACTTTTGACACAGTTTTCTTCTGAGCAGTCTATTTTCAAAACACTCATTAATAATCTGAGACATTACAAGGTTTTAAATAATATATTTTGCAGTACTTCCTCAACCTACTTAAACAATTCAAAATACAGGGAAAAAAAAAAAAAGTTGTTCTTTTTTGTCTATAACACTGTTTCTTAAGGAGAATTATCTTAAAACATAAGTTAATTTCTTTTATATGCTACTAACCATCAACACACCTTAAAACAACCATCACCACTTTCATCATTCTGCTGATATAAACTCTTCTAAACTTAACTTAGCCCTACAGCTCTGTGGCTGGACTTCATCCTGACTTGGCTCTTCAAGCCATTTCTAGCCTTCATCTCTCCAAAAAAATGACGCTACTTGCATTCTGTATTAGGGCTTAAAGATTTTTCCTGTTCAGCTACTGACTTTACTGATGCCAAATACGGACTCAAAACTAGTTGGGACTCACAACTTCATTACTACTTAAATTCAATGGAGGTAACTCCCCTGCAGCCACAGAGCTGTTCACACTTGTGCCTATGAGATATTGAGAACAAACAAACCTTTCACTACTAGCAAAAGCCACAGGTGACCACAAGTGTGCACAAATATGCAGCAGCTTGACTTCTTGCACATGTAGAGAAATGACTGGAATTGCACGAGTGTACATAACTCGCTTCAGTGTGTCCTGCTAAGAAGAGATGACTTCAGAATTCTTTTGTTCTGAACTTTGAAAACCTTTCACATTGTTACTCCTACATCCTCATGCAAATGTTTAAGTCCCTGTACATTTAAATATCAAATCTTATTTCTCATTCTCAACTAGTAAATCTCATCTCTTTCTAAATCCCTATTGAAATATTGGAGTGCATGTTCTGTCAGAAGTATTGCTTTGTGGATTACATCGCCAAAATACTTTTGTGATCTGTCTGAGTTTAGCCATCTTAAACCCAGCCATTAATATACATCTGCTCACGGCTGAGTCAAATTCTCTGCTGGGACTCTAAAAGGTAAAATTCATAAAGCGCTATTGTGATAGATGTTTTCTGTGCACACTCTGTGATTGATTTACACATAGACACTGGGTCCTGAGGATCTATGTCCTTGCTTGGAGTGGGACATTTGCTCTTCTTCTTTTGGTGGGGCAGGTTTCCACCTCATGGTGGCAGTTTTGAAAACTAGCTGATATCTCAGGGGATTGCAGCTGAGGTGCTTGGCAGAGACGTGGCCTGAACCTCATTCGTATGTCCTGGCACAAAGCTCTTTAGTCTGGCTAAATATGCCCTTGGGCTAGCAGAGATAATGTGATTGAGTTTATCTCTCACTACAATATCCTTCAACCAAAAAGGTACAAAGATATTTCACATTTTCTGTAGAGAAAGAGACGTCAGGTGAGACATTTTCTTAGACTGACAGATGCGCTGTAAGTTTCTCACATATCTGGGCTTTGAGAGAGTTGCAGTACTTAATATTTTTATTTTTATATATATTAAGGTTGCAAGAATATCTAGTTTTGCTTCTGTATATTACAATCCTTTAAACTTTGCTATCAGTCCTGTTCCAGCATCCTCTGTGTGATTTAAAGCGCATTTCAGAAGTACGTCTGATGTACCTGAAGGACGCCAGGAGAAGAAATGCCCGTTTGCACTGCTCATTTGCCAGAGCAGCTTGTCAGCGCTTCTGCTGAGTATCTGTGTCTTTGCTTCTAACCGTAACGTCTGCAGTTCTCAGACCTCAGCTTTAGTGTCTCCTAATTCTGAAGAGAGGACTCCCAGCCTCTCCAATGCCTGCTGTCACAGTGGGCAATGTAGTCCCTTTCCAACAACAGCAGACAGGATAACCCATCTCTGCAGGTTTCTCAATAGGAAGAACCCATTCCCAGGTCTTCAGCAATTTCCCTGATTTTCTGTCCTTGCCAGGTTTTAATAACTTCTTTAAAAAGTGCTCAAGCAAAGCTGGGGGGGTCTCATCGAGAACTCTCCTTCCTTCATGTGGAGGTACTTGGATGACTGTTTATGGCTCCTGATATTTCAAACAATATAGAAGCATGCTGACGACAGGAGGGGCTAATCTACAGCCCTGGCAGGTTAGGAGAATCCTTTGTTCCATGAACTAAAGCACTTGGCTGTATCCGGATCATTCCCACTGCTATCACTGCCTTCTCCTGTCCTCTGGCCTTTCCAAATCCCACGCACGTTGTACACCTCCAGCCTCGCCAGATGACTACAGCCCAACTCCTCCCTCTTATAACTTCCGATTAGTAGACAAATAAGGAAACCTAGGTCTGGAGCAGGATGTTACATTGCCAGCGGTGTTTTCAAATACTTTATTGTGCCTGGTCCAGACTGCTGACTGCTGCTCAGAGCGTGCTGGGGAAGGAGGTCTTTTTTTGCAGATCATCTGTAGGCAGTTTACAACTTCCCAGACTTTGTTTGCTGTTCTAAAGCAGGCCGAGAGCTGCTGCTTCCAAGGGGTGTAACTTCCCCTGCCTATGTGCCAAGGGATCCCACCAGGCAATGGGGGATTCAGGAAGAAGGGAGGGAAGGGAAGTGAGATTCATCACGAGGAGAAAATGGAGAATGTCTGCCTCACATTTGGATGCTTGGAGAGCCCAACTGCACTGCCTGGAATGTATTTATCTGCTTGTATTTTGGAGACCGCATAAACCAGGAAGTATTGTGCCTTCAGCAAGAGACTACAAGAAGCCTGAGGAAGATGGAATAGGGATTCATTTTCCACTTCAGATTGGTGTTGGTGGAATGATTGGGCCCTACCAAGTCTTTCCCTCATTGGATAAGGAGAAGAGCTATCATCCCAAAGAGACTCGTTCCCAGGCTTTGTTCCATACTTTCTTCACAGAATTTGTGCCAGGTAGGGGCAGGGAATTAGCAGCAAACCAGCATCCATGGACACCATTTCCACATAGTGTCTCCAGCATGGACATTATCTGTCTAATACGATCATTCCTTCACTTCTATCAGCTGTAGGGCAGAACAACCTGTCTACTTTTCTGCAGGCAATGATAATGAATCCTTTTTAACAACTGCGTGTACCACTTACTTCCCGTCACCATACTTCTCCAAGCTGCTGGTCCCCTTGGTGTCTAGGACAGAAAACAGCCTGATTTTGTCCCCTCTGTTTTGCTGGTGATATTATCCCCCAAGGCTCTATACCTATCAGAGTTGCTACATGCATTTGGCTTGGATTGGCATGCTATGTCCCAGGTAAGTAATAAAGAGCGGTCTCTCTCGATCTTTATTCTTGAAGAAAAAAATTCCTCAGCTGATCCTACCCCTGAAGCAGAATGGTCTGTGCAACACCATGTTGTAGCTGGCAGCTCTGAGGCCCAGGTGCCAGCCCCAGTGAGACATGCTGGTCTTGCCTTCATGCTCTCCTACATCTTGAGCAACATGCACTCCCTTCAGGAAACTGCTCCAGGGGCATTATGGAAAATGTTGCTGCAACAGCTGCTACCGCGCTGCTTTCCACCCTGAATGGTGCAGAGAGCTCTGTGATAAAAGGTGTTTATCACGTCTAGACCTGTATGGTTATTTAGGACCCATCAACCTTGCCTTGCCCACCCTGATGGTGTTGCAGCCGTTATGGCCTGCAGGGACTCGCTACGTGACGACAACTGAGATGGGCCCCATCTTTTATGAAAACCTTCCTTCCCTTCTGATGTCTGGACAGGGCACAAAGACAAGTGGAACACATGCAGGCACAGATGTACACCAAGGCAGACATGATTGCAGGGAAAAAAAAGGAGGGGGGGGAGAAAGTTGGCTAGGGAGCAAGTATTTTTAATAGTGTTCCCTTTAACAGAGCCTAAAGAGAAGTAACACTTCATTTTACCTTTTCTATTAAAGCAAAGAGCTCACCAGTGTCAGTTGTGTGCAGGTGCTATGCACAGTGGGAAACAACCCAAACCAGCATATGTTCTTTGAAATATTTCTTTTAAACAGACACTAAGTATTTTCAGCTTTTGGAGAACGCGGCTCCAAATAACAAGTAGATAAAATATCACTATGCTGTGCGGAGGAGGATGTGTGCAGCTATCTTCTGTGATTTCATAATAGTATTTAGCTATTATGAAACATTCTCCCTGCTGACCCCATGGTACCAACATTCAGTAACTCACCAGCACACTCCGTGCTATGCAACAGGTAGGTAACATTGCTCTTACCATCTCTGGGCTGCAGATAAGGAATTTAGACTGTGAGATGACAAAGCTTATCCAGACTCACTCAGGAAGCTGAGAACAGGATCATTTCCTGCAAGATGTGTTCGCTTTCCCCGGTTCTGCCTTTAATGTCACAGTCTGGAGAGATGTCAGACTTCAGTGTAGTCCTGAGTGGAGAGGAGTCCACCTGCAAAAACTCCTAAAGCTGTTTCACACCACTGACAGTTTCTGGAGCAGACGAAGCTCAGAGGGGAGCTGTGGGAATGTTGTAAATCAGGACCGAGGCATATTGGCAGAGCTCTGTGGGAAAGCTTGCCTAGGGTCTGCCGGTTACTGCTCGGTTTTTCTCAGCACTTTTGGTGCTTCTTGTTCTTTATGACTGCCTCCAGTCATCCTGTGCTCAGCATTTAACAATTGCCCATGTAGTTTGGTTGGGGGGGGCGTGAAACTAAAAAAGAATACGAACATTGCACTAATATCCTGAAGATACGCTGCTGCAGGAGTGGCTTGTGAGCTTCCGATGGCCTCTTGTGCCCCAACAGCGACATTGCCCCTCACCTGTACCTCACAAAGGAGCCGCTTATCTCTCTTCTTTCACCCCATTTGTCTGTACTGCCACCAGAAGCAGCAAATGCAGAATGGTTCTCAAAAAACACCCCACCAAACCCCCACATCCATCAATAATGACACATGTACAAATTAACTTCTCACATCTTACACTTGACTTTGCTTTAAGCTTTGAGTGAGGAGGAAGCAGAGGTCACAGACCACGGAGATTATTTTCACCACAGGAAATGCTGTGAAGCAAAAGTCAATCTTCATGAGGAAATTAGTCAAATCTTGTTAAAACTTCAATTCACCTTAAGGACCGCATTTATTTTCTGCAAGAATGTCAGCAAACTTGGGAAGGTACTAAAAAGTACTGTCTCGTTTTTCTCCTGAAGGAATCAATAGATGAAACTGCAGTTAGTCAATAAACAGGCTTAGGGAAAGAAACAGCATTTTTCTGGCACAATATCCAGAAATTTTTGGCTTGGCTGTTGAAAGAGACTGCTAATTTCTTCACTTTCTTGCATGGAACCTGTATACGGCCTGTGGTTTTCATGGCCCAACATGTTCCTATTCCTTTGCATAAAAGACATCCACCCAAACTGCAGCAACATTGCTTCACTTCTAAAGCAGGCAGGCAGCACAATCCTGACTATCAGAGCTCACATCTATTCCAAAAATCAAACTACATGTTTTTCCAGGTGCTACCACCTTGGAAACAAGGCACATGGGGGCCAAAGAATGTGTTGCAGGACTCAAAGCGAGGCCTACAATTTGATTTTTTTATTGAATCTAGTTATTGCAAACTGCTTTCAACTGAAGTGTACATTTGTTTAAACACCTTCAAACCTCTGTTTGCTCTGGCTGTTGAAGAAATGTATATTCTCAGAGTCAGTAGAAAAAAACAGTGCAGTTTAGTTGGCAGCGTAGTTTCTTGTACCTGAAGTATTTTAGTTAGATCAGTATCATTTTGCAGAGATATGCATTGCATTTGAAGAGATACTGCAAATGTTTGGAGTGTGCAGGATAAACTCTCATGGCTTCCTTGAAAATGAGGATTTGCTTCCTAATTTTCCCCTGCCAATGAGAGCAATGAGCTTTCTTTTTTTCCTGACATTTGCCTGTCTGTTCCACATGTTCATACAATGCTTAACTCACTTTATCTGAACCCTTCAAGTGTTACTCTGGTTTGAATAGCATAACATATACCAATCCAAGCAGGACAATGCCAAGTTCCCAGCTATTGTCTCATGGATCTCAAGGTTACAGGAGAGCAGTCACTGACACTGCAGAGCAACTCCTAGAACATCTCTCAGTGTCAGATCAGAGCCCAGCATGTCACTGTGAGCTGGAAAAAGACTTTCGGCCCATCCAAGGATGTTAGTGAGACTCAATCCAGCCCAAATGTTCACATGGGGACTCATTTTTCACTAGAACATGGTAGTTTAAAAATTAAGTGCAGAAAGAGAATTGGATGTTAAGAAATTCTGAGTGCCATCCAGATCTCTAGAGGTCCCTTCCAACCCCTAACATTCTATGATTCTATGATCTCTCAATGGTCAAATCTTCGCACATGAATTTCAACGTGCCCTTGACAGAATCTACTTGTTTTGTAGTTCTTGTCATTTCTAGTTGCAGACTGGTTTGGAAATGCACAGTGATATCAATATTAGAGATAAACCTGAGCAGCATAATGTGCATTTGGTCTAAAACCTGTGACTCTAGGCTGGAATATGTGGAAAATTGGTCACTCAGTACTGTGTGAAACTGTTGGTGTATTTACGGTTGTGAATACTGCATCTGCCATATTAGCAGGATGTGTTATAAAAGTAATGCGTACAAATTAAGGAGTACAATGAACAGTAGAAAATTCATGTGAAAAGCAGAGTACAAAGGAAATAAAAGATTACCTTCATCACCCATCTCCCCCAAGGCAGACTTTTAAAAAATGGCAAAATGGAGAATGTGTCTTAGTAAAGGCAAAAGGTCACGGACGACTCCTGAGAATTATTTATTTCAGCATATCCTCAACACATAGAATCATAGAATCATAAAATCATAGAATCATAGAATCATGGAGTGGGAAGGGGCCGTAAAGATCCTCAAGTTCCAACCCTCCCTGCCATGAGCAGGGGCACCTCCCACTACACCAGGTTGCTCAGAGACTCATCCAGCCTGGTCTTAAATGCTTCCAGGGATGATGCTCCAAAACCTTTCTGGGCAACCCGTTCCAGTGTTTCACCACCCTCAAAGTGAAGAACTTCTTCCCTCCGTCCTTCCTCCTGTTGACACCTGGCAGAGTACAAGGCAGATGTTTGTAGTGTCTCCTTTCTCTTAGAGAGGATGGCTTAGAAATAAAGACTGTTTTCTTCTGCAGTACCTCCAAGGATGTAATGATTTCCACAGTTTACCAAATGATTAAGCTGATGGTCTCTCCTCAGGCATTTGTTCCAGAAGACCTCACTGCTAGGACATTTCTCTTTTTATTCCACCTTTCACTGGTTTTTTGAAGGTTTCATTGTGATCCTGAGTAGCACACGATAAACTCTCTTGAGCAATGACAAAAGGTTCCACTCCTCCATGCATTCAGCATGGGTCCAGGGCCAGTCCAAAACATTGCTGTTAATCCTGTGGTTTTAGGAGATCCTAGATAGCACTTGTGCAACGTTTGCTATTTCCAACCCAACCACGTGTGCTGGAGCACAAGCATTGTAATGATTTTGGCAGAAAGAATAAAAAGACAGCGATCTTTTCTGGGACAGTGTCGCTGCATCTGCATTTGCTACTTTCCTTCTGCTACAATAAGGAATTTCTTTCCCTCCGCGGCCAACATTGACCAGATTGATCAATGAGTAGAAATCCCACTCCAGTGAAAGTCAGGCATAACTTGGTGTAATATCATAAGTCCTCATCTCTATTCTAGTCCTTTATCCTGAACACTTCTGCAATCACTTTCACCATAAAGAAACAAAGTGTAGGACGTCTGGAGAGATAGGAGAGGAGAAAGGAACTTCCCAAGTATTGAGATTGGCAGCCAGGGAGAAAAGTACTTACTTGTAGTAAGTCTTGCAGTTGTTCAAAGTGGCTTTACATAGCCTTCTCTGCGTCTGCCCCCCTCCATCAGGTGTAATCTTTGCTTTGCTAAAACATATGCATTTAGTTCTCTGAATCTTTACGGTTTCTGTCTATATCTCCAACTATGTTTGTGTCTCATCGCTGAGGTCGTGACCTCACTCCTGAACCAAGGAGCCCAGAACAGTGCTGAGCATCTGAATCCCAGAGGAAAGTCTCTTCCGGCACCTTGTGACAGAAAATTACCTCTCTGAGAACTGACAATATGCTTCTGTGTACATGACTGATAAACACAACCACACCTTTGCTATGACAAGCTGTTGCTAGGTCATATCTGATTTGTTATCTAGTGTCTTCTCCAAATCTTTATAAAATCAATGGCTTCTAAGTATTTCCATCCTGCTGATCATGTGGTGAGGATGAGTTTTCCTGAGATATATTAGTTTGTGTTGTTTTCTCAGTTGAATCTAATTGTGCTGTTTCCTGCACATATTTCCAACCCTGAAAGTCCCTTTGGAGAAAAGATTTCGGCATCCTCACCGGTATGCTTGTGATGAAGTCTATGCCCAACGCAGAAAAACAGGAAGGAAAAAAGTAATAAAGGTTCTCATTTCCGAGGTCCCATATATTTCATATGCAGTGCGCAGCTTGCACTGGGAAATCAGCACCACGCAGGCCTGCGAAACACAGCGGATTCCTGAGCCAGAGGGACAGGAGAGCTGATAATGCATTACCAACCTTCAGTAATATCAGAATTATTTTTTTAAATACTTCAACATGCTGGGCTTTTATATTAAAAAAAAAAATAAAATAATAAAAATCCTTCTATAGTGTAAATAAACTCATTAAATAAAATCAGGATCAGTTATAATCCCTGCAGACTTCCCTCTAACTCAGTGTATTGCTGTTTACCATCAGCATTTGTTTCCAATTCTGTTTTCACTCCACATAATAAAATTCATCTCCAAGTAAACACCAAGTAGACTCCAAACTCTAATAACAAAGAATTTACCGAGTGCTCTAATCAGTGAGCTATTACAGTGAAACCATCCAGATACTGCAGCGATCTCCTTTAAGATTTCTCTCACATGCACACACACACACACACACACATATTTCAGGTCACTTGGGTTGCTCTGAAATTGTGTTGTTGACAATCAGTGATTTGCTATTAAAAATAAAAAAATACTCTGTTGTTACACCCAAAAGATTTGAAGAATATTTTCTCTGGTAGTCAGGATCAGTGTATCCTCTAAATTCCAAGAAAAATCTTAATAAAAATAAATAACTTTTCTTATTTATCAGATTTTTTAAAATTTAATGGCATGTATCTGAGACAGTGAAAAAGAATTACTCAGGTGTTCCTCATCACACAGGAGGTGTTTAGTGTAGGGGCTTTATTTAAGAAATGAATAATTATTCCCTTTTTAGATTGCCAAGACACTTCAGGAGACCACCGCTGATAAATCCAGTTACCTTATGGAATTAAATTGTTTCAGGGAATCTGAAAAATATTTAGTGTGCTTTAGTGCACAACTGTTGTTACGCACACACAAAAAACTTGGTCACAATGACTGAGATGTTCTCCTGGACTCCAGAGGTTTTGGGAAGAGCCTAGGTTATTTTCTAGCTCTGCACGAACATATTTATGGTGTTTCCAGACTGGGTCAGCTTCGGTCTGGAAAATGAGTGGTGCTCAAGAGCTCCAAATAGGTTTCATTCTGTGATTTTTGCAGTATTCAGAAGTTTAACAGGTCAAAATCCACACCAATCAAAACCAAAGAAAATGTTCCCATGAACTCCCATGAAGACTGAATTTTTGGCACTTCTGCTGAAACCTAAAAGAAGTGTGAGAGAGCTACAATTGACAAAAATTATTCATCAATTTTTCACTATATATGGGTCTGTTTTGTTCGTACGAATATTTCCTGTGTGTTAGGAGGTACGAGCTGTTTGCCTGTTATATATCATCAAGGAATCTTCAGGCAAGCACCAGGATTTTAGTCTCTGTCTCCTTGTGGTCTTATTGCAGAGGTGCTGAGCTTGCTCCTACTGACCTCACTGTACCGAGAGCTGTAAGCACTCCCCACTAACCACTGCGAGACCACAGGTCATGAAAAATGAAGAAAATTGGCTTGTTTGCTGTCTGTGTCAAAAGTGCCGAATTTGTAGTTCCCCTAGAATTTGTTGAAAGGCCTTAGGCATGTCTGCTGATCTATGTTATCTGAATGGCAAAACCCTGAGATGATCCTAACACTTCCATGCCAGCCCAAATCAAACCAAATCAGGCTATACTAAGCCATTTGAATTTAGTTCTTTTATGTAATGAAGGGAAATTCATAGACAAAATAGTAACAAAGATGTTTT
Source organism: Baryphthengus martii (assembly GCA_013396935.1). Taxonomy (NCBI): domain Eukaryota; kingdom Metazoa; phylum Chordata; class Aves; order Coraciiformes; family Momotidae; genus Baryphthengus; species Baryphthengus martii. The sequence continues at coordinate 55,504 of VWZK01009738.1, forward strand.
TCTTCAGAAGAATGGCTACAGAGGATCTGTATTCATAGCACAACCAGCAACAAGAAAGAGATTTAAAGGAATCTAGTAATCATAAATATATTTGCCCCAATTACGCTTATCCCTGTTTCCAGCATTCTGTCAAGGTAAAACGTCTCACAACAGGATCAAGAGTGTGCAGAGGTGGGATGAAGGGGCTCAGCATGAAGGATGGACAAGCCTTCTTCCATCTCAGTCCTTTTCAGCATCTCTATCTCTAACTTTCCCTTCAGCTCCTCACATCTAAGTTTCTTCCCCCTCACCCAAAGAAAGAAAATCGTGCAGATGAGTATCATAACTCTGTGCAAATGCTGTCTTTATGAATATTTGTACTTCAGGAATGAGAAAAAAAGTTGAATGTGTCTAGCTGTCCAAGTTCTCAAGAGGCACCTCTCTGACAGTTATACTTGCCAAAAATGAACCTTCCAAAGGTTGTATTAATCAGAAGTTCCCATATTTTAAGCAAATGGGGAAAAATAGAGGAATGGCAAGATCTCTTCAGAGCATTTTGCATGCAGTGATGATCCTGTTACTGAGCTGGAGAACTGTTCTCAGAGCTACCCCTGGAGCATTCATGACCTGGAATGCAAAACTGGAGTAATTGTGTGCAGTAACAGCCAGGAGGAAAAAAACAAATTATTCCCACAAAAAAACAGCTATAGACACAGGAAAACAATAAAACATTGTGAGTAAATAACCAACTGGATAGGGTTGACAGTTTTGCTTTATCTAACAGGAGGGGACGCACATTTAGGTACGACCAACAGCTGCTTCTGGGATGGAAGAGTTTTCATTTACAGCTCTGAGTATGATGAATCAGTGCCAGCATGAGAATTGCAAATCCATATTTCCTTGCACAAATAGCTGCTTCTGTGAGGTTTTTAAAAATCCAAGAAATTTTGTCACGTGGGGTGCCCTTCTGCAATTTTCATATGCAAGGAAATTCATCCGGCTTGTCAGTAAACTAAGAAGCCCAGAGAAAGCAAAGAGACTGATATCATGTGAGGCACAAAATAGTCTCTTAACTGCAGTGTCTCAAAGCAATATTATCTTGGATGCTTCCCTCTCTGTTCCCACATTTAGGTTTCCTATTCAACCCACAGCCTGCTTGCTCGGTGCTGTTCCAGTGCAATGCATCCTACAGAAATATTTGAAATGAGGAGCAATTAGGGTTACTGGAACAGTAAGGCTCAAGTATTTAGAAAGTAGAACTTTTTTCAAAGACAGGATATGCTGAAAGCAGCAGTTTCTATTTTTCAGTTTTTATGTCTCAGGGCTGGCTGACCACACTACTGGCACACAGCATGGTAATAATAGCTACAGGGAGCAGGATTGCCATATGGGCCCAATGGAGCTGGGCTGATTTCCCCCACCTAAGAATGTAATCCATAACCTTCCACAGGTGGATTTGGCCAGAACTAGGAAGTAGCAAGATGAGCACAAATAAAAAAAACAATGGTAGCAAAGTTACCACTGCTCTTCTGCGTGTAATGAAAAATAACTTTCAGAATTTCTCGGTTTCTTTTTACTTCCTTCTTTCCTATTTCTCATCCCCCTCCTTTTTTTTTTTTTTCTTCCATTGTTATTATTTTCACTCTGCTTGTCTTTGCTGCTTGTATACATTGCTCACATGGTATCGATGCAACATATTTGTGGATGTTAACCCTCCTGGTGGATCCAGATCCCTGCTGCAGAGCCTAGCCCTCAGGCCACTCTGCCCCTTATTCTGCTGAAGGAAAATCATTCTCTACAGCTCTTTTTTTTTTCATATGAAGTCCAAACCTGGGACACAGCTACCCCAGTTTAGTTGGTTGAGAGTGGGGGTATTTTCCAGTGATCCAGAGAAGTGAATTCTGATGAGGACATGGAGTACACACAGCACCCATATGTGTGCACAAGGGAGATGGTGGAAAAGTTTCCTCTTACTGTTGTAGAGCTACTAAATGTAAATTGACAGCATGCAAAGAATATTATCATAGAAACATCAGCAAGCAGAGCAGCCTGTGGGAAAACATCACAGGAAAAGGAAAAAAGAGTTCCCCTCCACATTTGGAAATTTGGATGAAGTGCTAAGCTGCAGGGATTGGGCCTTGAATTAAATGTCAGTGCTTTGGGGTCTACGACCTTACCTCTACAGCACTTTATTGGTAGTGTGATAGATAATTTATAGCTTTAAAAAATGCTGGAAGGACACAGTCTTTCACGGAACATATGGTTTGGATTTGTACTATGTCCATTATTCTTGCTTCTGACAATCTGTAGTAAGTCTATATAAATTTGTTACTAAATTGCTATTCTCTAATAGATGTACAATATTTCCATTATTTGATGATATGATTGTCACAGGGGTCCATATGTCAAGTCCAAAAGCTCTTATGAAATGTATGAATAGGTGCCAGGATTTCCCTTTGACATGCAACCTTTAATTTTAAATACAATCCTATAAGCAATAAAGATTCAACATTTCAGCTTGAATTCCTTGTAATAATAGCCTTTTGTTTATTTCCTTCTTTTAAATAAAATTGACACTGACAGCGTATTGGCAAGGTTAAAATGATCCTGTTATTAAAAGCATTTAATCACAATAAAAAGGAAATAATGAATTAAAAAATATTCCTTTGAAGCATTACTGCCTGATTACCTCATAATACCTTTATCTCGTAGCTATTCCCTGCCAAGCCTGTGTTTCATTCCTCTGTCTGTGAAGAATGTATTCTTTTTTTTGCCCCAAGTAGAAGCAAATTTCTTTCAGCAGCTGAAAAATTCTTTCCTGTTTCTGATGCCCTTGTGAGGATCTCCAGCAGTGATTTATCATGTGACGCGAGTTGCAATTATTACCATAATTTCCTTTGACATTAAAAAAAATCTATAGGCTTGTGTGCATTGTTTGGCCAAATTGTGACTGTCTGCCTAAGCAATAACTTGCCATTTACTTGATGTGGGCAACACTGAGCTCCTGTGGCCCAGAGAAATTAATCCATAATCTGCTCCCATATAAATCAAAGGGATTTTTCCATCAGCTTGCATGGGAGAAGAATCAGGTTCCAGGTAAGAAAGAGCTGAAAAGGATGATTTTTAGACATTTTTCTTTGCTAAGAGCTAATTCTTTCACGAGATTCAGGAAAAATCGTAGAAAAGCTTTTGTTTCTTTCATTCTCCTGTCCTAGCAGCAAAGGGTCACTGCTGAAATGTTGTGTCTGCTAGAGACTGCCAAGGGTTGTCATGAAGCACGATCACTTGGGAATGTTCCAAACACTAATACTTTTATATTCAGGATAATGATATTTTCAGTCAAGTAATATGCAATTTTTGCCAAACCCAAGCACTGCAAGTACAATTTCCCTTGATCATGTTGGCGGGACCTGTATCATGTGGCAGGTGTCCTCCACAGCTTTGGTCCCCTGAGAGGTTGCTCTGGGGCCCTCCTGGAGCATTTTGAGGCTCCCTCCTGATTTTGAGCCTGGGTTTCCTCGGCAGATCCAGCCAGGATTGCCTGGAAACGGTGCACATCTGAGTCTCGCTTCAGCAGGAGAAACACTCCTGGATCCCACATTGCAGAGGAAAAATCTATCATTGCCTATTCCCATTATTCTGTCTCTCTGTTCATTTTATGACAAACCATAACAAAACAATTAGCAAATGTCCAGTCTCGCCGTTGTTTGCAATATGTACTTCAAACATCATTTTCTTATTTTCACTTTTCAAAAATCGATGTTTGTGACACAGCTCTTCCCCTATTTCAAAGCCAAGAATTAACTCTGACTTTACCTGGGCAGCAAACACACAGAATTGAAATCACTCATCCTATTGGCATTGGAGATCAGCAATTCCCCATCAGCACCGAAGGAAAACAAGGCTGGTCTGCTCCAAAGTTTGACGGAACTGTATTTTCTATTAGTAATAAAAACACTTTGCACATATAAATTGCATTTCATGCCAAGATCCCTGTGTGCATTACAAAGGTTAAATTATCATTATCCTTGTTTTACAAACGGCCTGCCAGTGTCACAAGGAAAACCATTATATCATTGTTCCTTTTGCTAGATCTTTTTAATCACTAGTGGCCAGGGCTGAGCTCAAAATTCAACTCCCACGCAAGTACCAAACTAGTATTTAGCCCTCCTCATTGTCCCCTGGTGACACTTGCATAGAAATAATAGTGATGAGCTTGAACACATTGCTGAGTGCTGCATATTTGTAAGAGAACAGCTCTAAGAGCATTGAACGCTCCACTCTGCCATTGACTTGAGCTGTTCCTGGAGTAACACAGGATTTATCCAGTAGGGCTCCTCTCAGCAAGCTGTAAAACCAAGCAGGGAAGAAGTACAGATCTCAAAATAGGTTGGCAACAAGGGAGAATAGGTAGGTACACAGCATTTATGACTACAGATCAGACAACCCCTCCTTTAGGAAATAAAGTATTGGGGTAAAGTCTGTAAGTGTTTTCCTTCTCCCTGTGCATTGAAAGGCTTCATGATCCTTTCATGGTCACAAGACCACTAAGTTGGTAAGAAACTCATCCTTCCAGCCAGGGCACAGGAGGCTGATACGTGGCAAGAGAGGAAGGCAGTGCGATTTGCCGCCTGGCAGGCAGTGGAAGAGGAGAAGAGTAGAAGAGGAGAGCAAGGGTATGTCCAGAGGAGTGTGGGATATCCTTACTGCCTCCCCAGACCTTCAGAAAGTGAGGGCGGGTTTAGTGTTGGAATGGAAATAATGCCATGGTAGACATTCTGGCTCAGGCTGCTCCTTCTCTCCAGGATACACCTGCATGTGGAGCCCCTTCTCCACACCCATGAAGACAATTCAGACTTATCTAACTCCCTGCTCCACACAGCCAGCAGCAATCCAGCCTGGAAAATATTTTTCAGGGACTCTGACTTTACACAGTAGGGGAACCAATACCCCTGACATAGGTCTGATTGGGATTGTGGACCAAAAGGAATGACTAGATCAGTAAATCTGACTTCTGCTGGTTCATAAGCTATAGGATGTCACAAATACTTTTCTACTCTTGAGGATCAAAGAGAGATTACATGAGGTAATTTCAGTCTTCAGGCATTTTAACAGGCAAAGCTAGAAGCAAAGAACAGGGGAGGCTGAGACACCCAGTATTTAGAAACCAAAGAGATGAGATATGCTGGAAGAGCTCCTGCATGGGAATTTTGAGGCAACCTCTTTGCATGGGAATTTTCAGGCAACCTCTCATCCCCCAGAGCACCTCTGTCAATCTGAGGAGAGGTAATCCCATCTTTATTCCAATTTGTGGATCAGTATTAATCCAATGAGCAAGAAATCAGGTCTCAAGTTGAGACACTTCAACACCACCTCAAAGCACAGGTGCCTCTTCTGTCTTCCCACTAGTGGCTGAAGTTGATCTCTTGTGCTTCAGGGGAAGGAAAAACATCTCCCTGAGATCTGAAGGGCATGCATTTGCCAGTTAGACTGCAGAGATTGTGAGCTGTCTTCTTACACAGAGCTAGAAGTGGTTTGAAAGAAACACAAGTGAGGTGAGATGTCCCACAGCCAATGCAAAGAGGGTGAACATAGTTTCACATGCTCATAGGTGAACCCCCCACCATCTGTCAGCCATAGGCTAGCTAGTCTCCAAGAAGTTATGCCAAAACACATATTTTTCAAAGTCTGTAGTCCTATGTTGATAGTGCAGCATTAATTTTGCCTGGACTCCTCGTCAGCAGTGATGATCTTAATGTCAGAGGGACAGTCATGGCAAAAGAAAATGGGGAGAGAGTTGCTGATTGTGAAAAGTTATTCTCTACTTTTGCATCTCTCTACCTGCCTACTTGTGTATATACATATCTTCTGCCTTTTCTAGTGATTCTACAGATCTCTGAGCAGATGTGTTCTCAGTTATTACCTGAGTTTTCCAGTTCACTGGGAATGTAGAAGCAACCTCATCAAAAATAGGTGGTCTCTTGCAGTGCTGATAGAGACATATTCCCCATCCTTCTTCCTCAAAATGCATAGCCATTATTTCATGTGGGCTAAAATTACAACATTAAAAAATATCAATTGGATATTCCTACATTTCACCAGCATGGCTGGTAGATGCCTCATGAGCAGGGCAGTGCAGGCAATAATTTCATCTCTTATGGTATTTGTTCAGTTCAGCTGAGTTTGAGTAATCACACATGTGAATTTTCAAAGAAATGTGCAATACGTGTTTCTAAAAATTTTTATCTCAAGAGAAGTAGCCAATAAGTAAACACTGAAAAAAAAAAAATAATTATTTTTAGCTTCAGCAGAATAAAAGGTATGAGGAACATGTTTCAAAGGTGCTGCCTTTGGTTGTTAAAAAATCCATCTCAGTGCTGTGTGTGGTGATGATTTTAGGCTATGTGGCTATTAATTAGCTTTTTCACAGCAGTATGAAATTGTCTAATGAGAGTTTTATTCCCTTTTAACTCCAACCATTTAAAATCTGTCATCTTATTTATTGTAGCTCAACTGAGCAGTTCACTGCTTTTGCCTCAGAGGAGTCAAAGAACAGCCCTCAGGGAAGGATGCAAACGCCAAAACTAAATTCCCTCATCTGTATGCAGCCCACAGCAGTTTGTTAACCACCTGCCCTTGCAGTGATGACCACCATCATTCTGTGGCACCAGCTTCCAGTCTTTATACTGGGCTATTCCTTCATCTGCAAGGCATTCTGCTGCCACTTTCACTGGCATTCTCCTGGGAATTCTGTATTTTCACCTCCTCTGGGTCCCCAGCAGCTGTTCAACAAGTGATAAAAGGGAAGTGAAATATTGTCCAACAATGTAAGAACATAAAAGAACAACCAAAACACCTTGAAAATCGGGGTAGAGTTATTTCATATACATAGAGGATCTTATTTTGATATTTCTGTATTAAAGGGATTTATTTTTTAAGCACACCTGTGATTCCCACATCTGGACTTTAGCAGGATGAGAGATCCGAGTCCTTCTCTGTAAAATCAAGTGAAGTTGAAAACCAGATCCAGACAGCAGTGGCTGTGTGACTCAAGGACTGATAGCTAGATGCATTGAATTTACATTGAAGGCCTTCCCTAAAGCCTGTTGCTGTCCAGAAATGAGCTAATGCTGTCATTGTCTGATGGCTCCCAGGCATACTCTCTCTGGAGTGCAGGAAATAAACCCTGGTGCTGTTTGTTCAGGTTTGGAGAATTGCTCACAGTCGCTATCTGACACCTTTTCAGTAACTTTATTGGTGAGAACAAGCATGACATGAAAATGCTCTCATTCTTCCAGACCAGAGTTGATTATAGTCCAAAGTCAGCACAAGAAGAACTGCTCTGTGTTGTCTGGTCAAAAAAAAAATAAAATTTAAAAAAAGTAGTGTAATATTTATTTTCTATTCATAGAGAGGTTCACTTAAATTACTGACTACAACTGTAAATTATGTGGAACATGTGGATCCACCAGGTTCAGACCAATAGACTATGGCAAAGACGGAAGTCCGATTTATCTGCTGCCTGAAATCAAGTCATAAAACAATAAATCACATCTCTCTGTGATTCCTTGTTCAGGTAGGATTGTTATATCAGGTTATTAAGGAAATATGCCCCAGGTGATCCTGCTTCTGCAGGGATGATCTCCAGAGGTCTCTTCCGACTGTTATCATTCTAGGATTCTGTGATTCTATGGTTGGACACAGTTTCCATGGGAAAAATGAAGATCTGTCAAAATTGGAAGATTTCATGGAACTCTTTGAGCTTTCCTAAAACTTTTGTTACAAATTAAAAGAGGAAATTATTCTAAGAATGCTGAAAGTGACTGACTTGATATTTTCTGAGTGAATCCTTTCTGATTTTTCATTTAAAAATATTTTTTTCAAATTAAAAAAAAACAAAAAACTTTCATTTTTTTACAACCAAAACGTTTCAGTTACCCAGAAATTTCCTCTCCTTGCAGATGGCTTCATTTAAAAATGAAAACAAATTTCAAAATCCTAAGAAAATCTGGAAATGAGTTTATTCTCTCTTCATAGTTTTATCACATGTTGTTAAATTATTTTATTTCAGCTGCATTCACTTTCTGTCTGTGTATTGTAAAAAATGTAGTGCTCAAGTCTTAGTAGAAAAATAGCCTAGGAAATAAAGGTTCAAAGTTTCGTCACAAGTGTTTCTGGAGGGAACAACCCTGATGCAATGAATGATAAATGACAAACAAGGAATCTCATTTAACGCTTGAATTCATGTTCAATTTACAGAGTAAAACAAACTATTTAAACAAATGAATGGCAAAAAAATTAATTCAGAAGTCCAAGGTAATGGAATTTTCTCTTCTGTGTTCTTTCATATGTTTTTCTTAGTTGCTTGGACCCATTCATGACATAATACTCCACACACAAATAAGTGATGTTGTCTTCTTCTTAGTATTTCCAAGCGTATTTCTAAAGGCACTTAGTATATCTAACACTGCTTCATTGCAAAGATGCCAAGAATTTAACAGGATTAAAAGATGCAATCAGATAATTACACAGATATTAAGAATCTTTACAGCTGTGTTATACATATTTTTCTTAATCCTACCAGGTGTAGAAATCCTCACGTTTCAAATCAGAAAATGACTCAAGGGGAGAAACATGTTTCACTGAATATTCGATACCGTAACTAGTGATTTTTCAGTCGTCTGAAGCATCTATGGTGGCAGACTGGTCTATGCAAAGATTTGACTGAGAAATGGTGTCATATTTAATCAACAGTTTTCTTCACTCATGTAACATACTAAGCATCAGGTAACAGAGAAGAAATGCATCACATGATTTCCCTCTCCAAACAAATTGCTTTGAATTAATAGCAACCTGGTCTTAGCTTCTCACAGAAAACCCTAGACTGATGAAAATATGTATGGAAGTGTCCAAAACCTCTAAAAGCTGAGCACCTATTCTGTCTTGACGCCCCTGCCCCTCTCCAGCTCAGGTGAGCAGATGACCTATGTGGCTGGCAGAGGAAGCAGGAAGCTCTTCAAGAGCACCAAGAGCCATGAAAAACATGGAAGCACGGAGATGAGTCCAAATTTCAGGATCCTGAGAAAAGACTCCCTCCCTGAAAAAAAGCCATGTGATGGCAGAGATGGTATTTGGATAACTAAACCTGGTCAGTCATATCTTCATGCCTCTGAAAAGCTCTGTTAGTGCCTTGTAGTTTATCACCTGCCAGTGCAAGCCCATCACCCCACACGTACCATTCTTCTCACTGTTCTCATGCACGTGCAGTTTGCCAAAATTCTCCCTCCCTTCGAAGACATGGTTTAGTGGTAGATTTGGCAGTGTTAGGTTTACGGCTGGACTTGACGATCTTAAGTGTCTTTTCCAACCTAAATGATTCTTGATTCTAACTACCTTGAAGCTGCTTTGTTGCTTCAAGCCCAGCAGGTCAGCCTGCCCGGTCACTGTTTCAGGTGAAGCTGAGAAATGCACAGCAGGAGCGCTCTGCCAAATGTCTGCAGGAGATCCTGGTTAGACAGTGCACAGCTAACAGGGCAATGGCCTCAAAATGTTCCTACACAGTCCCACCTGGCTGGGCTTCTTATGCTATCCTCAAACACGCCCTTTTCTTTTTCAAATGTTCCTGTCTCTTTCTCTAAGGGAACTATTTGCAGAGGGGATTTCAAAATAGTATGAACTATTCCAAGTTATATGTCCAAAACTTTGCATGCCGTACCTCTATTCTGAAAAATAGCCATTGATCCTGCTGTCAAGGTTTGGTGTCAGGGCTGTCCACTAGACCTATAACAGATGCTCTCTGTTAACCCCTCTCCCTCCCCAAAGGGGAAGAGAAAGGAAATAAGGAAGAGAGACTTATGGGTTATGCAAGAAAGCTAGAATAGCTTTAATGAAAATAATAATAGTAAAATGGAATACATATACCCCAGGGCCTGACTTGAAGTCTGTGAAAGCCCTGTTGGGCTCTGTCAGATATAACAGGTATAACAGCTCTTGCACTTTTATTTTTTTCTTTCAGATTGGCTCAGTACAGACATAGGAGGGAAACGGAAAATATGTTACTCGGGCCCCACTTCTGTTATTAAATAAACCAGACTGGTGCAACTTCTGTGGTTGATAGGCAAGCACCCTTGTGATCTTCACTCACAACCATGTGGCTGGTCCATCACACCCTCTGAGTAGAATGGTCGTGCCCAGAACACCTCTCAGCAGTGATCTCTGATGTACGTTAGCCTTGAACCATGCCCTGGCAATGCCTGGGACAGGACTGGACAGAACAGGTCAAAAGCCACTCCAGGGTGCACGTAAAGAATTAAATGATTCATGCAATTGTGAGCCTGCACCCTGGCCCTGCTCTATTTACCACAAGAGACATAGCTGTCCATTCCTGCTTCTCTGTGTAGTGTTTAAGCTGCCCTAACACCATGAAGTAGGTTATTTTAAGCCATGGGGGTATCTCCACGGGTGCTGTGACTCTGGTGGAGGCTGAGAGAGTTGGGGCTATACAGTCTGGAGTAGAGAAGGCTGTGATGTTAGGCATTTTACAAATGCCTAACATCAGAAAGAATTATGTAAAATTTCATCGGACATTGTAACAAACAAGGAGCTCAAGGGTGCCTTAGGGGTCCTGATCAGCGAAGAGCAAATATGGGTTGAAAAAAGAGTTTTTATTCACAGCTTCTTCATGCTGAGAATAGCAGTTTTCTCTTCTGCAACAGCTTTTCCACTGGTTTTCCCATCAGAAAAGCTGGATATGAAAATAATCACTTTGAAAAAACACGGAACCTTTCAAGATGAATTACAAATTGAAGAAGAATTAAGGACAATGATCCAGCATATGGANAATTCTTCACCATGAGGGTGGTGAGACACTGGAACAGGTTGCCCAGAGAGGTGGTGGGAGCCCCATCCCTGAGAGTTTTTAAGGCCAGGTTAGATGGGGCTCTGAGCAACCTGATCTAGTGGGAGGTGTCCCTGCCCATGGCAAGGGGGTTGGATCTTCAAGGTCCCTTCCAACCCTGACGATTCTATGATTCTATGCACAGGTGGGACCTAGAGACCTCCCCATGGGCAGGACCCTGTTTTCCACCTCCGGCCATCTCTGTTCCCCACACAGTGGACGGCACAATCTAGCCCTCACTACGTAGCTCTTCACTACATTTCGTGCCCATCTGTGTTGTTGTCCTGCCAGGATCGCTAGCGGCATTATTCTATGCTTCTCTTAGACTTTGTGAGCCTGTTGCAGAAAAGAAGTCAAGCTGAGGCACCATCTGAAGGAATTTGGACTATTTCTGCCTTGTATTTGGGCATGGAGATTTTATTTGCCTGTAATAAGAAACACTACCTTCTCCTCCCCCCAATAAAATGATTCGTCTAATATTTAAGTTTCAAGACCGTACACCGTGTTTATAAGCCTCAGGCCCTGAAGTAAAATAAGATTGAGTTTCCCTCAGGTAAGTACTTCCAGACACTTTATCTGCTATATCATTACAACTATACTCTATTTGTTACTGTACGATGTAACACAATACTTGCATTATATTCCACATGAAAAGCTGTTTCTGCAGCATCTTGTCATCATTTCACAAACGCAGCTTTGAAGCCGTTTTGAATTCTGAATTCGGTGCATAACAGCGAAGGCTCAAGTGCACAACACCGTATTATTTACTCAGATGGGGTTAATTGCAGAATAAAAGAATGGTTCCTTTCAGTTTACCTTTTTACAATCTCACTCACATTGGATATGGAAGACAGGAAAGTCTGTGATAAATATCAAGCTTTCTAATCAGAAACGAGCCCAGTCGTATTTGAAATCTTGAACTTAATCCAGAATCAGGAAATGCAGCCACTTGTGTTACTGTTGCTGAAAGAAGAAAATGACCTTTTTATTGTAGCTTACATTCACTATTGTACTTGTGAACCATGGGGAATGGAGCAGGAGAAATGCAAGGGCTTAAGAAGACCTTCTTTTAACAAGAAAACTTGGGTGTGATAAAAATACATAGTTCATATAAAGGCTGTGTTTCTCTGGGGGAAAACTGTGACTCTGACACAGATTCACTCCGAACAAATTATTCCTGCTTCCTAGCTACTGTTAACATTTGCTGTCTGGCACCCATTCCCTTAAATTTTACCAGCTTTAGCTTCAGTGGGGATTCATTTGAAAGTAGAAAACTTAAGAATCCACACCTTTAACAGGAATACAAAAAGTAAAATGATACTGTAAATTTGTAAGTGGAGACTGACTTTCAGCAAGCACTTTTATTTCCCAGTGATGTTACAGGGTGAATGCCTGCAGGATTATTTTAATATAACGACTCTCTGCCAATGACTAATTTACAGCTGCACTGGAATCCTGGACCAGCATCAGTAACAAGAGTGCCATAACTCAACGGCACACTCTTGGACGGCACACAGTGGCAGGTAACGTTAGATAAGAAGAGATCAAAATCACAAAATTTTCCTTATGTGAAACCTGGATGAGATTTATACTTTACCTAAACCAAGGGGTTTTTTTTCACATGAGCTGTTTATTGTGGTGCCCTCTGATGCCATGAAGAATCAGATGTAAAGGGTTTTAACAGCACACTTAGAGCTAGATTTGCCAAGCAGTCATAATACTGTGTGGGCACTTAAGTAAGTGGACAGGTTTTAAAACAGTTTTAATTATTCTTTTTTTTTTGTTTTAAAAGTTTTAGAAATACTAAGAGCCTTACACATTCCCTATGGCTGGCTGATCTCTTTTGGGAAATCAGTTAATTTAATTATCTGGAGAAATCAGAGCCTAGCTATGAGTGAAAGTTTAAGTTGTTGGGTCAGACAATGGAAAGTTGTGAGAGCTTTCTGTGCATTTTCACAAAGTCTTCAGTATCTTGTAAAAGAGAGTCAGTGTTGTTTTCTGATCCCTAGATCTCATTTTTCACCCTCCCTGATTCTGAAGATAAGATTTTTTTTTTTCATTGTTTACTATAAAATTCTCCAGAAGGTACTTAAAATGAGATCAAAGCAAAATCACGCATTAACAAGAAAAGAAAAACTCATAGGCAGTTCCTTAAGCTTGCATGTTATTGAATGAGATACTGATACTGACTGAAAATATAAACTCATACTTTTTCTGGAATAAGGCCTTATAGTTTTTTTTTTGTCAGCTTACCACCTCTTTTAGCTCACTGGGAAAATTTTACAATAAGCTTCAGCCGGAACAATTTCAAGTCTTAACTAAATGTTTCTTTGACTGTGATGTGCAAGAACCATCCAAGGCCAGCATCATACTGGTACCAAAGGATGGGAGATTTCCTGGAAAAATCCCACCAACAGCATCTGCCAGAAGTGCTGTGTCTGATTTCCCAGTGTCCCAGCTCAGCGATGGTGGTTGTCCAGAGCTCCCCAAGGCGTTAAACTGTGTTCCCATATCCCATTAACTGGTGGAGTTTGAAGAACTTGAGTCCAGCAGTAATTCTCAAGGTAGGAAGCAGTTTTTAAGTCCCACCTTTGCTGCTGTGGAGATTTTAGTTTTTATCTATTCTTTCACCAGAAGAGGGAAAATAAGACATTCTGAATTGAAAAGGAAGAGCAAAGGACATCAAGAAAATACCTACAATTGCAGCAGCCAGTCCTGTATCACAGAATCACAGAATGTTAGGGATTGGAAGGGACCTCAAAGGATCATGAAGTCCAATCCCCCTGCCAGAGCAGGAACCTAAATGACATCACACAGGAAGGTGTCCAGGCGGGTCTTGAATGTCTCCAGAGAAGGAGAATCCACAACCCCCCTGGGCAGCCTGTTCCAGTGCTCTGTCACCCTTACTGTAAAGAAGTTCCTTCTAGAGTTTAAGCGGAACCTCCTGTAGTTATGTCATTGACTTGAAATCTGGAGAGTATAACCTCCATGTCACTGCTCTAAATGATTTAGAATAAGAGCGAACAGAAAAGGACATAACTGGACAGAATGGCTGCTGTAATAAGCATCTATCACATACAATTACTCCCATAAATCCATTAATCTGTGTATGCCCCTAACCTGAATACATAGCATGGATTGAAAAGCGTATTTATTGAAATATAAAACTAGACCAGCCATCTGCTTCTGTTACTCTATGGATGTCTGTTCCAAAATATCCCTGTTACAGAGAAATTTCTTCTCATTTCCCCCCAGTATTTATATGGATGCAGCGTATTCCCCCTTGTCCTTGTGTGAACAGAGTCCTCGAACACAGTGTTTCCCTCTCTGATATATTTCCCTCTGTGATATATTTCTATGGATTAGTTACAACCCCTCTTGCTCCTCATTCTGCTGAGCTAAGGAGGTTGAACTGCCCAAAGAAGCAGCACTCCCTCCTCCAACTATCCCAGCCCTTCTGGTTGGAGAGGACTTGCACACTTTCCAGGAAACTTGGCCAGCAGTGTTGATCCTGCCCTCCTACTATTGAAAATACCTGGCACCTCCTAAGACCAAATATACTGTTCTTCACATGTGTTATGCTGAGGGTTCACAGATACCCTGTAGCAGACCAGTAACCTGTGATCTTCCATCTCTTTTGTTTTTTCAGAGTAATGAACTCCTAACACACCAGAAAAATCTTGCACTGGGTACGTAAGAGCATGGATTTGCCACGAGAACCGTACTAAAACGATTCACGAAAACATTTTGTAGGATCACTTCAAGAATATTCTTCATGTACTCTGTCATCAACCTCTTCCCAGTCAGTTTTAATATCACTAGCAATTAACTTCTCTGCTTAAAGAGTTCTTTGAGTTTTAGCACAAAAATTGTATGCAACAGATTTGTACAAAAAAAAAGAATCTCCATCCTAGTAGTTTTGGAGCAGATAATGAGCATAGCACGAGCATTTCCCTTGTTCTGGATATGCATAATGTCACAGAAGAAGGATATCACCTTAAGTCTGTTCTGATTCACTTTTGTTATATCCATTTTGTACTTTGTTCTACCTTTTCTTTTTACCCTCATCTTCTCTTCTTCTTATTTCCAAAATTTTCTCTAAAGCCTTGCACACTGTTGAGACACACCTAAGAAACCTGAGTCTTTCAGAATCTCTTTTCCTTCCTTTTCAAACTTCTTCCATCTTCACCTGTTAGACCCTTTCCGCTGAACATCAGTCCCCCTAGAACTCCAGGACAGGGCTGTTCAATAACCCAGTTTAAATCAGGAAACTTCTAACCTCACCTCCATCTGAGCTCAGGGCTCATTTGTCCCTGCTTCACTAGCGATGCTGGATTCACTGCCAACGTAACTCAACAAACAAACAGGGAAGGCTGGCTGTCAGCTTTTCGGTGTGACATTTGGAAACACAACATGCTGAATTTCTTTAGTCTCCCTCCAGTTGTGCTTTAACAATGGCTTTGTGATAGCACAAGAAAGAATTAACAGAACAAAAAAACAACTCCTGCTTCAAGTGTTTTTATAACTTTCTTTACACCACAGAGCTGTGGAGAAAAACAGCATTTTAAGGGTTGCTCTTTTTTCAACTCTTTTCAGAACAACATTAAGTTGTTCTGCTTTTACAGGTGGCGAGTCGCTGTAAGATCTGAAAATCTCCACAGATGAAAATGTGATGGTGAGATGGTCTGTGACTGAAACGTGCAACCTGCCTGAACCATTGCTTGTGGGTTTATAGCACAGTCACTGGTTAAACCAAGATCCACTTGCTAAACTAATAGTAATAGTCTGGTGTATAAACACCTGACACTATGAAACACAGAGATACAATTTTCTCCCCCCTAGTTGGTTCACCTTGTCTTGGAGCAGTGTATATAAACTCCCTTCCACAGCCTTTGGGAGAAGAGTCATAGTATTTACCTATCAATCAAGTGCTGAATTTCAGTTGTAATCTCCGTAATCAAAGACAGATCCAACCTATTCTTTCCTACCACTTTCTTTGCTTTTAAGATTTGCATGTCACCTTTAAAAGTGAATTGCTTGTGTACCACTATTCAGACAGAAAGCTGGATCAAGATGAATATTTTGAGTCAGGATGAACAGAGCTGACGTTTTTAGCCCTCTACCTTCTCCCAGCCAATTGATTCCACCAGGTTGCTACCATGTTCATAGCATTACAGCGTAAGTCAGGTGTGAAGGGACCTCATGGGGGTTTTAACCCAAACTGTTGCTTCGAGCATGGTCAGCTCTCAGGTCTGCCCAGGTTGCTCAGAGCTTTACTCAGTCAGGACTTGAAAACCTCCAAGGATGGAGATTGTACAACCTCTCTGAGCAACACGTTCCACTGCTCAATTGTCCTCATGGGAATAATTTTCCCTGTGTATGCCATTTGAAACTTCATTACAAACGATACTGATGTCTCTCATCCTCACCAGGTTTCCCCGAGCTCTTTACCTACAGAACTCCTCCCGCTGGATCCCAACTGTCCAGTTCCTGAATGAACCAAAGCCTGCTTGCCTTGCAGCCCGAGACCTGTACCCAGCTACTCCCTCTCCTCGCTCCCCTCAGGATCTAAAACTCCACTATTTCATGGGTACTAAAATAGCCCTGATTACCACATTTCCACCATTTCTTCCTTATTTATTATAGTAGACACAATTTTGTGTCACCCCTGGTTGCCCCATTAATTACCTCTGCCAAGAAGCTGTCTCTGACCCCATCCAGAAACTTCTTTGATTGTTTGCATCCCACATCTTGCTTTTCCAGAAAAAGTCAGAAGGTTGGAAAAGCCCATAAAACTCAGATGTGACTTGCTCCTTTATCAGCCTGCCCTATAAATTAGAAAGTAAGTTTGTTTCTTTTTCTTATTTGTGCAAAATGTTTCTGTATCAAGAAACAGTAAGAAGTCAAAGGCGACTCAAGACTTGCTACACTTTTTCTGAGACAGAGGCCTCAGACAGCCAGAACTGCTCTTCATGCAATTTATTGGCAGTGAAAAGGAATAGAACAGAGGTGAAGAGATGGCCCATAAAAAAATTGTTCTAGGTTGGTGTCTGATCTGGAATTTCACATCTGGAAAGGTGGAAAGTCAAAAGGTTCTGTTTTGCCCTTTAGGTGAGGAAAAGTGAGCGTGTTTTATAAATAACATGTCCTTTCACTTGAACAAAAAATAATAGCATGCTGTACATGACATTCCTTCTCTGAATAGGTGAGAGTGAGATGGGGGCAGTAACAGCTGAACTGAAGAGAGAGGTGAACCAAATTCTATCACTTCTTACCCATCACAAAAATTGCAACTAGAGAGGAACAAGTCAATCTGAACATAATAACAGACACTTTCCAAACTGTAAGCATGTCCATACTAGTGAATTAAAGATGAAAAAAAGGAACTTCAATTCATTTTGTGGTTTGTTTTTGGTTTTTTTTTGTGGTTTGTTTGTTGGTTTTTCATTTTATTTGTAAGGTCTTAGGATTTGGGGTTAGTTTGGCTCAGATTTTTAAATAAATTATTTTATTTTATTTTTTTTAACATTAGATATTCACTTCTCAATCAGGCTAGAAGATGCAGTGACTGGAGGGTTAGTAAAGTGTTGTTGTCATTAGAGTGTTTTTTTGCAAGGCAGTAATTTTAAGCTAATTAAAATGGTTCTCATAATGTTTTAACTCCCATTTAGCTTCAACGTTAACATTTCAAAAAGAATATTTTATTGAAAACCTAGAAGTCAAAACATTTTAATTATTACCTTACAGTAAACAGGCCTTGCACTTTCCAGTTATTCTCCAAAGAGCCAGACAATGCTGGACTTTTACTCATTATTTTAATAACATATTTGAGCATAGAGGAAAAAAACCCTTAACATACAACTTGTACATTGTTTTGGTGCATAAAACCATAAAAGGGTAAATGTAATTTTAAAAACAAATATGACTTTAAAGAAAATAAGTTTCTAGACTGAAATCCTCTGCAGGTTGGACAACCTTGTGGCAAACCCGTTAGATTTTGAAGACCTTCTTTGGTAGCCTAGTTATAACACAAGATGTCTTTAAGGACATAATTCAACACTCAAAATCTCACAGTTTCTTGAGTATTCATCATTATTCTGTACTTTTTCTAAGTCTGAGAGAACAACTTAAGTAGATTTCCCAATGGTGTTATTAACGTGACAGTTAATTCATAAGAATTAACTGATTGCATCTGAGATGACAACAATTAGCAATATTACTTACGGGTTATCTTTATCTGTACATATTGTGCAGATAAATGAAATGCCCAATAAGAGGAGACTTCCTGCCTCTTTCCCAGCTCACATGGTAGAAAGGAAAGCACATCTTGTCTACTCTGGTTGTGTCAGGCAGACTGAGCTCTGATGTTATGTATGGATGATGATGCCTGGGATAATGTGTCGATTTCTCATTCTACATAGCAGTGCGGCTACCTGCATGGATGTTTCAGCATCCATGATGGTGCAGAACCAGAGAAATGACTCACCTATGATTTCTGTGGCCTTCTTCCAGAAGAGATTTACAGCATTTGATGCTGAGGTATATTTTAGCTGTTCCTAATGGACATAAAAAGCCCAAGGTTGAGTCATTACATGTTCTTTTGGATGCATCAGCCACAAATATATCTTAGCCGTCTTGACAATTCTAAGTTTTGTTCATTTTTAGAAGTCTACAGTGTAAAAAAGAATTGTACATTGATTTATTTAAGGCTCTTGCCTCAAGGGTAAGTCTCCGCATGTTGTTGCTGAGTATCAGAATGTCTGTTCAATAGGGTGAAAAAACACGTGTGCACCTCAGAAATGAGGAAGAGATTTCCTTACAGTTAGAATTTTGAAAGAATATGCTATAGATCCATATGAAGAAACCCTCTAAAATCCTACTACCCACATATTTTCTGCCTTTCTATTTCTTATATGCAATACGCTGATGGAGGTGAGGTAAGAATACTCATGTTTTCTTCTTGATTCTGTCTATTGAAAGGAGGTCTTGCTAAGGCAACAACAAGAAGTTTAACAATCTGAGGTTAAGATGCAACTTCTTAAACCCTTATGTGTGTTCCCTTCTCTGGAGAGCAGGAGCTAAGATATCTGTATGATCCCTGCCATTTAGGAAGATGTACAATTTGTTAGGTTATCCTCAGAACCAGGGGGTGGAAAATCCAAGACTAAGCATGTTGCTTCCACTGTGACCCCTTCTCTCCATCTCCAGAAGTGCAGAAGAGAGATTGCTGAGGAAAACAGGACATCTCCCAGCATAGCCTACACAGCAAGGGCATAGAGGTGCCTCGAGCAGCGTATGCTGCAGACCCAGGGAAGGTATTGTCATTTGTCTGTCTGACAGACAAACAGATTTCAGCTCAGGAAGTGACTTTAAGCTGGACTAGTTTGTCTCCAAACTGCACTGCTCAGAAACCTCTCTTTTCATGGAGAGGGTTGGCACAACGTTGGGACTGCTCCTTTCCTATACTTCCTGCCGCGCAGGCCTGGGGCAGACAGAGCACAAGGTGAGGAGAGATGATGGTGCTGAACTGGCCAGAGGGTGTGCTGCCAAGCCAAGGGTCCTTACAACATGGAGGTCTTCCTCAACAGCTTGCTGTAGCAGCTTTTATCGTGCAAGACGCACAACTCGGGCATCCCACCTGCACCCTGTAGAGCTCGAGAGAGGCCACAGCACTCTGCTGCAAATGGGTCAGGCATGGACTGACTACCAGAAAAAGAGATGAGAGCCCGGAAAGACAGCTCCAAGATCTGCTGGCCAGCAGAGCAAGCACGCTCAGCAGCACAAGCACTGAGCTGCAGATCACAGGCCTCACCTACCATGCAATTCCTGCACCTAAAATTGAGGGTAGGGCTGAAGAAGGGCTAAGCAAATGCTGAAAGAGCTCACTGTGAACTTCTGATCACAGGTCAGACTAAACTTTCCTGCCACTTTGCGATCACTGCACACGCAGCAGGACACCGAGCAGTCGGGATGTCTTTGATGGTGTTGGCTTGGATAGCACTGAATTCCTGCACACAAGCCCCTCCGGCTTGAACTGCAGTTAGCTGCTGGCACCTCATGGAAATTGGAGCCCGTTCGATATCTATGATAAGCAACTCATTGCAGGAATTTGACTTCTGGTACCATCCTGGGGATTAGGTTTGCGCTGGAGCCATCATCACTCCGAGAAAGTGAGGAAGGAGCGGGGTCTGCAGCCAAGTTCGGAGCCTCTGCACAGCATGGGCTTGCATTCTTCCAGTACAGCTGTATCATGTTGCATGATGCTTCCAATTGCTTGAGGACAGTGCCACAGGCAGGTCTGAGCACTCCTAAATGCTTCGTCAGGAAAACATCTAGGGTCGGCTTGGGTTCCAAACCTCCAGTTGCACAGGGGAAGCAGCGGGTGTATCAGGGCAGGAACTCACTTTCTGCAGTCAGCTCTGCTGCTGAAATAACAGTGTGAGATGCAACAGAGCCTTGTCTGCAGGGAGAGAAGCCTGGAATCTGAAGTAGCTTTAAACAGATTAGTTACACCTCATCAAACTCTTGTGGGCATGTTATTATTCAGAATTAAAGTGACCTGATTTCAGCATAGCTTAATTCCACTCGTAATGGAGCTAAACTAAATCTGAAGGTGAATGCTTTATTCCAGTTGGTAAATCCGCTTTGCACCTCTGGTTAATTTGGATTAACTTTTTCAAGGGACCCTCCATGCTCGAGCCCTGCTGGTGGCCAACTTGATTATAGCATCTGCAACTGGCTCCCTGCTGACAGCGCTGGGAGTGGAGTGCTTCTCACCGAAGGCCGAAGGTGCAGGAGAGGGTCAGCCACTGGAAACTACTCCTCATGAAACTCAACACTCATGAAACTCAACACTCAAAATGCTTCTCTCCAGAGCTTTATCACCAGCTGCCTCCTTAGGTAGGTACCACAGCATCTCGGTGCCAGGGCAGTAACATAGGAGATGCTGCCTCCCCAGACAGGAGATCGTGTCACTGTCACTGCTGTGGAGTAACAAGAAAGGCCCTGCCCAGAGGGATCAAAGTTGTCCCGGCAGCATCCAATTTTCTCAGCCAAAGGAAGAAGGGAAGGAGGTGTCACTATGGGCCTTCCTCTTTAGCCTTCTCAAGGTGGATGACTTCAAGGTGCTTTCTTTGCCAGGCTTTCCCACCTGCAGGTCTCCTTCTGCAGACTGCTGCTTCCCAAATCCTTACACGGAAGCGTCAGTATTCCCTAAAGATGGTGGTGAGTCTGATGGTCAAGATGACACTGGAGAGTACTTGGTAGTCAGCGACTAGGGGCTCACTGTTAGTTCAGGAATAACATTGCCGACTTCAGTCCCAGAGATCTGCTGCAACCACTGGGCTCTTCTGCCCCTCTGGTGCACATGCACGGCTGTGCTCCCCAAAATGACCAGCAAGGCTTTGATTCTGCCTTATTTTGAACATTATTCACTTCATGAATATTTGTCTAAGATGTCTGATTGTTAAGGCCAAATGAAGCCTTCGCTTCCTCTACAAATATTTGTGCAATGACCTACAACTACCGGCCCATGCACCTGCCAGCACTCCATTAGATGACATCCCATGTTACAATTAACTACTATCATTTGATAACCTCCTGAGGTTAAGAATACAGATGTAAGAGCTCCAAGATTCCTAATGGGAATACTTCATATCAGAAGTATGTTTCCCTTGAGGATGACATCACCACAGGGACACATATTTCAAATATTCTGGCCATCGTATTTTGAAAGCTTCTTTAAAAATACAAAAATGCTTTTTGAGCCCTGAAAGAACTTTTCTATCTATCTCAAGTAAACATACTAGCTTTTAACTCTTTGGAAAGGCTTGCGTAATAATAACAGAAGGTGTCATGGGAAACAAAGCCAAGAATTGCAGTGCAGCCATAGAAAGAAGCATGTTTGGTGTATAATGTTGATATTACCTGAAAATAGTTCTTTGTTCAGTGCTATGTTCACATTTCTGTTATGAAGCCGCTCAAATGGAGCCTAAGCCACAGTTTCACGCTGGGGCTCTGACTATCTGGGGAGTTGGACTTGAGGTTTAAACCTAACAAATGGTCTCCGTGCACAGTATGGCATCAGCTAAACTAAAACTCTAAGCCTGAATCCCTCCCACTTGTTACGCTCAGGGAAAAGTTGGAAATAGCTGTCTTCTTACCTTTAATTATAGACAGGATCTTCACCAGAGCCTAGGTACCGAAGCTTAGTCACTGGCTATTAGTTTTAGTAGAAAAAGTTTATATATATGTGTGTGTATGTATGTGCATACATATATACAAATCTATGTGTATATATAGATAAAGGGTATATATGTCTGTATATAGATATATAGATAAACAGATGGATATGCAGCTATATGAATAATTTATTAGTATGTTTTTTCCTTTTAATGCCTCTTCCACTTCTATTTCTGCCCTTCTTTATGTGTCTCAGATTATACACTTTAGGAAAATAGATTATGAAATGAGCAGCATTTATTCTATTTTGAATGGCTGAAGGCTCCTTTCACTACATAAATATAAATGCAGAGTAACTTCAGTGGGATTAAAGATGCTATCCTACTGTGGAAGCAGTACAATGCGTGGAGACAAAGCAGTCTAAAGAGTCATCTTTCTTATTTGAGGGAACAAAATTGCTTTAAATAATGTACTTGGTGAGAGAAAAAGGAAAATTCAGACTCCCGCCCCTCCTTGCTGGCAGAGGAGTCAAGACCCAGTTCAGGTTGGGCTCTCTTGCAGTGACTGTTGCAAGGGCCAGCAATGCTCCACCAATGAGGCCATGACCTGTGGGGCTTCACTGTAGGATGGCACTTATGAAGTGCACTTTAATTACCTTCATTTTTTGTTGTAGTTGATTAATAGGTCAATAACTGCTTTATGACATTTTCTCACTTCCCTTTACGTGCTGGTTTAATTAGCATTAAAAGCTCATGAAACACTGGATCAACATTCAAAAAGTATTCATGAACTAATTAGTATTATCTTGATAAAGGCAGACTTACTTATAACACTAATTTAATAACACAACATGCAAAATCATCCAAATTAGGTTTTGAATATATCATGGTGGCAATCTTCAAACTAGACATGAATACTTAAATCTTCATTAAATAAAATAAGACTAGTTTAAGTGTCCAAATTCATGAATGCTTTTTGAAGGCAGCATTCTAGAGTGGTTTCCATTCTCAGAGACTCCAGAGAACTCCTAATAATTTGATAGAGAATCTCTAAAGACTTACTGACCAAGAATTATTATAATAGCAAGTCATCATTTTACCAATTAATTATAATGGAAATCTTAGTGTAGAATTAACACTATGTATCTTAGCGCCATAGTTTGGAAGCTCATTGTATATTTGAAAATGTGGATAATTTATCTGATGGTTTAAGAAGGAAAGCAGATTTAGTTCTGCTTTGATTAAGCAGTATTAATGCCTATGTATCTTGATACGTTTATTTATGCTGTAAGGCACGCTAATTAAATTAATTCTAAAAAGAATGGCACTTAAAGGTAAGCTGCAGTTTGCTTCCACCAGTTTATACAGCCAACAGTTTGGGTACTTCCATAATACAAGAAGCTAACGGCTCCTCTGTTCTCATGTGTCCAGAATTACAAACTTTGCAAAACTGAAAGGTACACTGAAAAAGCAAGTTGCATCACATTCACATGCAAACAAAATACCTGTTGTTTTAAAAACTGACAGTCAAAAAGTGCTAGGCTATCACTGAAAAAGGGGTCCATCTGTTTTCTAGCTTATTGGGC
Source organism: Baryphthengus martii (assembly GCA_013396935.1). Lineage (NCBI taxonomy): Eukaryota > Metazoa > Chordata > Aves > Coraciiformes > Momotidae > Baryphthengus > Baryphthengus martii. Next base: position 79,146 of record VWZK01009738.1, read on the forward strand.
AATCTGGACGTAGGCTTCAACTTAGTCATTTTAAAATGGGTACCAAAGAAAAAAAAAGAAAGAAAGAAAGAAAGAAGATGTGCTTTCCGGACTGAAAAGCTGACACAGAGAGAAATATGCGTCTATTATATAGAATTTATGTTTTATATTCCAGTAAAACTGTCCCCATGTCTGTCTGTCTTATCCTGCAAGGTAATGATCTTTTCTTGCAACTCTAATTTCACTGAAACACCTCCCAAAATAAATTAAGCGTATGCAAAGAGAGATGAACATTCCCTCTGCTTTTCTGTATCTCCTGCTCCAGCCTTGTTCTACTTAGGCTTTTTTATCACACCTACCAACCACTTGAATTTTTCAGTGTACCAGCCTGATTGCAGACAACCTGATCCTGGTTGGTAATATGGCTCTTGCCTGTATCTTTTCACTATATTAAAAAAGACCACAACATCATTGTCAGGATTTCATCAACTCTATTGCTCACAAAAATACCACCACTACCCATAAACTAGCAAACAAGTAGTGTGATGCAGAAATATTGTATCATAAAATCTTCCTGAGATACAGAGACTGGATCGGCATGGCTACTGCAAATCAATCTTTTTGATATGAATACCAGTGTCAGGAAAGAAAGAGAAAAAGAGATTCATAGGAATTTAAGTTGATAGACAAATGAAAGTGCATGAACTATGCATTTGTTGGTCTAACAGCTGATAAGAGATTGTCACCCCAAGAAGAAATGAAGAAATACTTGGAAAGAATAGTGAAGCTCACAGCGTAATACCAAATTAAATAGATTTAATTTTCAGCTTTTGACAACACTAGACAATAGACTTCACAAATCAGTAACAAAGACTGATTCTAACATGGCCTAAAATTAAGAAATGTAGGAAAACAAATAAAAAAAACCTTTGAAATTTAGTTTAAAAGTGCAGATGTCCTTGTTTTTTCATTGGCAACTTCAACACTATTGCCTTTGGACATTTCATTTTTGAGAAACATCTGTCCAGTTTGGATGTCATACTGCAACTGTGTTTAGTTAGAGATGTTACAACAAGCAAAATTACTTCTACAAGTCAAGTCTACAGAGTTAGTATATCGTGAACACAAAGTAATAAACTTCCTGAGAACAATAATCTTCATTTTGCTCTCATCTTTTATCCATGGACCCCAAAGCACCTGAAAAATATTATATAATTACATATTGCACAACCTCGAGACAGGATGTATAACAAAAATTCAGTGAGTCTCCTCTGAGACAGAAAATAGCACATATTCAGAAGAAGTAGAAAGCCACAACTTAGGAGGATGTGAGGATAGAAGTCAGTGAAAATTCAAGGGCATATAAGAAGGGAGTCTGTAATTATTTATGTTGTGGTGACCAAGGTGTCATCTTTAACATCAAAGCTTTTGGGACCCCCGCACCATTATGCTTACAACCACAGGTGGATAGTCATTTCCTCCGCTCCCCACCCCCCAAATATGGCAGTGGCATCTGTTCTGTTTTGAATCTCATTTATTAAATCTTTGAGATAGATTTTAGAGCTGGATAAAAAATTCTAGACAAATAGTTTACTTGCCAAAAAATGCAGGATGACTGAAGCTATTTGGGAGTTTGGCTTGAGTTCAGCAAATTGTTTCAGCCAAACAATGCAGGGAAGGAAAGTGGAATTCTGAAAATGTGAATCATTTTGTTCTGACATTATCAAAATCACAAAATTCCCCCTTTATTTTCTTCTTTTTAGTTAAAGCATTAGGAAAAAAGTGGGCAGTACAGTCAGAAAGGAAGAAAAGAGAGTGACACACCACAAGAAAAACCTGGAGTGTGTCACACTTGGAAGCCCTTCAGTCTGACCATTCCCAGTTTGTGCAAGAAAGTCTCCAAACAAGAATGAGCTGTACCACAGAGGAGAAGGATACGTGCACATTCCAGCTGAGAACATACTTCTCCTGTGAGTTAGAGCAACGATGCACCAACAGAAAGCTGGAAAACGCTGTTACTGAAGTCTACCAGTTTGATCTAGTCGCTCATCTTACATAACGTGCTCGATGAAAAGCTATTTAGACAGCTTCTCGTCTGCCTCAACTGAACTGTTTTTGCACGGGTCATCTTCTTCTGCCTTTTAGTGGTTGCAAATGTTGATCAGATAAAACTACAGTACTCCTGAATGGACCACTCATCTTAGCCAAGTGCTTCTCTTCAGCAGACTACAGTTGCCTGGAGCTAGCAAGTTCATAACAAAGTTAAAAACACTTTACCTGCTCGCAGGAGGACTGGCTGACAGCAGAATAGATACCATCTGGTGACCGAGGAGCTAACTTAAAGCAAATAGTATCTCACTTATCAAAGGAGCCCACTTCAACTTCCTTGAACTCTGGAAAATTCCTTGAGTATGGTACACATTACTTATAATGGTGGCCTTATGGCACATATCGGACGAATATCCACCCAAATTTGTACAAAGGGCCACCAGACAATTAGCTCAAGATCAAGGAACGCAAGAAGAATAAAGCAACCTTGGCGCATTCTCCTGTTCTATGTTCCACTGCAAGATCTTCAGATGCAGCTAAAAGTCAAGATCAATGACTGCATCCATTTCTGAATCCTAAAGAGAGAGCAAAGCTACAGACATAAAGAAATAAAAGAAAAATGGAAAAATTTGTATCTAAACCTTTGTGACAGAAAACAGCTCTAACCATACTTCTCAGCTAAGAACAGTCAGAATAGAGCAGATCTCATGGCACTGCTCCGTGCACTCAGACCATATCTAAAGGATGGGAGGTGAAAAAGGAATTTTGAATTTCCGCAACTTTTGCTTCAAATTCAGAAAATGAGGCCTGCTGTTTGCTAAGGGAAAGTGTGTTTTCCTTGATCTTTGGTGGAGATAGTCATTAGAGCAAGGAAGAAAAGTGAGAATTGTCTTTGTCATTTCCAAAGCCCTGTTCTAACTCAATCGGTAAGTCACAGCAGTAGTGTAACTGCACCTAAACATGATCGATTATCTTTCCTCTTTCTCTCTTCACATATGTTCAATTTTATAAAGTGCTGAGGAAAAGGAAATTGAGATTACACTACTTACAGATGTCCTGAGAATGCTGGAAATTGTTGATGGAATAAGCTATCCTGAGAGATCACCTTTCCTTCATTTCAAAGCATGTGTTCCCTAATTTGGCTGATGCTGAGAGATGTTTTCTTCATGGGACCTTCTGTCTCTTCCACTTTGGCAAGCAACAGAAGAAGATGATATGAGAGAAACTGGTGCAAATTCAAGCATATATAACTTTGACTTTAATTCATGTTTGGAAGAAGTTATTTCTACTATATAAATAAATCACACCCTTTAAAAAATCTTTTCCATGGCTCCCTGACAGACATTCTATGGCTTACCCAATGAAAACTGATACTTCTATCACGCATAACCCGTGAAAATTGTCCCTTTGTCATGAGAAAGGATTATGGCTATGCTATTTTCATTCTTGGCACATTTCCTTAACTGAAGTATAATGGCTTCATTTCCTTTGCTTTTCAATGTGAATTTAGTGCTGATGAAAAGTACCGGCTTAGGAGCTCAGGAAACTGAAGAGTGTTATTCATCCATCCATCCATCCAGAGAGTGAGAACAACACAGATAATGACAGTAAGTTTAGAGTACTACCAAAGCAAATCAAATCTGATGTGAATGGGAAAATTATTGCAGGCAAATAACTTGTTCCTCCCCACAAGATACGTACAACTCTTAGTCTCTTGAGGACTTTGTGAACATTGTGTCCACTATTGTTCCTGAAAAAGTGGTTGTCTAAAAAATTCCACATCTTTTCCATCAAAACAGTTACGTCAAAATGTGAACAAAGCAAATGTGACCATAACTATTTCACTGACAATTTCAATGGTGAAACAATTCAAGTCCCTTTTTTTCTTAAATCTCTAACATTCCCAAAAGGGGTTGTTCTTAAGACATCGTCCAGCCTTCTTTTTCAGACATTAATCTCATGTTGCCACAGTTATCCTTCACAAAATACAACACAAGGGTATATGATAACAGTCATTAGCTGATTTAAATCAAAATATACAAGATGTTTTGAAGATTATTGACTCTTGGATAGGAACTGGGATATATTCTTGATGACATGTGTTAAGTTTTCAGCTGTAAATTTGCTCTTCAATAAAATCACAGAGTGGTTTGAGTTGGAAGGGACCATAAAGATTAGCTAGTTCCAACCCCCTGTGATGGCAGGGACATCTCTCTTTTCTTCTGAAGTGGTAAAGAGCTGTCTTCAGGATACAAATAGCATATATGTTGAGAATTAAATTTATGATAATACCATCGATAATGAGAAAAGTATTGATAATTACATTTATGATAATGAGATGCTTGTTAGTATATATACATTAGTATGGCAAACATAAGTGTTTAATCTTTGACTCAGCTGTGGGCCCACATGTAACCCATGCCCATCCTGGCTGAGATGGTGGGAGATCACACACTGAACTCTCCTCTGTCGGGTCTTTGGTCAGGACAGGACCAGGGTCCTAAAAATACATCAGAAAGTCCCCGTATATTAAAAGTAAATGTATAATACATTTAGAAATATCTTAGGTTACTATCTGGCCTAAGAGGCCAGGTAATAACTTTCACTTATCAGTGGTCAGGAGCAACTGAGCCAGAAGGCAAAGGAAAGGAAAAGCCCGGTTTGAACTTGCACTCTCCTATTAGCTGCTTTTCTTGCTCCACTCCTTCCTCTCTGCCCTTTGGTACGGGGTTAACTAACTTAAGACTTCCTTAAGTTTCATAAACACAGCTTTGGACGGCCTGGTTCAGAGCATTTGTAAAAAGCCAGGGGATTTATACTGTGGCTAGTGGATGTGATCCTGAGTGCATCTCAGGGAACATATATGAAAACTAAGTCTGAAGGAAGCTAGGTCAGCGTTATGCACTCCTGGGATGAGGAGAAGCGGAAGAGGGTGTAAAATACACCAACTCAGACTCCCTTCAGAATTTAAGAACTCAGATTCACATCTGAATTTGGCTCCCATTGCCCGACTCGAGAAAGTGAACTCTTTCCAAGTCTGGAGACACCGGTACATTCTGTGCAAAACCCTTACAGGGATACTGTTAAGCTTGTCTAGCCCACAAATTAACTTAGCTTGACATATCTTAGGTTTTACTCTGGAGGCACGGGCTGCGTTCAAGGAATCTCTATGCAGCAGCAATGAGGAAAACAGAACATGCTGCACTGCAACTGGCCACCACATGCTGGGGATGCACCCATGGGCAGCATCCATGCGTGGTGCCACAAGTATTGGTGCTGCGGCTGCATGGACCTTCTGCTTTTTGACATGGAAGAGAAAGAAAGAGAATGAAAAAGTCTGCTGCAGAGCAACTACATTGCAGAGAAGCCTCCAGGATCCTGACAGCAAGATGTACTGTGAAAAGCACACAACAAAGTAGGGGCTGCTTGCCTTTTAGATGTGCTGTAGCTGTATAAGCTGCAAGGAGAAAACATCTACAGGCCAGGATCTATCAAGTGAAAAACACAAAGTGAAAGTACTAATGCTGGCAGCAGGCATGGAATTTTAAACCCAGCTTCAGATTTAAAAGAAGATGCTTTGTAGCAAAGCCCACAGAAGGTTTAAGAGTGTCTTTCCTCCAGGAAATGATTTAGACTGGGGACGAGCAGGGTGGCACACACAAGGCTTGGCTGAAGGAAACCTACCACCTAGAGCTGCCTTGGAATGGAGAGGAGACATTCACTGACTGCCACTTCCTTCTCTCCTATTACCTCTACGGAAAGTGGTAGCATAAACCATGTTCAGTGTCATTCACATGCAAACTAGAGCGTTAACTAACGTCCACTGCTTGGGGAGGATCACAAGCCACAGTCTGGTCAAAAGAGTGTTCCCATGGCTGCTCAGGACTCAATTCCAGGTATCTACACATCTGAGAAAATCTGGGGAAAACACTGTGATCTCTCTTCTACCACAAAAATTTGGCTTTATGATGGAAAAGTTACAAAAGTAAAAGAAGATAAAATTGGGGACTTGAAAATTTTACAAAACTGGCATGAACATTTGGTTTTGCTAATGTAAAACCTCAGACCAAGGAAATCTAGAACACGTTTCATTTTAATTCCTTTCTTTCCCTAGTTCTGAATGCAGTCAGGGTGTATAGTGTCATACCTTTCCTTCATCATCCCATTCCTCTTTCTCCCCCAATAGCAAATAGGTTGTTCTAGAATGTGGAAGGATTTTACTATAGCGGTAAATGTTCTTTGTGCTGGGGTTTTGGGGTGGTTTTTAAAGAATCTAGAACTGGGAATAAATTGCTCAAATCATAGGCTATTTCTAGTCACAACCATCAGCTCTTTCTTTTATCCAGATCATCAGATGAAAGATTAGAAAAAGAGTGCCTCAGAAAGGGGACACGTGAAACTATAATGCTGTTCTCCCTCAGATATTAGTCCTGTCAAAGGAAGACCTGAGATCCTTGAAATGTTAGTCAGGCACCCAGCACTGCTTCCAACTCCATCATCTGCCATTATAAGATGCAACCTCCAGGATCTCCCCAGCTGAAAGCTGCCTAAGACACAGCAGAATGACTGACTTGCTGGCAGCCACCTGCACGTGGGGCACAAGAGTGGCCAGAAGCAGGAGCCTCACAAGCCGTGCTGCTGATGCTGAAGGAGGGCAGGGAGAAAAGGAGAGTGAGAACGGTGTTGTGTGCCCAGCAAGGGAAGGCAAGGTGGAAATGCAGCAAGGAGGCGAGCGGTGTCAGCAGCCTGAGGCTGCATGAAGTGTCTGTGAGAGAGAGCAGCAGCCCCAGCACAGCTGTGTCCCAGAGACCAAATTTGTAATGACTCGGCACAGCACTTGCCAGAATGACTGCCTACCCCTGCAACCATAGAAGTTGCGAGTGGATGTTTTTGGCCAAATTAATCCCTGGTGGAAGCTCAGGGAAAGCCAGGGGAACTAGAGGCACACACAAAAAAATGCAGCTCTTTATTAGCATCGTAGCTTGGAAGCTAATTTTTGTACATCTAGAAGTGATAAGCAATCACAATAATGTAAAAGCAGAATAGGACTTCTCTTTCTAAGAACTTCTGACTGCGTTACTCATCCTTGTTTCCTGCTGTCTCGTCCGTTCACTCAAATGGCTGGGGGAATCCAAAGCCTATTAATTATCCCTCACTAATGAAACAGAATAACTATCTCTCTGAGAAAGGGCTCCGCGATTTGGTCAGCTTCATGGATGTAGGCCAAAAGATTAGCACTAGATCGTGCGAGCAAAGGCTCAGCCTGCTGCAAGCCCACACTTTGTGCAGGAGAAAGTTTTCCGGACGCAGGAACTACACCTGAAAACTCTTGTACTGTAACATGATAGAGCAGGTAACATCTGCCAGGTTTTGAGAGACGTTAAATACACAAACATATGTTTGGGCAACCTTGTACAGACTTTCGTAGCTCATAAAGAAGACACTTAAGGGGGTAGCTTTCAAGAGCTGAGGTCGGTGTTTTTGGTTGGAGTGATTAATATTGGTTGGAAAGCGAGCAGTAACGGTGGTGAAAACTGGGAAAAATAAACTTCAGTAAAAGTCTCTGCAAAAAGCAGCCATTCCCAGAAATTGTTTAGACCAAAGCCAATTTTCCTTCGAGAAAACGCACTAAAAGAAAGCCTTCAACCCAAGCACTGACTAACTCAGTTTTTCGCCTGCTGCCAGGCACTCTGAGGTGCAAATACAGAGGCTTCCAGGTAGAACTAGATTGCAGGTGCCAGTCTGATGGGAATTCAGCACAAGTAACATCCAAAGCAAGTATCCATATGCAAACAGCAACCAAAACCAATTGTTCATGAGCTTTTCAAATGTTATACACAACTCAGCTTAATCTATGTCATATCTGACCACATAGAGTTAAATCAAAACAGGTTGTTAGGGGAAACAATGGCAAAGATAAGTTCGGGCTGAAAATACCAAGTGGTCTTTGAGGAAACAATAGCGATGCTATGAACTGTAAAACACCAAGCAGGTTGGCAGCATTCACTTTTCCAAGCCCAGGGCCAAAATCAAAAAGGACAGTAAATCATCAAAGCAACAGAGGCCTAAAAATACAGCAGAACTGCATGTGTTGCTGAAGGTTATGGAGAGAGCTTCAGTGAATGCTGTCAGCTACACAAGACACCCAAACTGAAGGACACTCAGAGACCACGCTGCAGCTCAGCAGTCTTCTTCTGAGCCCAGCCATGGAGGTAACAGGGCTGAAGAGGAGCTTATGCTTGCAGGGGAAGATTAAAACCCTGCCTCACATTGCCTCAGGTCAGGGAGAGCTGATGCTACTGATAGTTGCTCAGTATTATTCCAATTATCTGTGATTTACTAGGTAAAACCCAATGTAGATTTCAATGTGAAATCTTTGGTTTCCATGAAGAACACATCTACCCAACTGGGGCGAAACTGCTTCAAATATTATTCAGAAACAGATGATGTCTCCTCACGAATAACATGTGTGGAAATGAAAAATGTGGCATAAGGAAGGGAGTAAGAGACAGGGTATGCCACTGTTCTGTGTCAGAGTGTGGTTCAGTTGTCACAGCCCTGGAGCTGACCCAGCCTGGCACGCTGGGCAGTGCCATTCAAGCTCTGTTACCATCAGGTGCTGCTCCCAACCCTAGAGCTTGCACAGCACGTGCCACCTTAAATACCTCTGCAGCAAGGGGCTCCTCTGTGGGACCATGTGTGCTCTCCCGGGAACCTGCTCCTGGGATAGGACTCAGTTCCTGCAAAGCACACAGGTCCAGGAGCATCCCTACATTTGGCACAAGAGAGCTCCAATCATTAATTTGGGACTGGTGCAGCGCTCTTGGGAAAAGCCTCGCCCTTACAACCACTCAGAGCACGCTGACAGCTGACTCCACAACATTATCAGATGTTGCTAAACCTAAGCTGAGGGAAAAGAGCGCTTCAGGATCTTGTCTTAGATAAGGATTCAGGTGCTTGTACACTATGGGCTTCATGTGTGCTCCTCCATGGACTATGCTTCCTTCAGCCACTTGAGTGTGACTGCAGAATATCATCATTTGGGGTCATACCAAATAATTAGAGATAACAGCTATATAGATATAGAGAGATGTAGTAGTTACTGTTAACTCTTAAATGATTGCTGCTAGAAGTAGTTGATTTAAAATAACAACTAAAACTCAGTCATGTAGTTTTACGTTCTTATTTGGTGATTGCCAACAATACATATAAATATTTGTATAGAGGCATTTAGACAAGAAGAAGTACAAAACAGAAACAAAATGCAACAAGTTAATGTTTAAATCCATGCCTATTCACATTCTAGTCAGACTTGCATGAAGTATTCAAGGTTACTTTTCATAAAATACAGCAAATGTTTTAGATAAAACCTATGTGAAAACAAATTCTGCTCTAACATGAATTGTTTTGATTGCAATTTAGTTTTGAATACATTTTGAAATAAATAAAATGAAATAAAATAGCAAAATGTTGAGTCCTTGACTTTTTTAGCTAAAACAATTCATCGAACCTGAACACAGTATGTTTTCTTTTGGTGAAAATTTTGTTGCCTTAAAAATCTGCCAAATTCTTGGTCTCACCAAGATATCATGAGACAAAATGCTTAGGAAATCTAAGAAAACTTCTAGGATATAATATCATAAAATGAGGATGAAAAAGTATCACAAGACAGGTCCTAAGACAATTCCCCTAGTTATAAATAAATGCAAGGGCTAATGCAAGACTTGAATATGCTTCTTTCCCAGATTATCTCTGTCCTGTACTGTCCCTGGTGTCACTATGTAGACCTGACGAGGTCCAAGAGCCTAACTCTCTGATGACTTCCCTGGATTTCATCAGGGAGGCCTACTGAGAACAGCCAGCAAAGCCTGGAGCATCCAGCCCTCTCTGAGGTTACCACCCATTCCAAAGTCCCAGGCAGTGCCATGGACAGAAGCGGTCACTTTCTGTGGCATCCCTCTGAGGGCCCCTGCCATAGCAGGCACCTGCAGAAACATTTCCCCAACCTCCACTCCGCACTTGGTCTGGCACTGCCAGCCCAGTACTGCTCCCAGCCAGGGAAACAAATTCTATCCAGTATCCACTCAGGGCTGATCTGGGAGGCTGATCAGTCCCAGCACCTGCTAGCCTGCCGTTGGTTTGCAAAGGTCCTGTGAAAGGTCCTGTGAAAGCCTGTGTTATCCTGTTTCCTTCTTCTTGCTTTCCCCAAACCATCAAGACTCAGCCCAGCCTGCTTCACATTATTGACCCGGCCACCACACAGCCCCATGACCAAGCAAAAATGGACAGAAGTGACTTTTGGCATGCAAAATATTCCCTCTGTGCCACCAGCTTCTGCTTCAGGATGCCTGTCCACTTCCACAGGTCTCTGGGTTCAGCTCTGGGGTACTGCAGACCAACAAGGTGAAGAGCAGAGTTGAGTGTTTACTCAGCAGAGTTGGCCTGCTCTCCATGACTGCCCAGAGGCAACATTCTTGGGGCAATTTGGGCTGGCCCAGGTTGTCTCCACCCTTAGGGAGGAAAAGATGCCACTTACATGAACATCTTATTCTTCTCTTTCTCCTCCTGCCATCACTTGCTCCTGCCACCTCCCTCTTGCTAGAAGGCAGATAGGTAGCGCACAATCTAATTTTTGATTTAGAGCTTTCAGATTATGATTCTATAAGTAGATTATATCATTCCAGGGCCCATCCCTACTAATTTGTTGCTGTTTTGATGGACAGCAAAATTACTCAGGTCATATCCATTCCAGTTAGTCTCCATACTAGAGAAGATGTCATGGCATGTTCAATTTCCCAGTATAGACGTGGCTATGAGGACCACAAAATATCATGCAGGATTAAATAAATACATAAAAGGGAGTATTTTCCTATATCTAAAAGGAAATTTTGGAGGAGGTGACTGACGCCAAATATTTTTTTTACACTTGATGTGTCAGCAGGGTTCTGGCAGGTGCCCTTAGTGAAAAACAAGCACACATTGATGTACATTCAACACTCTCTTTGGGAGACGTTGTTTCCTCAAACTGCCATATGGGTTGTACTCAGTATCCAAGGTGTTTTACATGAAAATTAAATGATTTTTAAATCACATACAGGGTGCTTAAGCCTAAACTGATGAGAAAAAGTAGTAAAACAGCATACAACAGAGTTCCAAGCAGCTTTGGAAATAACTAGGTCTGCTACAAAGACGTTAAACAGTAACACCAATCTAAATGCTACATAATAAAAATAACACACCTGGAGGAGAAGTTCCAACAGGACAGCAGACAGATAGATTGCAGGATATGTGGGCTATCATTAATATACCTGTCCTGACTAGCAGAGGTTTCTTGTAATGGTGAACTCCGGATAAAATGTATGCCTTAAAAATCTAATCAAGCAGCCTGGAAAACTGGTATTATCTCAGTTCTGAGACAGCCACGCACCAAATGCCCAGCAGACTTACCAGTGCCTGTACATGTGGTGCCAGCACTGTGCCTCCATGACAGGTTAGTCCAAGCTGGAGAACAGCCAGTTCTGTGCAGTGACCACCATCAAAACCTGCCATCAGATGCTTGAGGGTCACTGTCTTTCCTCCCAAGCTCTGAGATGTCAGATAGTTGCCTGAAGAAGTGTAGTGCTAAGATATAAAGCCAAGCAAGAACAATATACTGCTGCTACAAATCATGTCCTGCCAAGCCCTTCACCAAGAACATAGAAAACTTGAGTTCCTTCAGCTTCCAAGCACTGTTTTGCAGTTGAGCGCAAACACATCAAGCCTGGGAATAGTGTGGAGCAGGTGACAAAAATGTGAAGGTCCGCAGTCTGAAACAGCTTATTTATAATCCAGCTGGATGAGTCAATGCCTTGTTCGGTGTCGGAAAGATTGTGATGTCCAGAACTGCTGGGTGGGAGAAGATAGCAGAAGGTAGCTGTGGTTACTGGTACACTGAGCTGGAAGAGCACATCCTGACCCCTGGCTGTGAGTATCAGTATGATCTTGCTTCTGTAGCAGATAGCACTGATCACAGACATCAGTCATATCCCTGGATATTTGCAAGCGAGACCTTCTGAGAAAGAGGAACTAGGACTGAGGTGCAGAGAAGAGAGTCAGCACTCTCACCTGAGCAAAACTGAGTTCAGGCAGTCATGTCCCGAAACACAGCACAGTGCTGTCCATCCAACAGCACAGCCACCACAAGGTAGCTACAGTGTGCCACTTCATGGGCTGCCTGGCATTTTTTATTATCTACATTTGTTATTTTTACAGTAGCTGGGGAAGGAGAATATCTACCTTTACTTGTCTTTACTAATCTTTTGCAGAAGTCAATTGGAACCAATTTTCACTTTGGGCAGGTGCCCATGTCACACTGTGCTATCAGTGATCACCAAGGCTCTTCAGGAAGAGTTCTCAGCCTGGAATGATTTCCATCAGAGTTCTCAGCCTGGAATGATTTCCAACCAAGACACTAAGTCTGACCATGGACTTCTGAGGCTAGATATGCCTCAGACACCAACTAGTCTATGGCTTCTCTCAGTACACCAAATAGGACAGGTCCCTTTTGGAGCACAGCAGCATAACAAGTATAGAGGTTCTTACAGTGGAGGGAAAAGTGCGGTTCATTTCGATGGAGAAAAAGCCAAAGCAAAAGTAGTTGACTGCTTAAAACATGTGATAATCAGAACACAATAACTCACTGTTTAAATCAAGACTGATAATGCAAAGGGAGAAAAAATTAATCAAGCAGTGACCTATTTCATTTTTAAAAGTCAGATATTTCCTTTCATAAATATCTGGTACAAAACAATAGATGGTGGAGTGAAGGGACTGAAGAATATACTGTTTTCATCAAACAAGGTTGCACTTGGGCATCAGAGGAACCAGCAATTATGACATTTTAGCAAACCCTGGCTTTGGCAGCTTTTTCAGCATCCACGTGCAGAATGAAATGTCATTTCCAAATACCAAATTAACAGTAAATCTAGTTCTTTCATTTCTCCTGAGCTTCATTCTGTTGACTTTCAAATCATTCAGTGATTCAGAACACCAGGATGATTCAGAAAGAAAATATGCTTGGTGGTATTTCAAGTCTAACATTTTGCTCAGATGTGCATTGTACAATTCAGCAGAGTGTTTAAGTGAAAGCAGCTACAGAGGTCAACAAACCTGACTCAGCTATGAAGCTAGCAGAAAAATCCAAGTTGGTACATTAGAAAATAATTCTGAAGTATTTCAAGCTTTAAAGGAATTTAACACAGTTACCTGATAAAAAAGCCAACCAAACAGTATCAGGAGGTAAGGTAGCAGAGGAATCAAAATCCCTTGTTAGTAACTTCAGTATTTGTCTGACTGTGGTATAAATGAGAGTGGCAATAATGTCAGCAAAATTCCTCCAGTCTTCCATGGAAAGCATGTTGCACTAAAGAGACTCTAATATAGAGATCTCTTGATCATTAAAACTCTCCATAATCAACACAGGGTCAAAAGGCAAACAAATGAAACAAAATCCAGCAATTACAAAAATAAACAACTGAGCAGTAGATGGCAATTTCATGAAGGAAGCATATGCAGTAGTTCATAATGCAAGAGAGGGAGGACTGGGAAAAAACATTCAATTTGAGAAAAAATATATTTGTCTGAAAATGATCTCTTAATTTTTTGGCTACTCTTTCCTCCACCACAATTGTGTGGTCTGTTTTTCAGAGAAAGAAGAAGCCAACTGAACTTCCTTTGGCCAAAGTTAAATTGTCTTGGGAGCGGAGTCAGGTTTCTTTTAAATAACTGAAGGCAAGATTGTTGTCTTATATTATATGTGTTGTTACCAAAGCTATTGTGGATGAAGACCATACTCAAACTGTTGCAGATTGTACCAAGCCCAGAGAAATATGCCACTTCCTTCAGAAAAAAAAAAAAAATTCCATTGTACAACTGAGAAAACATCTGTTGCTAATCCATGGACTTTTTGAAGACTGACTACTAGTAGCTGTGTCCCTCTGGAAATGGATTGACTTAGAAAGCAATAGATCCGTTTTAAGAAAAATACTTGACTGGTGCCTCAGTGTCCTCCGTGCATCCTGAACATACCAAAGCCAGGACAGTAGGTGTACCAGACTCCAGAAGGAGATGACACAACTTGAGATGGAGGCATCCCTAATTGTCCAAGAACACAACTTTGAATTTACCTGCAAGATTTTGGTTTGTTTTTTTTCTTATTTTCTCATGTTATTTTAAACATTCCACGTGTAAAATGTACATACAAGCTGTTGGTAAGAAAATGAAATTTAAAGATATCTGAGGAGTATCCATAGACCATGAGCACAAGGGAACACACTAAGCACATAACCTTCAGATCTCAAACCTGCGACGACTGCCAGCTCTCTCCACATTGTCTAAGAAGCTGTTGTCTTTGGCATTTGAGCATCGCTTCAGAGACCCGGTGTGTTTTCAGTTCTGTGTCTGCCTCCAGGAGAGCGCTGGATGAATTCTGTAACGGGAAGCAGGGGGAGGAGCAGTGTGTGATGAGACAGTCAGACCTCGACACTAATGGACCAGGAGTCTATTCACACACTATTTTGTAAAGAGAAACAAAATGGAAGGTGGTACTTTTTGTTGTTATCTAACGGGTGACCGGGAATGTATCTCTCCACAACATTTGACATGAATCTTCCCCTCGATCACCTCTGAGTTTTGCTATCTATCTATCTCCCTCATCCTGTATTCCATATCTCCACATCTACAAACTGCAGGCAAATCAGTTACTTCTGACTGCTTGTTTTCATTCAGGGCTACAGGAAAAGAAATGAAACCTCCTAAGTGCCATTTTAAGTTTTGCCCTATGAAAGTCAGTGCTCAAATAAAATACTCTGGAAGAAACATGAAAGGAGGTCACTATCTTGCCAGAAAGACGGGGTAACTTTTCTTACCCCAACAGAAAGCTGGTGTTCAAGAGATGTGGTTTTCTGCATTGAAAATGGAGAGGCTTGATTTTTTTCCACTTGAGTAATTTTTTTTATCTATGAAAAGTGAATGATGTCAGTTCTACGTCTTGGGCACCCTGTATAGCTTAGGTTGTGATGGAAGGATGGAGATTCAAGACCTTGAAAAGTTACTCTAAGGTGTAAAACACTTGTTTCAGTCTCAGGTTTGCCCTGTCTCAGCACATATGTTATGGAGGTGTCTGGAACTGGTGAGTGTTTCTGAGCAGGGGCAGATTTGGGATAGAAGGAGCTGACAAGAAGATGACAACACAATAAAGTGTGAGGCTTGAAAGAAAGGTATGGAGAGAATTTAATTAAAGGCTCATATAGCCTCAAGAGTAGCGAGAGAGCTGAAGCTAGGATAGAAAGGGAGTCTTGCTTCACTCTTAACTCTGAAGTCTCTCAGATTTTAAATCTAAAAGGAAAGTGTAAGAATTTACCCCTTTCCGTTATCCTTTCGTTAATAATTTTCTGTGGTACCTCAAACCACAACACACCACTTGTAAACGCAGAAGAAACGAAACAGGGCTGTTTTCTTGGGCATTGTGTGTACTACCGCCGAGTCTGCTGGGAGTCTCTGCTCCTCTAGGAATTTTCCAGGGGATGCTGGAAAATCTAAGACACTCCCCATTGGATTCTTATGAGATTTACTGTCCTGTTGTCCTGAAAAAGAGAAGGCTCTTGACATCGTTGAGTGGAGTATCATATTGGCAGCGCTGCTACCGAAAGGCATCCCCGTTGGTTTATACACCTGACTCCTAACTTAACGAAGGTCATCTCAGCAGATGCTTCCTCAAGTCTTGCACTGCCTGTTGAAGACAGTAGGTTGAAAAATGTGGATGGCAATATCCCACTTTCTTTAAGCTTTAATTTGGAAAGTTTTTGTTGTTTTTGTTTTCAGAAAGATATGAACATATTTTGAATCAAAGTATCTGATTTCTGTTCTAATAACTGTGGCCTAGGAAAATTCATTCTTGATAGAATTCACTGTGTGCAAGGGCCAGAATGAGGTCTGTACACCATTTCAGTTTCCATCAACTCGAGTCAGCCCTTCACGCCTTCAGAGAACTACCAAATGGAGCTGGAAAAATCCTTCTATGAAATCTGAATTGTCCAAACTTCTCATGCCAAGGCAGATGATTCATTACTTGAACTTTCTTCAGAAAAATGATACTGGGTAGAAAACGTATTTTATTCCATGGCCAAAACAAAAATAAGAAAACTTGGTGGGACAGTGATGTGCTGGAATTTAGCTTAAGTGCTGAGAGATAGGATTATTACAGCTCCAAACAGAGATAAAACATTGCTAGACATTTCTTTCAGATTCCATCGCAAGAAAACAAAAATCTGGTTTTGAGTAAAAATCTCAGACTTCTATCACTTTTTATTTTTAATTTATGATTATTTATTATTGATTTATTATAATTTTTTTTAATCACCATTATTATTTAAAAAGGTTTAAGTGATATCAGTGCTTTCCTTGCAATTTCAGTATCTGGGAAGAGAAAACCCAGACAAATGCAAACACTTAAGTATGATTTTATTTAAGCATGCAGATAGTTTCAGGGAAGTTTATTATTTAGGATATTGCTAAAATCCTGCCTTATCTTTTACATGAAGTGTTGTTTAATTGCAGTTTTAATCTGAATTTTTAGTCAGAACAAGGAAAACACTAATCCACTTTCTTCAACAGAACACTATCTTCTACTAAAAGTTCTCCTTAGGTTTTTTAGGAGCCTAAGGAATTAAATACAGAAGAAGGCAAAAATTCTTCTGCCTGGAATATTGTAAAAAAATAATAATTATAATGAGTACTTCAGAGGAGGTGAACCTGTCCATTCCATCTGCTTAACCAGGGAATGTAATTTGAAAAATAGACATGGCATGTTAAATTACACGATTAGTTTTTTTTATTTGGCAATGGAAGTTTCACAGAAAATCTTTGCCTGTGCTGGTGTGGTCCTGCTTTTTCATGGTTAAAACAGAGGAGTTTGTTCACTCTTACAGGAATGTAAAAACTGTATCCAAGAAGTGAACTTTTGCTGCTAGCAAAATCAGTGGGAGTTTTGATATCAACTTCCACGGAAACAGGATTCAGACTTAATGACTTTCCTGGGACATGCTGTGGTCTGGTGGATTACACATGAGCCTACTATACTGTCTGCTGTATAACCCAAGGCAACTTGGTTTTAAGTGGGGCTGGTTGTTTTGATTCTGCCTAAATGATCTTTCAAAGGATTTTTATGTCATGAAACACTTCAGTTCTCCATCAGTGAAGCTTAAAAAAAAAAAAGAAATAATAAAAAAAAATGGTCAGGTTGGTCAGTTCAATATAGATCAGTATGCACTGAAAATGCTGGAGCAGTTTAAAATGTCTACTTTTTTGTTGTTTTTTTTAGAGTCAACCCAGCTTTATTCTGTTTTCTCAGCACAGCACTTTCCATTATCAAAAGTTTTTAACTCAGGTGCCTCATGTTCTCTTCCTTCCAAACTATAGAATCTCCTTGGCCAGATTATATTCTCCACAATGGGGAAATTCCCATGCAGTGAGAAAGTTCCCCCTCCAAGCAGGTCTCATGGTGACTCACAGGAGCTAATGAGCCCCAGAGTCAAGCACAAGGGACCACAAGGAAACTTGGTCAGATCTCCATAATGACAGTGGCGAACATTGCCCTGCAACACCCAAGCTCCAGTGCTCTCCACATCCTCTGGGGATTTATGTGCAAGTTGACTGAGGTGGTTTGGGCCCCTCAACAAAGCAGAATGTTTTCATTTGGGAACTGGAAAAGTGAAACATGCTAACTGAAAATGTCAAAATGAAGCATTTTCTTGTTACAAGCAACACACCTGCACATGCCATGAACTTTCAATGTCATCAAGATACTGAACATCATTGAACTCTCAAGACTGACCACACGAATGGAGGAAGCAGTTTCTGCTCCCTTCCCCTTGACCCTATCTTGGATGGTGTTTAGAGGATGAATTGCTCTTCTGCCTGATATTCTGGTCCCTCAGAGAGCTCCTCATCCCTCCCTGACAAGAAGGTTCCAGTTTTCCTGGCCTTAGCCTAGATTCTGGAGGGCAGTAACCTGCACACTTGTCAGTCTCATTCAGCAAGTTTCTTTTAGGCTGGATAGTCACTTACCTGGAATCTTTAACAGAGTAGCATTCTTAACATCACAGCACAGTTTAATCCTTTAGAACAAAAGATGAAAAGGATTTGAAAGCAGCAGATTGAATATACCTATCTTACCTAGAAGTCTGTCACCTTTCAGCAGAGAACTTCAACGGCATGTCCTCATTAGTTTTCCCTGCAAGCCCATTTCTTTTAATCCCAGTCCTTGCCTCCTTCTGAAGTTGTTTGACTCAGTGTCTTGGAGTTTTGGTTCTCTTTTGCATCCTGCTCAGGACACATTGTCCCCAGGGCAGAATTTGCTAAACCACACAGCTGCACAGATGTGTGACATCAAAGCAGAGGGCATCTGCAGCAATTGCTAAATGCAATTATATTCCTCCTTGCCCATGGACACCCAGTACCTTCTAGGACCAAACACATTTTCATACTGTAAATCCCTCATAGTATTTAAAGACACTTAGAAACATATGGAATTCATAAATTACTCGAGAGCAGCCCAACATCCTTCAAGTTTTTTCCTGAAGTTAAATATTCTACAGAAATGCAAACTATTATTATTATCATGTCATGTGGCCAATAGCAGCTGGGAGTAGTGAAGAGATCACTGCCACTTTCTCTTTGCATTGTACTAGTCTAATATATGTTTAAAGTTTGTTGGACGTTTACAATTTAAAATAACCCATTGTGTAACAACATTTTTCTATGAGCAAAGAGATGGAATTCAAAACATATTGAGCAGAAGTGAAAAAAGCTCAGTGTTAATAATGTTAAAATTACTCAGCTAATTAAGTTAGGACAAGGAAATCACGTTCTCTAGATTTCCGTTAGATTTAAAATAAGGGGAGTTTGAAGGAAATGGATTCAGCTGTTACTGACATATATGCAAACAATTTTCCATTTCAATATCTGGGGCAAATTGTTCTAATACAAGTCTAGGAACAGCTGGAGGTATTTTGATGAAGCAATAAAAAAAAAAAAAAAAGGCAGTTTCAGAGGGCTGCTTGATATAAAAAGGAAATTGTCTGAGATGATAGTTATGGAGAATTAGATTAAAGCCTGACTGAAGGACAGTTGAAGCCAAAGACTCCCTCCCAGCTTTGATGGGCTTTGGATGAAACCATTCAGGAGGTCATAACATGAGCTGCACTCCACTCTTAGCTATTGCAGGTGTTGCTGTTCCAGCTACAAATTGCTGACAAGTAACAAATACTGAAGGACCTTCAGTATTTCTACCAGATGACGTTGGTCTGGTCGTCAAGCAAAGATTCCATGCTTCTGATTGATGAGTATTTGGTGAGTTCTCAATACATTGTGGCTGCTCTGACCTGCAGCATTCCGCAGCCACCGAATGTTTGTCCCTGTACTCGGACCGTAGGGCCAAAGGTCTCTCTCATGGTAAAAACTGATGTTAGAGGAGGGTTTCTGTCTGGGCTTTCTGCGTGAGCTTGTATGCCGAACCACTCTTTGTTGCACAGACTAAGGGTCTGGAGAACAGTAGGCTGAAAAGATGTTAGGGGAGAGGTGAGGTAGGGCCAGTGGAGGCCAGAGAAGCAAAGTGTACATTTCTGCAAGATGCAGAGCTCTTCCAGCCCACTCTGCTCCAAAAGGTGGAGTGGTCCCAAGGTAGTGTAATGTTGGCTTTTCTCCTTTCCCTCTCTCAGCAGCCACTTCCTCCACAGAGCTTGTCCAGCCAGGGTAGAGAATAAGAACATTGTTTTGATCAAGGATAATCTTATCTTCTTTCTGGAATGCTGTTTCAGCTAGAGACTGACTCAGAAATAAGAGTATTTGAGGGAGTCCAGGGATTCCTATTTAGGTGAAAGATGAGAAGCTGATCTATTCCAGCCAACTAGAAATACTGTGGAACAGAAGCTTTATTTTTTTTTTATTTTATTTTTTCAGTTCTTATTGACTAGCTCCTTTGAACAAAAATAATAGACAACACTGTCTGGCAGTGCGGAATTTCAGCCTACCTTTATTTTGCAAGGTACTGATTAAAGGCAATTAAACACAGTCTGCAAACAACCTTGGATTTTCCTCACTAGGATCGTTAGCAGTACTGGCCACTCTAGAGAAGGCAAGGAGATCACGGCCTCAATCCCAGAAAAGTTAGCAGAACTGGTCTGCTTCATGCAGCACAGTAGAGAATACCACAGAGTTTCTGTCCAGGCATCATGCTCCTAACAACTCTGTCATTCCCTGGAAGGCTGATGCATATCCCAGGTGACAGTACATCAGCTGCATGGATGAAGAACTTATTTGAATTATGTGTGGTTCTGAACCATCAAGACCAATTACTATCAATACCATAATATTGTTAGCATTGCAGCATGGTGTCCTTTTCCTGTATTTTCTGGGGGATTGTTCCCCAGAGGCACTAGCATAAGGTAGACCATACAATGTGTAGAAACTGTAGCCTCCTGCAACACCCCCAAAATGTTCCAGTCACATCTAGACCAAACCTAAATTATCTTCTGAGGACTCCGCAGTATTCCTGAATGATTGCTGAACTCCCAGAAGGTCCTTTTGTACATTCAGCCTGCCCCACTCACCTGCATCATGCAGAGCACCATCCCAGCATCTGTCACAAAGAGATTGACTTGGCTTATGCCACCAGTATCTCTGAGTAGTGCAGGTAGGGATTAGTCAGAGATGCTACTGATACAGAATCTGAAGAGGGATTTCTGGCTTTCAACGTTTCTTATTGGTCTAAGTCTAGCCCAAAAGCTCAACAAACTTCTGGAGTCCTTGCACACCCAATGTGTAGGAAACAGGTCCCTTCCTTGGCTTGTGTGCGTACTTTGAGTGAATTTGGGAGGCAGAAGTATTTCCTGGGGCAGGGAGTTCACAGGGTATCATAAGATACCATATTCTTCATTGTTAACTGTTGTCCAACACAAAATCCCTTATGTCTCTCCACTCCCATAAGGGCTTGAGAGGAAGAGGACAGATCCTGTGGGTCAACAACTGGTTGTACAGTTGGTGTTGACAACAAGGATGTGTTTTTAACAACCATGGGACAATCAAGAAACACTAGGATCACACATGGGATCCACCTGATCAACAAAAAATGGCTGAAGTTCTGTTTAAATTTAAGAAAAACTGCTTAGCCATGAGCACAGTTGAACGTTGGCTCAGGTTGTCTAGGGACACCATGGAGTCTTCAGCCTTGGGAGGTATTCGGTTCTGTGAATACTCACGGTCCTGAGCAACCTTCTGCAGCTGATTCTGCTTGGAGCACAGAGTCAGACCAGAGGCTGATACTTGTCACCCTCAGTCTTTTGGCATCCTGTGATTCATCACGCAGCTGAACCAAGAGGTGCTTTCTACACAGAGAAGAACACAGCCCAGGCTGCAGTCTTATCTTTGAGGATCTTACTCTCGTGGCTGAGACACTGGCAGAAAAGGGATTCAAACCCAGAGGAATCATGCTGCTTTCTTCAGATTTTTCATGGGGTTTACGTCAGCACCACCGAGGGATTTGAACTGATTTCATACTCAAGTCCATTGTTCCATTTGCAGTGGAGAAGTGGCAGAGAGTGGGAAGGGGAGATATTGTCGGAGTTCCATTTTTCAGTGAAACATGCCTACAAACCAAGGCTGAAAATCTGGGTAAGGTGGAGGCGGGAAGGAATCCACAGCTGGAAGGAGGAAGGGAGAAGGAGACGATGAGTTTTATTTTAAACATATGTACTAATCATGGCACAGAGGAGACACAAGGGTGGGAAACTGCAGCTGGGAGGGGAAGGGCAGACAGAGGTGCTGATGATTATTGTAGATATATTTATTAAATCATTGCTCCAAGCAGGGAACCAGGGTGGGAATATGCAGCTGGAAGGTGGAGGGCAAGGGGAAAGCAGCAATTTTATATTCAATGTTTGCACTGAGCATGGCTCGGGATGGGGACCAGGGGTACAGCCTTGCAGCTGGAGGTGGGAGTGCCACAGGAGAACGCTGGTTCCTAGACCTGTCACGTTAAAATATGCACATCTTGCCTCCAAGAAACCCTGGTGCAAAGGCTTTGCAAAGCTTGCAGAACGGGAGAGCTTTTATTTTAAAGAAGTGAGGGAGAAAGCCTATTCACCTGCTGGGTTTTTGCTAAGCTCTCGCAGCTCTATTACAAAATTCCTCCATAAACTTCTACCGCTGGCCTCATGCCAGCAAAACGTCATTATTAATACTGCTACATGAAGTGCCAACAGAAGTGAAATACTCATGGGAGACACTGCAAAAGACATACAAAACCCCAGACCTTGAGAGAATCAGAAGAAGGGGGAAGGGGAGGGGGTGGACCATATGGACCCTGTGCAAACTAATGGAGCTTATACCAGAACAGAGGTCGGTCATCAAGGCTCTGATGACTGATCATGATTGATCAAGACCAGTATCAGCAGGTTTCCAGCTTGGCAGATGTAAGTGCATCAGCTCTGGTCAACAGAAGTAGCATGGGGATGTGTTTCAGGCAGGGAAGGGGATTATTATGTGGTTTAGATGGTCCAGAGTGGTAAGAATGAAAATGCAATGAGCAGGCTATGGAGAAGACATGAATGATCGCATCTAGTGCTGAATGTTCTCATCCTCCACAGCAGTCACTGGGAGCAGGTACTCAGAAATTCATGGGACCTGACTCTCAGCTTTGTCATCTCCTCCTGCCTTGGCCATAGTCTCATGCAATAGACCTGTATCACAAGGTCTTTTCAATCTGTGACACAATCTGCTGGAAAGATAATGGTGAAGAACCACTTTGACATGGTTAGGAGGGGAATTCCTCCCACACTGGAGGCAACATAGACAAATATTTCAGAATTGCAAAGAAAATAATGATAAGCCCTTTTGTAAGAATTATGTGGATGTATGTTCAGATTAATACACAGGTTCTGAAGTTACAAACAATCACGACACCACAGAGGTGTGTGGTGTCATCCAGCTCTTGATTCTGGACTTGTAAGGGCCAACACAAAGCAACAAGCTCTGCTAATCACATGTTACTTGGACATTGATTTTCTGTATCGGTGAAGGCCACAAACTGGAGATTTAGAATTGGATGTGGAGAAACAATTGCCTGGCTTGGAAGAATCTGACCTGAAGTCAGTCTGACAGTGGGAGCAGTTTATAGGCAATAGAAAAATCATCTTTATAAAAGCTTTCATTCAGGCCCCCAGTTACTCTGATTTCAATTCCTCCCTGGATAATCTGAGGGAGGCTGAATGTCAGTCAAAGATGTCACACTAAAGAATACATTTTTAGATCTCTTTAGTACTGAAAATTTGTCATGTTCTCATCCTCAGGTTGTTGGGATATTCTCTGGCTTAACTGCTTTCCTGAGCAAGATTGCTTTATTGAATCAGGGCCACAGAAAACATCTGTCTCTGCAGCACAAGGGATGCTCTTCACAAAGCTCATCATCAGGAAGTCCTTCATGAATAAAGCATTAAAGCAACATTTTCTCAATCCAATCCTTACTTTTTTCATTCTTTCTTTCTTTTTCCCTATTAATTAGGGAAAAAGCACCACGAG
This sequence comes from Baryphthengus martii, assembly GCA_013396935.1. Lineage (NCBI taxonomy): Eukaryota > Metazoa > Chordata > Aves > Coraciiformes > Momotidae > Baryphthengus > Baryphthengus martii. Next base: position 102,786 of record VWZK01009738.1, read on the forward strand.
ATAAAACAGGGCCTATATCATTATCTTGTAACTAATCATAATTGCTGTCTTTTGCACCCTTTGGATGGCAGAACTACTTAATAGAATTAGTCATTAGAAAAGAAAAAGTCATCTTGCCCTTTTCCTGCCAACGAAAGACCATTTCCTGTACTTTCTCATGTCTTGTCTACATTAACTTTAAAAGTCTCAAGGATTCATCAATTCTATTTATTTTTTTTTTTCCCTGGGGAAAAAAAACTCCAAAGAGCTCAAAGTTAGAAAATATTCTGAAGCTTAGCACCAATGTCCTCCTTTCTAGCTCTAATTTACATTTAGACTTCTTCCTATACATTGGCTTGAAACAATGCTCTTATGGCTCAATAATGTATCAGTTCACTCTTTTCATATCTGAAACTAAGACTTATAAATAAAAAAAATAAAAACAAAAAAGAAAAAAGATATATGACTTCATGAACAACTGTGAACTATTGGTGATCTCTGGATGCTGACACTAAGAAAACCACAGCATAGGGCCGACTCTGGCTTACTCTTGTCTTCCTAGCAATGGTTACATTGAAATAAGCGTACTTTTGTGAAAAAAAAAATGAATCTAGAAGGTAACAAAATAGTATACATCATTTTCATATAAAACCAAAGTCCATTGTGCTAGATTTTAATAAATTGTCTTCATAGCTTCAGAAATTGCTTGTGTCTTATGTTGCGTTATAAGATTTTACTGGAATTTTAGAACTCTCACAATTTGATTTCATAACAACAAATAATTCTAAAAAAGTATATGAAGAGCTTTTTATCTATGATTCTGCATGTTGAGATGGACTTAAGAGAACCCTGAGGGCTGACTATGACTGAGAAAAAGACCTGATTCAGTTGTCCAACGGAGTATCATAAAGGCTAAGCAACAAGACTGACTAATTCTGACTGATTCAAAGCCTACCAAGGTGGGAGATCAGAATTTAAATTCCCAGTGGGTCCAACCTAACACATGTTGTTCCAGCCTGTTATATCAAAGCCTTTGAGCAAAAACCTTGTTCAAATTGTAACTATCCTAAAATTCAAAATCTCATTTTTCAGTGATGCAATGATACAGCTAGCAATTCTTAATCTTACAGCTCTCCAACAATCATGTTTAAAAACATTGTGACCCACAGCACTTGATATTTTTTGTGTTTGGGTTTGCATGGCATTTTTGGGGGGAGGGGGAGTGGTGGGGAGGTTAGGTGCATCAGAAAAAGATTACTCTTACCTTGACAAGACAACAGACAGGATGCTTGTCCAATTTACACTAAACGTATAATGATCTAAGAATAACAACATTAGTGAAATCTCTCTTGATTTGCCAGGTGGAAGTAAAAGGAGAATCAGATCATTTTTATTTCTTTTTTGCACTTTTTCTATCCAGCCAGGCAGGTGTGCTGGCCACATTATGTTACCATATGTCAGGAGAAATGTTTTTTAAAACAGTTAATACTGTACTTGGGAAAATTCCATGTAGCCTATGCCATTTAATATATACACATTTTGTCCACACAATTACACAATTGGGTAAAATATACAAAATCAAGTTGTATTTAAGACAATTTTTGGTTATAAGCCAATGCAAATATTATTCTCCCAAGATTCCAGGAAGAGATTAAGTGTAGAGCAGTGACTTGTGTAGTGTCTGCCAACTGCTGACTAATTGCGTGCCCATCATTATTGCATCCATATACATGATGCAGGTGAAAATTCCAAGGAGAACGACACTGCACAACATACTTCATATAGCAATGGTCATTTTGAGACAAATTATTATCTATTTTTCCACTGTTAATTTCTCGCAGTTGTTTTAGAGTCCTTGGAGACTTAGAGCATCCTAGCGCAGAAAACAAAGTACTGGAGGTGTGTCTAACACAAATGAAAAGGCAGAGACAAATATATGTGCACAGACCATCCAACTTTTTCAAACTTCTTTCTCCGCTAAGTACAAAATTAGGGAAAATTTCACTACACTATCCTTTATGTACCCTGTCTATCAGCAAACATTTTATAAGACAGTATCCTGAGAATGTTGTACGTTGTCACTGGGGAAAACAATTAGAGCAACCACAATGTATATATAGACAGAGAGACATCTTGGAAAAACATTTCCTCTAATTGCACTGTGACAAAATGTGCAGTTAAATATTATACACATGGTGACAATTACAGCACAATTAATGGCATGCCTCTAACATAATTCATTCTTAATGTTTTTTAGTAGTTTAGAAAAAGAGACCTATCACTGAGTGCTTCATGTTATAACATTGTTAGACAACAATTCTCAACAAATTTCCTAAGCCAGGCAGTGTTGGCGCTGGCAGAAAAACTTCTGCCTGAGTTTAAGATGTTTCACAGAGTCTTGTTCAAGATACCTCTCCCCGACTCCAGTTTAAGTCACATGCTAAAACTGAGATATTTAAGACAACAGATTAAGAACATTCTCCAAATGAACTGGCTCATTTTGTTGAAAAGTCTGTCTGTATTTAGGGAAATGGAGCTTGATTTCCCCTCTGTGCTATATTTGGTATCCCATTGTGTGCCTGTTTAATCCTAGCAAGTGGATTATTTAGATAGTAGTTCGTGCTTTCGGAGCTATCTTTACAAATAGAACATTTTCTCTTGCTAAATGAAAGACAAGCTGTGTTATTTTCTGGTTCCTCCACATCTGGGAGACAGCCAGGGACAGTCAGACACAGGCAGTTGTCACCTAAGTGAATGGGAAACCAGTATCTCAACACTGTGCTAATAGGTGCTGTTCAAACGCACAGAACCCTTGAACTGAGTATTAGTATATGAATATCCCAGTAACATTTAATTTCCTCCACCACTTAAAAATCTGTTGATATTCACAGCCATTAAATGCCTCTTCCATGTCCCGACCACACACAGCAAGGCTAATTACTCTCGGGGAACTGAAATTCCCACTACAATTTCAACAGGACCGCACTTAATTTCTGTTCAAATCTCTTATATAGCAACAGTGTTTGCTGCAAAGGATATCAGAACGTAGGGCTCCGAGGAACTTTCTGGGCCATTAAGTCGATTCCCCTGTTGCTCCAAGTAAACACATTGCATAATTTCTTTCATACACTTTTCAAGCTCGGACACAAAAGTTGTCGGGTTTTGGTCTCCATTGCTCAACTGGATAATATTCCAAAATGCACTTGGTCTAACAATGAGAAGCTGCCTTCTAACTTTCAGTTTCAACTTGTTTCTTCTCAGTTTACACCCACTCTACATGTGAAAATATTTCAGTTTAGCTTAAACAACTCTTTTCTCCCTGATGCTTTCCTCTGTACCCTCTCCCTTATCTTCATTTTGACAGACTGAGCGAGACAAGCTCTTCTATAATGCTCTTCTGAGGACCAAGATACTTCTTTTGAACCTGCTTGAGCCCTTGCCTGCATCTGCCAGGCTTTCAAATGTCCTTTCTTAAGCCAGTGGTTGAGAAGAGATCTATCCAGAGCCCCGCACGGTGATGTTAGTGTTGGTTTATCTCCAGCGGCAATAATTTCACTGACAAATTCCTGGACTGCGTTTGTATTTTCATGGTTACATCACGTTGAGGGCTCTCAGTCAATCCTTGGTCAAAAAGTCATGGATGAGCTCTAAGCTTCTAGTAGAATTTTTAGTGTATTTTATTATTATATTTTGTCCCATTCTTATTTGGGTGTTTAAAATCTTCTCTCTTCAAAAGATAAGTACCAACAATAACTCCCAACACTGCGTATCAGTACATTTTGTCAGGACCTTTTTCATATTTGTGTTCAGTTGCTGAGAAGGCATTGAAAAAAAATTGGTAATGGTAGCTAGTCTGGTTCGGTCCCTTTCCACAGACCCTGCTGCTCTCCACCTTCATGTCTCCTGTTACCTATGCCATAATTCCTCTTCTGATCCGTCTCATTATGACAAGTAAAGGTTGCCCATTTGTTTCCAGAGTATGCTTTCCTGAAATCTTGAGAGATTATATTTTCCACATTCTTTTTGTTCAGAAAATTGGTAACTAAATAGAAACACCAATAGAATTACAATATTATGCTTGCTAAACTATTATTTGTATTTTACTATTTTTAATTTATCTCCTAGTGCTCCTGCAGCATCTCTTTCAAAGCCTGCTGTAGGGCCTTGCATACAGTTTAGGTCAGACTTAGATGTCCACGGCAGTCTAGATACCTTTTCCTGAACTTGAATACAGACAGTTTTCCTTGCTGGTCTCCTGGCCTGCTATGCAATTCCAAACCTTCTCCACTTCGAAGACCCTGAGCAACTCAGCCCCAGCTGTCTTTCCTAACCAGTTCTCTCAATTTATCGAAGTTTGCTCCACAAAAATCCAAAATCTTAATTAGAGAACTAATTTTTTTTTGTTTATCCTTCCATTTCAACTGAGTCAGCTCAAGACCACTCATGTTAAGCAACAGCCAAGTCCCATAGAAAAAATGACTGTATTTTATTAGTGGATGAAGTGACCACTGCATGCAGTACAGAAAGCCAAATCCTGACACCTTTCTTCTGTTCTCTTTCTTCTGGCATAAGTTTGCTGAAATCAGTGAAAGTTTTGTTTATATAAGAGCTAAAGGATTGGGCCTACAGCTTGTAGTTCTCTTTGAAATCCTTTAATATGAAAAGCACTACACAAATACATTATTATTCTACTTGCTTTTCATAAAGCACAAAATATTATTGGTCATTGGAAGTTTATGGAAACTTGATGCAATTGCAGTTGGCATTGACCTTTTCCCCAGCATAGGATTCCCTAGGATAACACAGATGTCCTGTGCATTGAAATTAATGTTGTGGGCACAGCTGTTTAGTAAAGTAAAGTAAGATATAAAGAAACAATTACCTAATTTGATACGGGATTTTTTTTCCTTTTTTGACTTTACGCTACAGCTTGCAACTTTTGACTCATCCAGTGCCAGACAGATTTTTTTTCCCCTTCTGTAAAGCCAGTGTTCACTTACATATACTGCTGTGGAGCATTATTTGAAATGATGAAGTGTAAGGAAGCAGAGCCGACAAGAACATTTTACATAGCTAGCATGTACACCCTGACTTCTCTTCTGCAATTTACTTATAGACTTAACTTGATTGTTCTCAGGCTAATATGCACAATTTGGAAAATTGAAATAGCCTTCTGTAATGTTCAAACACAATCCCATAACCTGAATCAGTTGTTAAAGTAAGCTTTACCTCAAGACCCCACAATGAGGTATCTATTACCAGGAGCTCTAAGCAAATGTTCTTTTAATTAGCTACATTTATCTTTAATCCCTGTTTTGACAGAAACTCTAACATAAACATACATTACAAATACAGAAAATCCAGCTCAAAGTATGGTTAATTTTTATGCTTGACAGAGCCATTTGGAAAAAATAACTGTGACCTTCTTGGAGCCTGGAAAAAAAAATATCTTAATGTGATGTCATTATAACAGTTTCAGAAACCAAGGAGAAACAGTGGCATCTGTAGCTAAAGCACAATAACAATTCTTAAACTATTCCTTAAAGGTGGCAACAAAAGCCTAAAAAGACCTTTGGGCCTTATGCTGAGGCAGCTGCAAAATCATGTTAAATATTTTCTGTAAGGACAACAGTAATTACAAATCTGATTAAAGCTCACCTCCATTTCATTCCTAGAGCATCTGAAATGAGGACTGCGAAACCAGACAGTTACAGAGCACATGTGATGGAGATATTCCATCAAGCATGTCCATTGCCATGGAAACAACAGGAATAACATTGTCTTTAGTGTCTATTTCTTCACAAAACTGTTCATTTAAGTGTTGACGCCAATCTAAGCAAAATCCCTATGAATACTTAAGTATCAGCTCAAAAACCAGCTCTGCTTCTCCCCACCCTTCAGTAAGGGTGTTGGACATTGGTGAGTGTTGCAGGAACGAGAGCAGCGTGTCCTCTCCTTGGTCCATGCCCTATTCAGCTGCTTCTCTACAGCTTTTGCTTGATTTTTTTTGTTTGAATTTTTTGTTTGTTTCTTTGGGTTGTTTTCTTGAGGCAATTTGATTTGGGTTACAATTTGGAGCTACTGTCTTCAGAAAATTCAATTAAAAACCAAACCAGGTGATGAAAATTTCCTTTCCCACTTTCTGTCTCAATAAAAGGAACCAGAGACAGAGCAGAAGAGAGTCTGAAAAAGACCCGAGACAATACAGATGTGTTTTATGGGAAGTCATAACCCTGCAAGTAAGTACATGGATTAGAAAACAGTAAATCTGAAGTGTAATGAGGGAACCTATACACGTAGAGATGACAGACAGCACTGACACCATAGTAACCTGAGATGCTCTCTCTACATCCTCTCTGTTATGGATATTTCATTTTCAAGAACATAAATGCTCCATCCTGTCTCCTAAGTTTTCCCTCTCATCTGCTTCCATAAAAATGAACAGGAGACAGTGCTGCATGTAACAAGCCATACTGAGCCCTTCAACTGTCACGGAATTGCATACTTTCTGGTCTGCTCTCAGAAATGTATGGGACACATAGATGATCTGAAATGACTTTATGAATCCAGTGACTGCAGAAGATACTGGTAGTTCAAAAGAATCTCTGATATTTGATCTGCTATGCAGATTTATTTAAATCTGGCCAATAAAAGGATTCAGGAGGCAGAGGCTCAACTTGCCGCTAGCAAAGTACATTTCGAAATTCCTGTCGGTACCACTGGGGAGTGGTTAATCTAATTCCCTCTCCTTCACAAAGCACATCTAGCAGGTCCATCCCATGGCACGTATATGTAGGCTAAAGCATTTCAACCACCAGATTGCCTCACCATGTGTTCTCACAACCAACGAGCTCAACGATGTCATGCCACACAGTCGCTAGACCAAGAGATCTGGCTGAAACTTGTGAAAACATTCCTGGAACCTCATGAATCTAATCTGTGTTTTTGTTCCACGCAATATACACAGCTATAAAGAAAAAAAAAAAGTCTCTAAGGAAAAAATCAAGAATTTTAAGATATCATATCAAGTAAGACTGGCTGCTCAAGAATTTCACACCTCAGGAAGCCCATGTGGAATACGTGTCACAGTCCTTGTAGCTCTTGGAGGGAACAGGAGGGAGAGCCGTGATGCAGAGACGCAAGCAGCACGAGGTGGGAGTAAATCAGTTAGGGCTGTACGTGTTACAGTTTGGATCGCCCGGAAAACATGTCCTTGTGCCTTGTTGGCATCGGTGTATCAGAACACACTTGATACAGGCAGTAGGAGCTGAGGCTTCTCCCTCAAGTTCATCTGTTCACATGAGGGCTCCAAGTCTGTGACAGGGGCACAATGGCCACAGATGGCTGAAATTTCTGCTGAACTGCAGATATTCTCATCTGAGGGCTATCGCATTACTCCAGCGCTTTCCATTTTCACATTGAAAGCTCTGCATACCTGTGCCCTGACCCCTGCTTAAGTCCAGTGTCTTATTATATTCCCTCTCTATCCTCCGCTGAGGCTAATGTTTTGAAACTAATTCCCTCTCACTCTGCACTTTACAGAGAGCATTTTATTGTTATGGGTCAACATATAGGCCCCTGCTTTTTTGGCAAAGAGGATGTTTTTCCTGGTATGGAAATTGCCTGGTGTTATTAAAGTGCACCATATTGTGCAAAACACTGTGCGTTGCTCTTGTCCTTGCTGCACAAATTAAAATATAGCACGTTTTCCTAGGCACGCTACAGTGAACAACCATCCCAGAGCTGACCAGGAACTCCCACAATGCACACCTATGTTTTGCTGCTCCAAAAGAAGCTGTCAGGATGCCCATTTGTACAAGTATTTGCAGCTGGCACACAGGACAACTAAACCTATGCACGGGTTTTTTTCCAAGACAGGATCTTACTGGTTTCCTCCTCACCTGGGAGACAGGAAAGCAAATGGCATGGGTTTCTGCATCGCAAAAGGTGCATCTCCGTCAAGTAACTCCACACAAAAGTAACATCTCCCCTCTGTATGAGTGAGGGGGCATGCCCATAGCCCTTCTTTTTACCTTAAAAAAACATACCCATGAAGGTCTCCCTGGTTCTGTCGTACTACTTTTATTTCTGTATTGCTGGATAAGCAGAGTTGTTTATCTGCTCCCTCCTACATAAAAATTGTCTTCGTACTCCTGGGTGAGAGAGGCTTCAGAACAACTTTTCCTATTGCACATCTACTCCCTCAATGAGTGGCTTTGTTTTCTGAAACATCTGTAACCTGGGGCCCAATCACCCCCATAAAGGCCAGGAACAACTACTGCTGAAGTCAAACCCAGTTCATCCACCGCCTCATTTACCTTCCACAGCTCTGACTTGTCCCTTGCTGTCCTGCTTTTCCACTGAGGCAAATTCACCACTTGGTTGTGGTTCTCAGTTCTCAGCTGCTCCTTCAGGCAAGCGATACGTGCACATCGCATACAGTTCTTTCTCTCTTCCCCCTCTTCACGTGCCTAGAAAGCAGAAACCAAATTGATTTGCTTTGTAATGTGCTTACGTAGTTTTTAATTTAGTATTTACTGTGCTTTCTGCTATTACTAGAAAAACAGCTCGAAGAAACGAGCTTTTCCTTCAACAGAGAGTCGTGCTGCAAACAACTAGGGAAAATTTTGGTCCCAATAAATACGTCCTGCAGCTATTAAGGAGAAGTAAATAGACCAGACAGAAAAGGACTGGAAACAACAGAGTGGAGCAGAGCAGCTGCATGCATTGTATTAAAACATGTTTATCATCTGGCCTACTTGGATTTGTATTTTACATTTTGAATTTATTACATTTTGGCCTAATAAATGTGCATTCTCACATTCTTCAGAAGTTTTAAGTCCAGATCTGCTTCCCACACATTTGTTCATGATCTCAAGGAGGGAAAGGAGGGAGGGAAAGGAGGGAATGTAAGGAAAGGAAGGGAAGGAAGGAAAGGAAGGATTACAAGGTGCTCCCTTCCCCAGTAACTACTGCAAAGCTGTGCTGAATCCCTGTCCTCTTTATCTGTAGCATTCACTTGGATCATACTTTCTTTAGAGGAGAAGGGCAGGCCCTTATGGGTGGCTATGAGTGAGGAGACTGAGCACACCAGCACTCAACCTCCCCTGGTTCTTGTCTTGCTGCTACGATAAAAACATCAATAATAACATTGTGTTTCCACAGGTAAAACTCTGCTCAGTAGAGCAGAAATATTTACTACAGTCTTGTGTAATTGTTACCAGAAATTGTTTTTAAAGTTAGACATAACTTTTTTTACAAGACCAAGTATGTTTGAAATTACCTTGAAGCTGTTTAATGTAATTAGCTTTCAGACATTATTTCAATGTGTTAGAAATGTACTATGAAGGGATAGAAACCTGAGAACACACTGAAGTGCAGAGTGGGCTTGAAGAATTAAATGAATGTAGTCAGAGAGGATTATGTATTACCAAAAGGAAAGGTTCCCAGATCTGGAAACCAGTTTACTGATTCTTGTCAACTGAAATGAGATCTATTTTCTCCACGCCCCCCACCCCTTTTTTATTTAACTCTCTAGGAAAGGAATTCTAATTCTGAACTAGAAGAAGGTAATTCAGTGAAAGATGAAGTGAGTGTCTCAAAATTTGTGCTATTTTCTACATAAAATCACTAGAATTCTTCAAAAAGAATAAAAACTGTAGAATCACTAAAACGCAGAATCATCCATGTTAAGAAATGAGAAAGGCCTTTCCAAAACCTGATCTGACCAGACAGGTTGCTTGCCAAGGGTCATCTTACAACTGCCACACAAGGATAATTTTAATTGCATTGTCCAGATCGGCCTCATAAGTCCCACTTCCCATTTGTTTGTCTGAGAGAGTGTCACATAAATTGGCCGTTCACTGTTTTCCTCAGCCATTTCCAATGAACCCAGGGGGAATAAAGGGGATAACTGTCAATGTCTCACTCCTGAAAAGAATAAAAAAGACAGACGGGAAGACATGAAGCTAGCTGGATGCCCCTTGAAGAGGAGATGACAGAGAAGTTGTGGATGCCCCTGTCCCTGGAGGTGTTCAAGGACAGGCTGGATGAGGCTCAAGGAGCAACCAGGTCTAGTTGAGAGGCATCCCTGCCCATGGCAGGGAGGTTGGATTAGATGATCTCTGAGGTCCCTTCCAACCTAAGTCGTTCTGTGATTCTATGGAAAGGAGAGCAATGTGGCTGGGACTGATGGCAGAAAAGGATGGGGAAGAGGACAGCTGCCTCTCTTTTGCTCCAGCCTGGCCACCTTCTCTTCTGCTTTCTCCACCACGCCTCCAGCTCCAGCAGGAGCTCACGGGGTGGGCGACTAGAAGACTGGGTGCACAGCAGGATCCTGCCCTAGCATGGCAGCGCAACCCTAACTGTGAGCCCGCTCCTTCTACCTGCCCGTGGGTTGGGGCTGAGCGTGCTGCTTGTTCCCATGCGGCACACGGAGGCCGCCCAGCTCAGCTCAGGCAAATGAGAGGAAGCAGGTTTTCCAGTGGGGTGATCTAATTTACAGGCAGCTTATGCTGCATTATACTGGAGTATGTTTGACTCTTTGATTTCCTTATCGTAAATTTTACTCCTGCTGACAGAAAGAGTAATTGCCCTGACCAGAAGCAAACTGATTGCTTGAAAAGTTGAGGCTGACTTTTTTTTATTCCACTTATACAATATATACATTCCTGAAGGCTGAGGTTTAGAAGGATAGCTATGGTATTGGTGTTTACCAGAAATATCTTTGAAATGCTTTGTAGTGCCAAAGTATATAGAAGGCTCATTTACAGTGTTGGAAGAGTAAATGCAACAGGAGTGTTTCTGCAGAATTAAAATATATGTATGTTTTTATTTCCTATTCTCTTACATAATCTTGTTATTAGTTTGAAACTCTCCAGGCATTCTGTAGGTGATAAAGACAGAAGAAAAGTTATTTCTAGAAAACTGAGCAGTTCTAATTTCTTCAGGTTTTAAACTGAACATGCCAGCTTAAGCAGAAAGGTGTAACCACACTCCGCTCTGGGGACGGGATAGCAGGCAGGCCAACAAACGCAAACAAAGGTCAAAGCAATTTCCATAAGGAGATGCAGCCCAAGGCCACCGTTCCGCAAAGGATAAGAAGCGAGGTCGGATGTTGCGAAGGGAAAAGCAGTCCTCAGAAGAAATCAGATGAGGGACAGTTCCTCAGCTCTCACTGTGCCTTGTGCACGTCTCCTTCAAGTTTAATCACACCCTTCCAAATCCCACACACAGGTTTTATGGAAGTAGGAAGACAGTCTCATGCTCCCAGATGTTCCCTGTCAGCCCGATGCTGGACTCAGAGCAGCCACCCGCACGGTTTGCTTCCAGCCCTTCCCTCCACCCAGCGATATCCCTATCAGAATATACTCCGGTGTAAATCAGCACCGCATGTTCCACGTGTGTTATTGGAATTTGCTGAAGCTGACTGAAAGATGGAGCCTTTGGGGGTTAATCAACCACTCAAGTGGAATAAGATTATTTTGATTAGGGTTTGGTAGGCTAAGTTCAGATTAATATTGCTGTCGGTAGAGAGCAACAGGGTAAGAATCCCCTGTGCATTCAAGCACTTCATAGCTGGCCATCCTTCCCCATCCCTTCCCACACCGCACATGTTGCACGGATATATCACCGCTTGAGATGATAAGGAAGAAGACTGTCACACAGTGGTTTCTCCTAGTCTCTTTCCCAGAAACTGTGTCAGCTGAATAAACATTCCTTTCTTCTCCAGAAATGAGGAGTGAGCTCACCACGTGGTTGATAAGCGTGGAATCCTCCTCCCCGACCCAAGCGCGCCCACAGGCAAGGGCAGATCCACATCCCTGCAATCCTTCAGCCTTCTTCTGTCCCTTCCCATGCTCACGTACAGTTATACAGCAGGAGGAGACACCAGCAAGCTCATTTCATCTCCTCAGCCTGGTATCACATGGCCCTGGTGTCATCTGAAGTGTCTGAAGAGCAGTTCTGATGTATAGTAGTAACCTAACCTTACTCAGGTGCTTAACTTACTCAGTTCACCTTACTCAAACACTGCTACCCCAGAGTTATCCTGTTCAATGTAATTATTATTAAGTTACTATAATTTTTACAGTGTGTGGGACTCACATCCTTAATATATTAGGAAGGAGTAGGAATAAATTCGAGCCAGTACTAAGGATTTTTGAAAATCCTCCTACTCCATTTTTCAAAGCAACCCTCAAAAAAAAAATGCTTGGTCCAATAATATTTGGGGAGTTTCTTAAGGAAAATGTGGATGTTTCAGAATAATTTGATATTTAAAATGATCCTCTGAAAATCTTCAAAAACAGCTCACTGTGGACTAAATCTAAATGGCATTACACAGCCTTATAAAAACAGATAGAGCATCACTTCACAGGAATGTATAAACAGAGAGCTAAAATCTCCCTTTCTGTAGGGAAAACTGGCAAAACGGAAAGCCATTGTAAAATATCTGCGTGGCCAAGGAAACCGTGGCATCACCACAAGGGCTGAGATTAACGGACAGGAGCAAGGGGACAGCAAGGAGTGGCTCTGCACAGCCACAGCTGCACCAGCCTGGGCAGTCCAGGGGGATGGAGGCTGCAAAGACTCTGGGTCTCACTTAGAAGGTCTCCTTTGTACCATCCCCTGCATGAGACCAAGCACCAGCCTGCACGAGTGTGTCGAAGACATACTGGTCTCGGAGCCATTCCCTCCTCCCTGTTCTCCAGCCCCTTGGAGCAAGCCATCTGTGGCGACTGCTTGTTGAGCTGCAAATCTTACTTCCACAAATACTCTACCCTTTCAATAGTCTTCATGATATTAATATTCTGCTGTGTATGTTACACATACAGAGTGTCATGTGTAACATACAGAGTATCGTGCTGTGAGAGATGCTATGTGCAGAGTTGCTTCACCTGCAAAAGCTGGAAGTACTGGGGCAAAAAAAAAGCTGCCTTTCTTCTGAGAGGGGCATCTCTTGTGTGTTTAAGCCACCTCCGCACCGTTCTCTGCTTGGTTTCACAAGTACGCCACTAAAGCCTAGTTCAATGGAAGTACTCTGCAGAACTGTTTTAATGGGCTTTAACTCTCAAGTCCCCAGGCCTAGTTTATTAATTCTCCCAAGGCATATATTGGTGCCACTCAAGGGAATCTAGCCCCAAAGGGAAAGGTATGTTAATCTTTTTATTGTTGTAGAGAGAAATTAAAATGTATGGATTATTACACTTGCCTTGTAACTGTGCATGGCTACATGCAAAAAAAAATGACAATAAAAATGAAGTCATGCTTTTTATAATGTAACTACTAGAATAATTTTATGTGAGTAAGTACTGTTTGGGATACCTTTAAAATACTAAGAAATTCCTAGATGGCTGTTTCAACATACTGTATTAATCAACTCAGGCATAATTGTATGATGGCCCAAAAGCCAAACTTTTCCTTAAGTTTCATGACCTTGACCTGAAGAAAATGTTATAACAAAGTTTCAGATTGGGTTTCTTCAAGGCAACAGTTCCTCTTACCTAAACATACCTTTGAAATGGAGAGAAAGAGCTTGCTGATAAATGTTTCAACACCATACTTTATTAAAACAAGTTATTTCTGTTGTTTACTATGTGGTTAGGTCATGATGAAAAGCAGATCTTCACCAATACATTTTTGTGCAAATTCCTTACCTTTCTGTTTACAAAAGAAAGTGAAGTACCTTTCAGTGGTATTTGTCACAGAGCACTAGCAGCCAACAATGCACACTGGCAACTGCTTAAGGTTTCACTTCCTAATTAACTTTCCCAGAAGCAAAAGAACTGTCTAAAAACACAAAGGTCTCACATTTACCCTCCTGCCACTCCATCCTATTCATCTGCGGCCCCACAGCTCTGCCCACTGAGAGCAATAAAGTCCTGAAGGAGGGTCCCCACAGCCCAAAACATCAAGGAGGTAACCTGAGCAGCCTGACTACACAGCAAACTAGTTATCTGCTTTAGAAGGGGCTTTTTTACAAGATTACAACTGAAATGCAGTTCCACCACAAACTCCTCAATGCTAATGTTTTTCTAAAGCAACACGTTGCTCTCTTTTTTTATTGCCTGATGCAGATTTCCCATTCAAATTCCATGGTTTCTTTCTAGATGTGTTGAGTGAATGCACTCCCCACAGGCACAAGTCATCTTTAGTTCTACCCAACAGCAAAAATACTAAACATAGCTGAAATTAATATGAGGAGTGTTAAGATCTGCTTGAATGTGGTGAACAAAAATAAACTATATTCCACGGACGGGCTCACAAGCGCTGTTACACTTTTCAGTTACAAACCAGTTTCATTTGGATAGCTGAGAATGGAAATCTGTACAAAAGTAGGCCTGAATCCCATCTATTTCAAACATACTCTCCTGTTTCTTCTTACTGTTCACTGTGGATCCACTTTTGAACACCAGGCATGACTTTGCAGCACTACTGGTTTACCTGAAGCAAACTTCTGCAATGATTATCAAAGCATTGTGAAAATGCTTTGATAAGTGGTGAACGCAGATGTTGAACACAACTATGATTTCGTCAAGTTTCTACAAACAAGGATTGGCTAGATCTCCTCTCAACCAGATGCCCCATCTTCTGCTGTTTGCTGACCTTTGGACTGGACCAGGCTTTTTTTTACCCTTACCATGATTTAAACACAACTTTAGCACAAGTCTCAAAGGCACAGAAAAACAACGTGGTTTGTTTTTCCTACTCTAAGTTTCTTTCTTGTCAAGACGATTGTAAAACATTAACTGCATTACACCTTGAATGTCTCCAGATGATTGCAGACTGTGAAGCTCTTCTAAATCCAGGCACGCAGGCTGACTGACCCAGCAGACATTCTGGTAGCTAAATTGCAAAATGACAGATTCATCAACTGAATGAGCTGCTATTAGATAATATGAGCTGGCAGACGTCTCAAAAGAAATAGTCGACATCGGCAGAGCTCTGGCAATTAACTGTTTACAGGTCCAACACCTGCCCTCGTGATAGTATTTATTTCACAAATCATTTTAATGGCCGTTTTCCCCAGCACACAAAATACTCAGCGCCGAAGGTAAAAAGTTCAGCGCCAGCCACTTCTCCACAAAGCAGCAAGGGAAGAAAGGGAGACAAAGCACTACAGAGCCGGGCGTTGAGTGATCTCCCTGCCTCCCGCTGCCACCCAGGTGAGGCAGGACCCCCGGCGGGGGGATGGCAGCCGGGCCCGCGGCCACCCACCCAATCCCAACACCGCAGCACTCGGCCGGCAGCCAAACCCCTTGTCTGCAAAGGGGCTCCTCGGTATTCACTCACGAACAGTGGGACTCTTCCACACATGGGGGAGTGGAGGTTCCTGAGGCTCCATCGGGAGCTGGGTGGGTTGCATTTTCCCTCTCCCCAGAGTGCTCCGAGGGGTGAGCTGTGCCGGGATGATGCCGCTCAGAACGCAGCCACCGCTTCTACTATAGAAGAGGCAACGACACTAATAACCACTAATCCTCCCCAAGGCTTTCTGGTCCCTTGCCAGATCAGCTTTAATCAACTGCGCCCGTAAAAAAGTAAAACTTTTGAGGACTGAGTTACATTACACAGCAAACCTTAGACATGCATCAAATCCAGCCCCCTAAATCCAGGCGGGATAGCTGCTTAAATAGCCATCTGCTCACAGAGAGCACAGATGATCTGCTTAGGAAAATACGACCAGCACGTAATTGTGGAAGTAACAATCTGATTTCTAGTATGTTGGTTTCATTAAAGAGCCATGTTTCAAGTCAGCGAACCCACAGGTACCGTATTTTAATAATTATCTGAAGAGATTTAGCTTCCTGGTGGTGTCAAATATGAGGTTGAGATGCTCTAAGCTTCACTTCTGTAGACTCGTGAACGGATAAATGGCTGTAAGCTGCTCAAAGCCAATGTGCTGATGCCACTTAACAGCCACTTCTAGGCTTAGGTACCTCAAGTGTTTGGAAATTGTCATGTTTTCCATGTCTGAATCAACAGTCCAGACACACAGTGAAGATTAATAACACAATTCCTTTCTACAATATAATGATATTTATATAAGGAAATACAATAAATGTTATTTACTATGGGTGATCCCATTTTCACTGGGACGAGTCCAGATGTTGCTTCCTAATCGTAAACTATAAAATGCAAAGTGCAGCAGGTACCAATGAAATTGAACTATCAAAACTAAGTTAATGGAGGCATTTCCTATTTGGAGACTTTGGAAACAGCAAGATGTGTTAGGATAATCAGGAAAAATTACAGAAGTGAAAAGTTTACTGGGTATCCCACTGAACAAATGTTTCACACTTTCTGTTCAGGAACTTCCTTCAGACCATTTTTAAACAAGGCACTTAAAAATTTCCATACCTGCAGGGTCTGATGTTCGAGAGCACAAGAGTTACCTGAGAAGACAGGAAGTAAGGGATGCCTCCTGTTGTGGTAAATAATCTGATAAATACCCACGAGCCCCATCTCAGCCGCTGTGCTCAATCTTCTTGGCAAATTGGTGGGTTTTTCCCTGTTTTTACCAGCCTGATTCTCACAGGGGTACTGCTTGCATTTGCTCACATAGCAGTTGCAGGCAGACAACGCCTACGCTGTGTAACCACTCCCCTTCGTGGGCAGCAGCAGTTAATATTTCACTGTAATGCCAGGATAGAGACATGGAACTTCATGCTAGGATTTCACAAGGAAAACTTTGGTGTAAAAAAGCTTTTTCTGGCAAGCCAGTATACACAGATGATTACCGATTTGGACACCACACTACAGACAGAAAAAGGCTGTCCTTGATCACAGGAGTTTATACTTTCAACAGGCATCCTGGCAGAGAAGAGCTACTTCATGTCCTAAAACATCTTACTTTCCCCTCCTCACCCCTGCCTGCCACTTCATTTTTGCTGCCCTGTAACTCAACCTGCTTGGTAGAGATATCCCTTCGGAAAATTCCAGGTGTTCGACAAAAAGATGCAGAGAGCATATTTCTATGGGCTAAACCACAAAATGTTCACATTAGGAAATACATCTGTCTTTGACTAGAAGAGCTGGAGCCCCAGAGCCTCACACCCATGTTCTTCTCTGAAGATCAGGATCTGCCTCTCTTGTACATATCCTCAAAGGCCCCTTCTTGCAGGTTGCAGCTCAGCAAAGAGAGGGTATTTCTCTTTTGTGGGATGTTGAGTTCCACCTGAAATATGAAATGCACATTTTCCCCAACAGTTTTTTCAGTTGAGGGAAAAATCAAAACATTTCCTTCTGATACTGTGTCAGAGCCGGACCATCTGAGGAGTCCTACAGCCTCAGCACGCCTTGCCATCAGGTCAAGCTGGGGACTCCAGTAGATCCTAGGTCACCACCCTTGGCCAAAGGTAGGCGAGGCAGGAGCATCACAGTTCTCCCAGCAGCTGCATCCCAGCTGCTGCTGGGCATTAGTGTTCTCTTGCTTTCTTCCTGTTACATATTGTGGCTTTTGAGCTATTTTAGGGTTTGGGACTAACGTTCTTGTATTTCCTACAGGGTGCTGGGGACACAGAGGGAGGGCAAGTATATCCAGATGCTTATATGGGCTTTTCAGGCTGCAGCTTTTAGTTCTTCTGTTTTTGCACTGGCAGGAGGAAGAGAAATTGAACCCAAATATTCTGTTACTGTCATAAACTCCTTGAATTCTCCCACTTTCAATACTCCTAAAATTAGGGCCATGCACCATTGCCTCACTATATCCTTTTCACTCTGCTCTTTTATAGATATTCTATACGAGGCCAGTCTACAGTTTCTGTCATCATTAGAGGATTTCATGACAAATGGGCTCTAAGCCTGAACCTTTAATCCTTCCTATTCATGCAAGCATAAAGACCCCGGGGAGCGCCTGCCTCGTATTCTCATGGATGAGATTCTCCCAGTGTGAATCTCTCTCCCCTGAGGATATTCAACATCCACCTCACCACCAGCAGCTTTCTGAAGGGAGGTCCCTATAACTCCTCCACATGAATCTTCACACTGATGAAGCAGTTATGGATAACAAATGCTTCACTACATGGGGCAAAATCCCTGGATGCAAGGAAGACAAATAGGAAAACTCCTGTCGCCATTAGACCACGCTGACCAGATCATATAGTCCAAAAGCTACACATGGAAATGCTGTCAGTGGATCACTGTTTAAAAATATAATATCCATCTTGGGTTTATTATTCCTGTTATTTCCTAGTCCATAAAAAATCCAAAATATCCTAAATTTCATCTTTCTTAGAAAGCGTTTTAATAAGCCTAACACTATTCCCATCATGTTCCTTGAGAGCAGAAAGATTAGGCTGGATTCTCGGATAAAACACTCATTAGCTTGAGAAAAATTAAATATATCAACAATGAATTTCATAGGCAGAAAAAATATAAAAATTAAGAAGAAAACTGAGTTAAGATCATACTTAGAAAAAAAAGTAAAATTCATTCAGGTCAGAAGTGCATGGTCAAGATCCTTAAGCACTCTACATAATAAGATGTAATAATGTGGCAAAATAATTATATAGTTATGATGGAATTATTTCAATGGCCTGGCTCCAGATTAGCCTAAAGTTATTTTTAAAGACACTTTATGCACTTTTCACCTCCTGATGCTCCTAAAGGTAGAGGAAGTGTAAAAAATTCTGCTTTAAAATCTCTTTTGCTTAATTTCATTCTTACAAGCAGATTTACCACCATTTAAAGGCGTGCAGAACTTTCCAGACTTGGCCAAAAAGTTGATGTGGTTTTGGATTAGATTGGTCACACCTGAAGAGTGTCAAGAGGGTGGAGCTGGCTGGCAATTCTCACCTTTACTATCCTCTGTGGAGTGTGTGAGAGGACAAGACAACCTTGCCCCTGCATTATGTGAGTAATCTTCATTCACGTGGAAAAAAATCCATGACAAAATAGTCAATGTTCAGAAAAAATGTCAGAGCACAAGATTGAAAACATCAGCATCAGCAAAACTGCTTTTAGCAGCAGTTAAATACAATTATGTATAAAAACTTAACCGTAAATTATTTCTTCAAATGCATCCTGTGCAAAATAACACCTTGCACAATGCATTACAGCTGAACTATAGAAGAAATGTCTTTATTAAGCAAGAGCATTTAACAGACATAAAGGGTAGACTTGTCCAAGGACCACATCTTTAAGTATGTATCCCACTTACAGCTAATTTTAGCTTAGAAACTGGACGCAAGATTTACTTGTTAAAAGCCAGGAAACGTACCCGTTGTGTAGCGTTGTAAGCTGCTGAAGACTGGCTGCACCTTTCATACAAACCCAGAGATTTCATCTCTTCAGAGCAAACCTTAAGTCTTCAAAATGTCATCATGCTGTGGCCTTCCAGAAGGTTTTACCATTTACTATTATTTATTGATTCTTAAATACACAAACTCAGAGAGCAGAAAAGGCTCCTCAGTGCTATACACCGGATGAGTACAGAAAGAGGCAGAAAATTAATTCCCAAGGTTAACAGTTAATTGCATTTGCATTTGAAGCCTTTACACACAGACATTTTGGGTTTCACTTTGTACTAATTAGGGCTTCCCCGATCAAATTCACTTGCTTTAAAGCTTCTTGATTATTAAATCAAGCTTGCAAGGTTCAAACTAATCCCCCCCCAAAAAAAAGAAAAAAAAAAAAAAGAGATAGATGTTTAGTTGTGCAGCAGAGATTAAAGGGCTTCGACATGCTCACTGTTAACAGGAAGTATAGAAAATACATTTCTTCATCAAATCATTTTCACAAAGTCTCATATATTTCATCAAAAATGGCCATTAGTGTTATTTCAAAGATGTGCTTGTGGTTTCTGCTAACTACTTATTACACAACCATCATTTTATAATATAAACCAACGATGTGGTGATAAAGTACACCAGTTGGAAACATAAACAGATGCATTATGGATAACTTAAGTACTGCTTTCTCTTCTGCAAATTCATTCTATGTCACTTAAAAGGAAAAATCAAAGGAACTCAATGTTTAATAATATTTAGATATTCAGGATATGCCTAAACTTAGCAAATTAAAGCAGTTCCAATATCCTATGCTGCAGAATACTGAATTCCAGGTTCAGAAATTAAATGAGATGGAAAATGCTTATGATCCCTTGATAAGCATAGCTAGGAATGAATTGGCATATGGAGGAGAAAGAACAGCCAAGAACAGCAAGAGTTGTGCTGCGCAAGGCTTTTCTAATGACTTTGTGGCCCTATATCCCAGATTATATTTCCAGTCTTTTGAAAGTCGGACAGGCAAAGAAGTACAAGAATACCATTTTGAAAAATCAAATTCTTCTGCTGAACTATCTCCATGTTTTTGTAACTATCCTATAGTAATGCAGACCCGGTCCTCGAACGCATGCACCGGAGCGTAACCTCAACAGCACGACAATGCCCTTGTCTCTAGTGGTGCCTTCAAGGAAAGGAACACTCCTGCTGTGCAGGAGAGTTTGCCTGTTTGCTGGCATGGACAAGCTTGTATTCAGGGTACTTTAAAAAGAGTTCAGGCCTTTACTACAGCATACTTTAAAAGAAACTTCTGAAAATTTATCATTCTGCACCTTCTAGCAAGGGATGAGTTGGTTGAACTGTTCTCAGAAGGGAATTTCAACGAATCACCTCATCTTTTCAAAGGAAAAATCCTAGAAACCAGTAATTTCCATTTCTCTGGATGGTCTCCATTAGCTGTCTTATAAATTGTCCCTTTAAATGTAGACCCAAGAACAGCACCCTTCTCCTCAGTCAGTCATTTGCCAAACGAGGAAAGGCTTCCTTTAGCAACACTTTCAACATGGTTTATCCTTCAGCATCCCTATGTCCAAGGTGAGTCTTTACAGTCCTGATGGCTGGACTACAAGGTGGAGGAAAAATTGACTGGAAAGGCCCTTTCAAAGGGTACTCTACGTAGCGAATGGGGAGAAGAGGAACTCCTCAAGGGCCTATCCTGGGACATGTTGAGAAGATGAGAAACAACAGATATCAATTGGAACAAGAAGGATTCAATTTGGATATAAGAAAAAAACCCCACTCTCAGCTGATTTAGCATTGGAATACATTGCCCAGAGAGGCGGTACAGTCTCCACCCTTGGAGGTTTTCAAGCTCAACTGGATAAAAACCAGAGCCATAGGGTCTGGCCCCATAGGGGAACTCACTTGGAGTAGGACACTGGACTAGGGACCTCTTGAGGTCCTCCCAACCTCACTTATTTTACAATTCTGCAACGAGAAATAGTGGTGTCAACCAGAGTGATAAACAGTGATAAGCCCTTAGTTCCCTTTCAACAAATAAGACCCAAAGTATTGGTGTTGTACAACCACCCACGAGCCTGGGAGCTGTGACCAACCCACAGGTCGGCCAAACCCCATCAGGGGGCTCCAGGCAAACCCGTTTTCCAGAGCCATCTGTAGTTCCTCCAATCCTAAGACCATGGAGTGCTGCATCGAGCCCTGCAAAGCACCCCACGGATCTTAGCACCAGTCTTATACACTGACTGGGGGAGTGAAGTGGAAAAAAAGAATTCCAGAAGTTACTCAGATCTCACAGGAAGAAGAAATTAAATTCACCAGCAAAGTTCATAAGGATGACTAGTAACGGGAGAGACAACTGCTAAAAGAAGGACTCACACCTTTGATTGAACCTACAGTAAAATAACTAATACTTCACAGGCTTCTGAGATGTCCCAAACTTGCACAACAAGTTAACACAAGCAGAAGTGAAGAAGAATCTTTCTGCTAATCTGATGTCCACAGTTTACTCAATTTCTACTTTTCACTTCTTTCCTTCAATCCGTTAGAATTTTTATGTTATAAACAGTTTATATTATTTGTGTGTAATGCTCTGCACAATGATCTAGGGCTGCTTTGTGTCAACATAACTCCAAGATGAGTCCCAAATTTGTTTTTCATGTAATTCTGATATTTTTTCAGCATTTTTTACAGAAATTGAAAAAAAAAAAAAGTTTTTGCATTTTTAAAAAAATCAATCTCTATTTTCATCAAAATCTGCAAATTTTGCTATTGCTTTCTTCTTTGTCAGGTTCTTTTGGAAGATTTTTTTTTTTTGTTTGAGAAAACTGAAAATGTCATCATGTTTTGTGCAGAATATTTCAAGCAGTAGATAAATAAACAGTAACCACAACACTGGAATAGCCAATTGACTTTCAGCCTTGCATAACTCTGTTACTTTCTTTCTTTCACTCCTCTGGTTGAAGGCACCAGAGTGCCTTCAATATAAAGAGTGAGGACTCCAGTTGTCGCCAGTGGGACCCTGCCTCTCTTTCTCCCATACCTTAATCCCCAAAAGCTCATTAAAATGCAGAGTGCTAATTAACCATAAAACAATCATCAGGCAGTTTCTTGCACTACAACTCCAGATCCATTGCTGTGAAGGAAACTATCGGAGGAAGAGGAGGAAGAAAGCCGAGAGAAGACCATGAGAGTGTCCATCAGTGTAATACACCTGGTTAATTTTTAAATCAAAAAAAGGAAAAAGGAGGAAAAATGGCTAAATTTAAGTTCTTCATATTAATTGCTTAACGAAGAGTAACAAGAGTCTCTGTAATAGGGTCATTTTATATGAAGAATAAACAGCGCTCTCTGTGGTTTAACGGAAAATGTGGTGTTGGTTTCTTCTGCGTTGTATTTTTAAACACAGAAGCTAAGAGAACCCAAAATTGCCCTATTTAGTATAATCACTTAGCTTGATGAAAATCCTCCGTCATGTTAGCATGCTTGCCTCAGGAATGCAGATTACAAGTAGCAAACAGAAAGTAATCCACAAATAGCTTTAAAATCCTGCTTGAAAAATTGGCCTGTGAGCTATGAAGGTCTAAAAGCCAAGTGAGTACATTACGATCCAAAAAAAAAAAAAAAAGCAAACGATTTTTTTAAATGATTTATGTAAAATAGGAAAGAAAAACTCACTTTAAAACAAACTCGAGCATGTATTGTTGATACGATCACATTTTAGAATACACTAAGTGTTCCAAATGGCCCTCAGATCAATTTTGGGAAGTAAACAAAGCTCAGCTTTCAATGAGATTTAGGTTTTAAAACACAAGAAATTAGGTATAGGTTAATTCAAACATTCATTAAATCCAGACTGCCATGAGTTATATTCCATGGTCTACAGTGATGACTAACACAGATAACAGTCATGCTTATGTAATCCGTTACAGATAATATGCTAAGTAAAATAGTTTGCACAAACTTAAAAAAAAGGACTTTCCAGTTAACAAAAGAGCCAAAATTAAAACATAATTTGAAAAACATGCATTTTGTTCTATATTTGAAATCAGAGAGTGTGTCCACGTTTAATACACACACACATTACTTTAATAGATGCCAGATGGGAAATGTACTTGACATCCAGTTTACTTTTGGTGATGGGAAGGCGGCAGCCTCGTCGTCGTGCTCGGGCGACTGGAGGCACCCACAGTGGCTACTGCAGAGCACAGCTCCTGCCAGGGCCCCTGGACCTGGGGTGAAATGTGGGGAAGCAGTGCTGCTGGGACACGTCCAGGGTTCACCTGTGGATCTAGGGAGAAGGAAGCAGCCAAAATCAGTTTCCATCCCCTGCGAGCAAACAGTTCTGCAGGTGGGAGGAGGATGCAGAGCAGTGAACGGCGCCCAGAGGCATATCCTAGGATGCATCAAGAGGAGTGTGGCCAGCAGAACAACAGAGGTGATTCTCGCCCTTTACTCTGCTCTTACGAGACCCCACCTCGAATACTGCATCCAGTTCTGGTGTCCCCACCATAAGAGGGACATAGATCTGTCGGAACGAGTCCAGAGGAGGCCACAAAGATGATCCAGGGGCTGGAGCACCTCTGCTACGAGGATAGGCTGAAGGAGCTGGGATTGTCCAGCCTGGAGAAGAGAAGAGAAGACTCCGGGGAGACCTTATAACTGCCTTCCAATACCTGCCAGGAACCTCCAGGAAGGCTGGAGAGGGACTTTTCACAAGAGCGTCCAGCGACAGGACAAGGGAAAATGGTTTTAAACTGAAGGAGAATAGGTTTAGACTGCATCTTAGGAAGATGTTCTTCAATACGAGGGTGGTGAGACTCTGGAATAGATTGCCCAGAGAAGTTATGGATGCCTCCTTCCTGGAGGTGTTGAAGGCCAAGTTGGATGAGGCCTTGAGCAACCTGGTCTAGTTGAGAGGCAACCCTGCCCATGGCAGGGAGGTTGGATTAGATGATCTCTGAGGTCCCTTCCAACCTAAGCCGTTCTGTGATTCTGCGATCTCAGCCTCACCTTTCTGAAGGGAGCCTTCGGGGAATTCAAGGGTTGCTGTGCATTTCCCACTCTGCCTGCTTCTTCCCCCATCCACAGTTTGGACAATGGGAGTGGGGGACACCTCTGCAGATCAAGAACTGGGGTGCTGGTGAACAACTGA